>CM031238.1:164221423-164295510 GCA_018340775.1 Taxus wallichiana var. yunnanensis | reverse complement strand
TTCGGGGTTACGTAATCATTAATCCTTAGAGGAAAGACAATGCACTGCTCTCTGTTATAGTTATAAGACTAAAGTACGTAAAGTACCCAATGAAAAACACTCGCCACTATAAAAGCAATTGACAAGAAAATTCAAACAAAGCTTTTTAGTTCGCATTCAACAAAATGCAACATTAAAAAATTCAGATCAGTGAAATCCACATAGTTCCAGGGTAATATGGGTATAGGTAAAGCATTTTAAAAATAGAAATCATGTGGTCAATCTCAAAGCTCTAAAACCAAAACATTGAGGGAAGAGAAAAATTAGATCTTATTCTTACAACAAGATTGTGGGAAGGTTTATTTTCAAAGCACGAGCAATCAAATGTGGATGGATTTGTCTTTCACATTTGCATGTGAACATAGATTCTATCAAAATTAGATAACAAAGTAGTCATGGAAACTATTGATACATGTAATTCCCCTCCTCGGGATTAACTTGAACCACATAAAAATGCAACTAAAATATTGGGTAATTTTTTTAAGTTAACAATTAATACTAATGTTTACTTCACCATTTCCCATTAATAATTAATTTATCCTAATTTAATTTACCCAAAATTAAATAAACACTAGCCAAGTAATAACTTAATTATTTTATTCTATTAAGTTCACTAGGGTCACAAAAAAGTCTACACCCCTTTATAATTTAATTAGTTTTCCCTCTTTTTTAATTAGTTTTCCCACACACCCCTCTTTAATTTATTTCCTATCCCCATTAAATGTTCATGACTTAATGTGTGTAGGGTTTAATGTCAACACTAGGATAGATCTAATCTTGACCCTAGATTTGAATCTTACCCTAAAGTTTCCCTAAACATCATTATGTTCTTTTCTTTTCTTTTCAATTACTCTTCTCACTTTGTTTTGTTTTGTCATTTGTAGTTGAGGAGCTATGGAGTTTTTGGGTTCATGGATATTTTGATGAAAAATATCATTATTCTATCATTGATAAAAAAATATTTAAATTTCCGCATTCCTCGAAAACTTGAGGTTATTTGGTATGTAAAATATCGATAAATTTTCTTTTGTACTTGGATAAGGAAATTTTGCTTGGGATTTCTCTCTCTCCATCACTCCTCTATCTCTTTGTCTCTCTCTCAAACAAACAAGCACACACACACACACAAAATATATGCTAAATATATTATCTAAACCAAATTTTATTAACAAATCCTGATGAAAATGAAATATAGGGGGTTGATTTGGTAGAAGGCGGCAATTACGGATTGAAGATGCGGCATGTGGGAATGGAGGTGGCGATAGGAGGGAAGTGTTGTGCTTGAGGAGGAGTTTGGACGATGGGTTGCAGGGAGTGGCATGGGAAAGGAGCATGGGATGTGTGAGGGATGGTGGAGTGGGTGTGCTTGACGTAGGTGGGGAGGGGGAGGGTTTGGCCCTCCCTAAAGCAATTTCCTTTGTTTAAATCTTTTACCGTACTTTTTAACCTTGTTTTTTAATTTTTATATATATATATATATATATATATATATTGATATTATTATTTTATATTTAATATTTTATTATATATATTTATATATTTATATATTTATTTTTACATTAATATAATAATAAATATAATTTTTTTAATATTACAATTAAAATATATAACTAGATTAATATATATTTTAATTGTATTATTAAAAACATTATATTTATTATTATATTGTAAAAATAAATATATAATAAAATATTAAATATAAAATAATAATAAATATCATATATATATATAATGAATATATTTGTAAAAATATCAGTATAGTTGTATTTGAAAATATAACTATAAGAAATATATATAAATATATTTATAACATATGTATTTGAAGATAAACCTGTCCATATTTGTAAAGTAATAGATTTTATTTCTTGTTATTCATGAAAAGTAAGAAACTTAATGTTTTGAAATATGACTATATTAAAATGATTTATTCATTAAGGTGATAAAAGAAGAATGTAACAAAATAGTTGAAGTAGGGAAGGAGTTCAAAATTTGCTTAAAACTTTGTAAGGGAGAAATCTAACTCCACATTTAGATTAACTTAATAAAATAAATTCTTAAACTTCTCAGGGAAAGGAAACCAAAACTAAATTCCATTCTATTCAATAAGATTACCAACAATTACAAGAAGAGATATATTGCAAGAACGAGAGTATTTCCTTTCAATGATAATCCTAAGGCTCATTGCTATGACTAGATTTCCTTTCTAATGCTCTAACAAAATACATATTTCATATTTTTTAAACAAGAAGGATATCCAACAAGATATATATATATTGAAAAACATATTCCCAATCTATAGACTTTCTTTTCAAAATGGTGTTTCAAATCAATTTCATTTTAAGGGAAACATCTATTTTACAATATTTCTTTACAAGGAGCTTAAGTCCACAATTACATCATGATTCTAAAATACTTAAAATACATAATAAATAAACATAACAAGTATTCCTTCCAAGATTGAAGGAAGGTTACACCTACAAATGTGACACTAATTTACAAGTGATTCCAAATCACAAAGAGGATACTTTACAAGACAAAGGAACTTCTAAATAGCCACATTTATGGTATTATAATGAGAGTAATGTTCACCAAAAATAGGAGATAACAATGAATAACCATGGTGATAAGAACCTCCAAACATATTCCAAATTTGAGCTCCAACCTTGAGTGTTTTTCAAAGAGACCAAAAATAAGAGAAGGGTTTATTTTACAACCCACCCTATAGGCATCATTACATGCACTTCCAAGGGTCAGAAGACATGTTAGCATCCCCCAAGCCCATGGGAGAGAGAGCTAGCTTCCACAATTGTGCACAAGATATAGGGAGACATAACAACATTATTTTCACATACAAAACAAATCCATGTACTAAGAAAAAAAACACAACATTTTTCAAACAAGGAAAGGAGGAGAAAACTATATTCATCCTCCAAAATGGGGAAGAGAAGATGAGATACGCAAGGTTCCAAAAGTGTGGTCCAACCATAGGATGCATACAAACAATTTCTTCACAACTTCCTTATTCCTCCAAGACAACAAACCCTCCTTATTTCTTGACCCATTCACCTAAATCCTTCTTGGGAGGATTTTCATACCCACTGAGTTTTCTCTCCAAAAATGGGGAAGGGGGTTCAAACCATATGTACCACCTTCCCCACCTCAAACCATATGAAGGAGTAAAAAGAACCTACATTGCTTGCCCATCAAGCCATGAGGTTCGAAAGAGAAAATCCCTCTCTCTTCCCCCATAAATTCTAAAATCAATCAAGACATATGATGGATGGAGAAGATAAAATTATAAAACCATACTCAAGCAAAAACACACATGAACAAAACACACATTTCAAATATAAGAAAGGATTAGATCTAACATGACATAAACATAGAATGAGCTCAAAGAGCCTACCTCCAAAATCTCTCCAACACTCTAAGATTTTCCAACTTCCTTATCCAAGAAAACTCTAGCTCTAAACATTTCCAAGCACCAAGCAAAATCTCCCACAAAAAAGTTCTCTTTCTCCCCCATGAGGGAGAATTTGAAGAGAAGCCAACAAATTTCCTCAACAATGAGGGAGTGACATGTGTCACCCCTATCTTCCTCCAAGTCCAATATTCCCAAAATAAATAAGAACAAATAAATTCACTTTAAACAATCTTCTCCCAAATTTCCCAAAATGAACATAAAACAAGTTTGTGCAACTTTTTATGTAACACCCACAAAACACACACAACAAAGACATGGGAAAGGTTGGGTAAATTTTTTTAAAAGACATCACAAGAGATCACAATGGGCCACAAATACTCACGATAGGTTGGTCAAAACATGGACCACATAGGAAAAAAGGAATCATACCACACCCATCATGAACAATTTACTATTCTCTTTGACAAGGCACATAATAGTCTAACCACAATAAACAATTACATTTAAGGACATCCCACGGTGTAAAATATTTTAAGGGTATGTATTTACTAAAAATGTCTTTCAAACTTGACTTTACGATCTAGAAGATTCATGATTTGTTTTGTGCAATTCTCCTTACAAAGCTGAACTTATTTCTTTTATACTAAAGACTAATTAGCTTAAGATCATGTTTTCAGAAAGAGGATCATCTATAATATGTTAATAACTTTCCTAATTTGTTTGATTAAAAAGAACATTTTCCATTTCTCACAAGGTTACTTATTCATCCTCAAGCTACTAAATCTTGTTTCCTAAATCCATTGCACAAGGTGAAGAGTGTAAGCTCTAGTTGAGCTGAATGTACCATTTAGTTTTGTAACTACCACATCCTTGTGCAAGGATCAAACGTTTAACAAAAATTAAGAGAAGATTACAAAGCACTTTGGAAGAAGTTAGAGGAAGAAGATTGAATTGGATTCATCTTTAAGATCTCATTACTTATTTACCAGGATTTTATTGGGGCTAAGAATCTATCCAAAATGATTAAAGGTTTCACTTAGGATTCACTTGATGAGATTGAGATAAGTATAAAAAATATGTTTTCAAAGGGTGAGATAGATTGAATGGTTTATAATCAATCTCCTCCTACTTATTATGACCTTATTATCTTCCAAAATATAATAATTTATTTCACCTTAAGATCATTTAAGGACTCAAATGTTATCAAGTAGATCACATCTACATTAGTTTATATATATATATATCATCCAACTATTTTATTATGCTTAGAATTGCATTTGTTACTATGTCTTAGAAGGGTTTATAACACAACATTTTATCTCAAGAACAAAGTTTACCTTTACTCCTTCATGAAAACTATACATGGTTAGATCAAATATTTCCAACACAATGCACAACCCATAGGGACAAAACAATTCTATAGAACTATGACTAGGGAACAAGAGAGTAATACCATTGGTCAAGCAATGCTATGATATTCTTAGAATTCCTATAATCCTTTAAAACCACTCGTAACAATGCAGTGATCAATTTTTTTTTATATTTTCCATGATAGCAAAACAAGCCAAGGTTTCAATAGTTAAGACAACATTACTCCACAATACTTTATACCAAGGCACTGACCCACTTCTAAAATTTCCATGGGACCCTTTCCAAATTTTTACAACATAAAAAGTATTCATACAAAAGAACTTCACAACCAAGATTGATAAAATATTCTAAAAGTGTTTCCCTCATCTACGCGCATGAGCCATCTACACAAATTATTAACATGGGTCAGTTCACGAACTGAGCAAGATAAGACTACACATAGCAAAATAAGCTATTGTATAACAATATCAAGAAAGGAAACATTATATTCCAAGAATTGGATTGAAGCTCAAAACAACAACTCCTTAATTTAAAAATTAAAGTTTCCACAATGCCAATCTAAGAAGAAAGTCTTATACCTCAGTTAAGAACATGGTCTCAAAAGCAACGAAATTTTAACCACCAAACAAGTAACACCATAGCCCTAAAGAGTTAGAATTTAAAATGTCAAGTGTAAAAGAGAGTTCCATTATATAGGTTAGCATTCTAAACATCCATCCAAGTTTTGTAACACTATGGGATTACATACCTCATCAATAAGTCTATAGTTTCAGTTTAAATAAAGTGGATCACCCCTTTCCATCACAAGTTCCTTTAAAGTACCCCTCGTTACCAAATTCAAACCACTCTAAAAAAATGCATTTACATGAATCACAATATGCCATTATCTTAACAACAACTTCAGTCATAATTCAACAATGTATCTATAAAATATAAATACCTCAAATGTCCCTAATAATCTTAACAATTTATAACATGATTCAACAAGATATATATATATATATATATATATTCATCCAAATGTCAATAACAATATTAACGATTTCCCACAAAAATCAGCGAGCTAAACAAATATATGTACCACTCGAATTTCATCCCGTATTAGAAATTAAGCCATGGTAGTTCTAAAAATAAAAGAGTACTATCCATAAATACACATAAGAACTTCAAACCTTGGTGACTATAATTTTAGTTGTGGTTCAAGCTTCATGAGGGATGGTCAAAGTGCCCCTTAAGGAAAACCTTAAACATCTTGGACCTATACCGATGATCAACAGGTGATTGGGTAGATGTCTAGTACCATAATCAAATCATATAAAGAATATCCACATGACAAAATAACTAAATAAGTGGGTACCAAAGTAAGGAATGCCCACATGCTTAAACAAGTTTTAGAACACAATGTCACTATTAATGTACCTTTTAGCAAAACAGGAGAGCCCAAAAGCAGAAATACGTATTTATTCAACCCAAATAGAGATATGAAGGCTTAACCTTCCATATAAGTAAGCCTTCAATTATAAATACCATCACAAAATTCTTTTAAAAGAGAGTCATATAAGCAAATGAAACTCTATAATGTTTCCTTCCCTACGAACTAGACTTTGCATCACTCAATATTGCATTAGTAGCCCATTTAGACAAATATGAAATAGAGTAAGCTATAAGAGAGGAAAAGAACATTCGAAACAAAAAACCAGCAAAATTGGAACGAGATTTAAAGGAACAACCAACACAATCAGGCAGTGATATAAACAACCACGAAAACATTTTGTCTAGGCACCATTCAAGAGGAAAGAATATTCATTTCAAGATACTGAAAGAAGGTAGAAAACTATTACAAGGAGTAGATTTAACATGCCTGATTAGAATTCTTCCAATCCAACAACCACGTCGACCAGGGCTCGGGCAACAAAGAACACAACTGCGCGTAACTTCTCTTTCCTCACCTACTAAAGGTCCAAACTTTGTTAACAGCCATGATCTTGACTTCATAAAATAAATTGTATAGTCCGTGATGTGCATCTCTTGCCCGATAGTTCGGTCGGGTCGCATTGAACACCCGATTATCATTCCCTGCCGATCTTCCGCGATACCCTATCTCCTCTTCCCAAAGATTGCCATGCATCCACGGTTTCTCGAAGTAGATCCAAATCCTCCGAACACCGCTCCAAATTAGCCCTAGAACTTCTGTAGGCCCCATTTTTGGCAATTGAACTTGATCCTTCGTCATTCATCCAAACACCTCCACCATCTCCATATGCATCTGATTGTTTCTGATTTGGACCTCCTAACCTTGGTGCTCTCATATTAGGAGCAGCCCTAGTCTGAGACGAAGCAAAAGAAGATGGCTTTATTAACCAAAAAAATCTCTTGGTACAGACTCCATATCCATAAAACAGTCCCTAGACTTAGCATCCTCAATTAAGGCTGACCAATCACAAGATCGCTTGAACGTAAATTGCTTTGCCCTTAACCCAAAGTGCTCTGTAGCTCGTGCTAATTCCACATTCATGCGGCAAATATCAGCTACAAAGCCAACCCCCATGATTTGAAGCTCGGACGAGAAGACATAATGATTACATCACGCTCCCGGCTCCGAAAGGCATCTACCATAATGAGAGAATTACTATACCTACTTCACAGTTCAAACTCTTGTTTGATTAAAGTAAGGGGGAAACAGTGTAAGTTTAATTAAGGAAATATCAACACTCTTGACTTTCTTGTTCCTAACCCATTAGGTCTTGCCTTGATTTATGTGATTTTGTTCTTACTGGTATTTTGACTTTCTCCTTGTTGGATGGTTTAGATTTCTTTCTCATGCGAATAATTTTGGAGTTGTGGGTTGTGTTTTAATCCATTTTTGAATTAGAACATTCCTTTCTTGATATTGTTAAATGTTAGCTTATCAAGTTGCGATGTGTAGCCTTAACATGCTCAGTTCTCGTGAATTGATTCTAGCTAGTATTTGTGCAGATGGATTATGTGAGTAGATTAAAGGAAAGAGTTGTAAAGGTTTCATCAGTGCAATTTATGAAGTTCCTTGTAAAAATGTCCAATGTGAGGTAAATTTTGTAATAGTGCTTGCAAAGGAGTTTAGAAGACCTCTTGCCTTGGGTTGTTATGAAATTTTGTGATGATGTTGTCTTGTCGTTCTATAGGTAAACTGGTAACTTACCTTTGTGAGAAATGGTATTCAATATTTACATTGATATGAGTATTGTAAAACTTTGATCTTGAGAATAAATTGTCAAGTTAAATCTTTCTAAGACTGAGTGACAATATATTATAAGTAAAGTAAAATGGGTCGGTTAACCCTTAAAGAAGCTAAACAAAAATAATAATTTTATATTCAACAAATAAATGTAGAGGTGATCTATTTGAAATCAAATAATTCCATGAGTGATCAAAATGAAACCATCCTTTGTGAAGTAAAAATTTTATAACTTGATATCCCTAGCTACACTAGCGAACATTATCCTTTTTATGGTGAATTCTTAGAATGATCCTAAGGTGAAACAAATTGTTAGTTGATATAAGATAATAAGATTTAATAAGTAGGAGGAATCGGTTTCGAAACCACGCAATCTGTCTCTCAACCATTTGAAAGGTAAATTGTTTTCTTTTGTAAAAATCATCCAGTGAAGCCTAAGTAAAATAATTAATAATTTTTGATAAATCCTCAAGCTTCAATAAAAACCGGTTAATAACTAATGAGGTCATAAAGATGAATTCAACTCGACCTTCTTCCTCATCCGCTTTTTTTAAGGTGCTTGTAATCTTTCTCTTGAGTATGTTGAAAGCTTAATCCATATTGTAATAAGGTTATGAGCGAGTTTTAGTAGCATAAGTGAGGATAGATGGCCTTGTGGAATTAAATTACCTCCTTTATTAAATAATTGAATTAAACAAATAAATGTCATAATAGAGAAGATTTAAAGTTAATTACTCAGTGAAAAAGGAATAAACTTAGCTTGGTAAGATGAATTGTATGAATCATATCTTGAGTCTCCTTGAAAACGTAAGCTAAGAATTGCAAGATGTCTTATTAAAATAAATAACCCCAAGAATATCTCATTGTGGTTGGCCCTAACCTAAGTGTGTTTTGTGGTTGGACTTCTTATGTTGTCATGTCTAAAAGAAAAGTAATTTGGGATTTATTTCATGATATTTTTACATCTTACCAAATGTAGCATTGGATAGGTTTATATTGCCTATTTCTCCAACTTCTTCAAGTCACCAAAACACCTCTCAGGCCTGCAGTAGCAAACCCCAAGCTGAATCTCATCTCCTCTACTAGTTGGGTGCTAAAACTCCAATCCTTTCCATGTTGCACAGGTAAGGAGCTCCATAACACAAGTAACATCAGACAGAAAGAACATTAGTCTCAAGGACTACCATGACTACAGGATATACACAAAATGGGTTTACTGAAGAGGCCTAGGAAACACATGTGAGAGACAGAGGAAAACTAGACTCCAAAGCCTTACAAACATCCTCCTAGCCTGCGTAAAAAAGGGGAAGTTAAAAATAGGACAAGGACATCCATCAAAGCACAAAGGAAATCAATTTTTGTCATTTGTAAAAGCATGTGCTTCAAAAGCCATGTATGCAAAGTGTGGAAGCACCCACGAGGCATGTAAATAGTTGTAAAAATTCCTCAAAGCAATGGGTCTCAAGGAAACAACCATGATTGCAGGAAAAGCACAAATGAATCTTCAACACGGTTTCTCACCCACTAGAAACCAACAGGTGTCCAACCTTATCATCTCCCATCACCATCATGAATGCAACCCACAAAATTCTGCCCCTTCACTCCACAAAACTCATAAATAATTCCAAGCAGCCAACAACTAGAGCAAGGCATTTGCATGCTAAACAGAAGTCGGGCAGAATAAAAGGGGAACTACAATCCAAAAGTATGCAGCCATCAACATTGGTAAGGGAAAAACAATAGGAAAACAAGGCATAAAAGAAGAAACAACTAAACAAAACCAACGGCCAAGGGAGGAAGGTATACAGTGAGGGGAAAAATCAAAATCATTAAACAAAACTGGCATGAGCTCAACCACTCCTATCCTCCAACAAGGATAAGCTTCTCCCCCACGCCAAAACAAAAAATTACAGATTTGGGGGTAGATATATACAAATTCTCCTTTAATTTAAATGATTAAAACAAGCATGTATACAGGCTTGATCAACCAAGGGGAAAAACTAGTGGTTGAAGCTTCAAACGTAAACACGGACTACAACCATGACACCACAACATGATAATCTCTTCCTTTATGAGAATCGAGGCTCGGTCGATGGGAGTGATAAAAAAATAGCTTAATGATAATTAATAATGATACTGATAACAATCAACAATAAAATAATAAAAAATCACCGATCGGTAATTAAAATAATAATAATATTATTATTTATTATTACGGCTTAAATTAATTATTAACCATATAAATATTGACCAACAGTCAAGCTCGACAAATAATAATAATAACCAAAGATTGAAAATTCATAATAATAATTATTATATGGATATTACTTTTAACCGGATATGCCCTAATAGCACTAAATCATCATTCAAGCCACCTACAGAATTCGAGAAAATGATTTACCCTTAATAGAATAATCATAAAGGATGCTAGCCCACAACTAGATGCATCGACAATGACATATGTAGACAAGACAAAGAGAGGAAGGATGTTAATCCTTCTTTATGATAAGGTCGAAGTCAACTAATAGTCAATGGGAGCACACACAACCATTAAACTCTTAGCAACAAGGTCACCGAAGCAAGAATTGGGGTAAACGTCGAACAAGGCATTAAATTTTACAAAACACACATACCAATCCATCTTACATGTATGGTGACAAAAGATATGCAAAATGGGATGGAAACTCCTTTATGCCTTGAAATTAAGCCCCTACCTATTAGGTAGGGTCCAAGGGCTTATTTTCATGCTAAGTGAACTCCCAAAACTAAAAAGGGTCAATTAAAATGCCATAAATAGCCCAATTTCGGGCTTGACACATTTGGGCACAAGTGTAAAGGATGTGGTGCCCACTCAATGGTACACATGTGACCCTAATCCTATCTAGTTAACCAACACTTACCCAAATACAAATCTTAAAGCAAGTGGGAACTATTAAGTCCCCAAACCTAATTTACTTAACAAAAGAACAACCTAAACACAAATTAATTTTACATGACATACTACATTACAAATGAGGGTCACTCATGGTGCCCAAATAATACAAACATACACTAAGGCCTCATATAGTTAACATGGTTATGACTTAGCCCCGTGGGCTGCTTGTGCACAATTTGCATAGCCACCCTAAAATCCATGTTCTCTTATGACCTGTCACTTGCACACTCAATGCACACATTAAATGCACATGTCTGATATAATGTAAATCAAATAATCAATAAGTGATCAAGGAAATATATGATATCATAACATCATCATGGAATCACAAATGTGAAAACATGCATAGTTACACTCAATTTACCATGAGTTAGCCATAGAGATAAATATAAATGACATACATCCATGTTATCATATGTTCTCATCAATAAATTGAATACTCTATAAAATCAAGACATGCGACTAAACTAAGTATCCAACATATATGAAATGGGTCCAAATATCATAGCAAATATATAAAATCCTCAACATCAAATGAAATGTTTGAACATGCTAATGAAAGATAAATTGGCGCTACATGCCCAAATCACCATACGTTTCCATGAAGATCAAATAACATATCATAATGTCTAAAATATATCAAATCCTTGTCAAATCATGTCTATGAATAAACAGGTGATTTCTCGCATGAAAAAATCAAAATGATTAAAAGGACTCTAAAAAGTTGTGGCGTGGCATCCTAGTCATTAGTCGAGAGCCCAAGAAACATGATCAGTTCACAATTGGTCCACCTGGTAGATTTCAGATCTGAATTTGTTAAACGTTGTTGTCTAAGACAAATCGGTAACAAGCAAAGGTCCCTCGAATATTTTTCTCTTTTTTGGGGGAAAATTGAGTGAGTAAAGTGTATAAATGCAATGAGAATACTCTTACAAATGGTCGAGTTTGAATTCTTGAGAATTTTTTTGAGAAATTTGTCTTCCCGAGAGACCAAAGCCAAGATAACTTGTTATTTTCTTCTTTGTTAGATTTTATGTCATGTCAAGTTTGTTGCATATGTATAGCCATTAACAAGCACTGCGATTGCTTTGGAAGCTTTCCCTTGCTGATGAATCTAAAAAAATTTGGAATTAATTTGTGTCTAATCTCTAGCAATTTTGTGTCTACTTTGATTCAGAATGTCTGTAAATAGTTTCTTTTGTTTATTGCAATCTTACATTGAAATTTTTGTGAAATCACACATTGGATCTCATCCTTATGACAGTCTAATGGTATTTGCAATTTAATTTCAAGAAGAGCCTACATCTTGGATGAGATCAACAAACCTAAAATCAATTCAATGTCATTTGTTGATAAAGATTGTCTGTAAGTCTTCAGGTGTACCTTAGGCATGATTAATCAGAAACTTTAGTGTTTAATTGAGTCTTTCAATTTTATCCTTCATGGTGGAGTCTCAAAGATTATGTGAAAACATGTTGATCTAGGCCTCCATTAAAGCACACCTTTTGGTTGAAGGAACATCTTAACAGTTTTGAAGCTTTTTGTTGAAGTTGTTCATTGTTGTAAATTCCCTTTGAAGATCTGGTATAATCAACTTTATCTTGCTTCATCTCCCACCAAAATCATTTAAAAACCATTAATCCACCTTGAACTACCCCTGTTTTCCCTATGTATCAACAAAGGAACAAAATCTACTTGCAAAAATATGCAGAACAATCAAAATTTGTTAATGTCTTCAGTAACCTTAGCCTTGTGTTGAAAATACCTCCATCATTTAGAAGTGACAACTCTTAAGAGTTAAATTGTGGAGCATTGACCATATTTTCCCAAGGTTATTTTCATAGAATTTGTGCAAAAGAAGGATATCTCCATCCTCTTCATCGAACAGAGGTTACACTAAGGGTCCTTTGACTCTGGTTGAAGAGGCACGGCCTAAAGTAGTGAGGGCAGGTCAAATCCTCTTAAAGGTGTTATCCATCTCTCAACAAATATGAGTAACAAAGGGCAAGTTAGATCTTATCCCCAGCTACAAAATGACACACACTATGATCTATCTGACTCTAAGCTCCCTATCAAAATATATGTTACTATTGGACTTGAAAAAGAGAAGGAATTTGGATACCAACACTCATGGTGCCATTTCCGGGGAACTGATTTGAGCTACTGGAAACTAATTTTCATTGCTGAGATTGATTTTTTGATTTGTTTCTCATTTGTATCCATTTGTCTCATCAACAACACTCATGGTGCCATTGTTGGGAACTGATTTGAGTTGCTAGGAACTGATTTGCGTTGTTAAGACTAATTTGTTGATTTGTTTCCCATTCATATCCATTTGTCCCATCAACAACACTTGTGGCACTATTGCCGGGGAATATTTGAAGTATTTGAACAAAGGTGTACACTTACAAACCCTGGTAATAGTTTTTACAGGTTTTAAAGTACAAATACATTACTAAAATTTCATTATTTGCTCAGATTTGTAAGAATTGTTCAAAGTTGTGAGTTCTAAGTGTAATATTTCCAGCTTATATAGTTATTGTACTAGGATTTGTATCATCATTGATAAATTTAGGTAAAAGAGGAGTAGATCTTGTAAGATTTTCATGAATCTAGTATTGACAGACATTTGATAGGTCTTTCATAGTGCATTTACACAAACTAAGGTGAAAATCCTTAGTGGCAACTCCATGTTGTTTGAATTCTTAAACATATATCAAGTAAGATTTGTCACTAATATCTAGAAATATGGAAGGAAGAAGATCTTTCTTTACTAAGGACCCTAGTAGAAGGTTGTTTTAAGAGCTGAGGAAAGTCTAATTCAGAAGGCAGAAGAATTTGGAAGGTTGTTGGAGATCAAGCATCAAGAAAAGATATCTCCATTGGTGAAACTGATCAGCTTGTGATTGAAGATTGCAGTACTTCCTCAAGTGCTTCTAAATCAGGTAGCCTCTTTGTTGAATTAAATTCTCCATCTGGAGAGGGTCCATCATCTATATTTGAAACATTTACTTCTCGATCTACCCTTGTATTTTCAAAATCTAATAGAGTTTTCCAAGAGATAAAACCTTTAGAGGGTAGTCATTCTAAAAATTGTATCCCTGTACCACACAGACCCCTCACTCCTCATCATTTTGTTTCTCCTCTAAGATCACCTCCTTATAATAATATGGTTCATCCCCCACCCAAACCTCCATTTTTCGTTAATACTTTTGGTCCCATTAGTTTTAGAGGTATGACTAGCTATCCAAATGTTGTGCCATAGGATGTAAGAAACAAATTGCCTAAGTTTCAAGGAAATAATGTAATAAATGGTGATCAACACTTGAAACTCTTTGTCAATATGATGGAGGATTTTGAAATAGAGTTTGAATATGTATACATTAAATTATTTATTCATACTCTAGAAGAGGATGTAAGAGACTAGTATAAATATCTACCAGATAATTCTATTGACTCTACAGACGAGATGAAGAATGCCTTTAGAATGTAGTACGGTGATAAAACAAACCCTAGGTTTCTTTTATAAGAGTTTGAAAATATAAAAAATAATCCTAATGAATCATTGCATGATTTCAACACTAGATTTAACAAAACATTGAGAAGACTTCCTATAAATTTGAGGCCATGTGATGAATCATGTCTGATAAATTATTCAGATGCATTTGATAAGAAGGTTGCTTACTATTTGAGGGATAAGAACCCTAGGAATTTGAGGCAGGCCTTTACCATGGCTCTGTAAATTGAGAACAATATTAAGGTAGTTGGAAAACCTCCTAAGAGGGAGGGTGTTAAACTAATCAACCCTAAGAAGCCTCAATCAAGTAAGGTTGTGGATCTTGAGGAATTTGTAAGGAATTTGGCTAAGGTTGTCAAAGAAATATCTTACAAGATGGCCATGGTAGAAAAAGGGATTGGACAAGGTTCTTAGGGCCAGCATAGGCAACAAGGACAAGATAGAATTAATCATCCTAGAAATGATCAGAGGTCTGATGATAGAGGTAAAGGACCCATGGGAGCTAGACAACCCCAAGCTAGGGAGAATAAAGTAGTGTTTGATCCTCTAAATGCTAGAGTTGTATTTGTTGAAGAGACAAATCAAATGGATTGGTGTGACAAATTATTCTTACCCCACCTTCCATGTGAAGAAGATCAAGAAGTTGAAGAAGACATGATGAATGATGATGATGATGCATTTATGGTGGACTGCTCTACAAGCTCACAACAAGGAGCAACTTCAAATGAGGTAATAAGTGTAAGAACTGCTACAAATTTTTGGGATTGCATTCACTAGGTACCTCTTCTTCCTCCCTCTCATGCTTTAGAAATAGATATGGTACAAGCATTTGAACTTCCTAATAATGATTTTGAGTACCTAAGAGCTCTAATGATTAAGAAGTACGATGGAGGATCCCATCAAAAGAGGATAGGCAACTACTAATGAATGTTGTTGTGGCCCAAGAAAAGGAGTATAACACAAGAAGTAAAGTTGTCAAAGAGGCAGGGCCTCAAGCCAAACCAAAGACCCTAGTTGTCACCAATTTCCCAAAAGAGACTCCAAAGAAAGATGCACCTGGAAAAGGCTCTATTGTCTCAAGTAGAATTGGTGTTCCCACCCATGCCCAAAACGTTAAAAACCTTGTGCCATCTAATGAGTCTATCAACCTTTCTCCAAATTTTACTTTTCCTAGGTACATTCCCTATGACATTGCCCAAGTCTTGAGTTAGATCAAGATTTCTGTCCCAATTGTGGAACTGCTTAGGATTCCTGAGCATAAGAAGAGGGTTTTTGAGTATTTGGGATTGGGGAAGATAGGAGTGCCCAAAGTAGAAATATAAATAATGTAAACACTCCTCCTTCAACCATTGTAGACTTAGAAAAACCACCAACATTAGAGGAGATAGGTGAAACACATGAAGTCTACTTGGGGACATCTTTAGTTGAGTCTCAGTTAAATGTTGATCCATTTTTTACAACAATGATTATTAAGGACAAACTACTGCACAATTATATGTTTGACTCTGGAGCATCATATAATGTTATGCCTCTGGAAGTTATGAATGAGTTGAACATTAAAGTGATAAGAACTTATGGTAAGTGTACTGCAATGGATTCTAGAGAGGTCCCAATTGTAGGGTGTGTGAAGGGTTTGGTGGTACAACTTGTAGCTTACTTGGGTAAGAACCTGAAACATGATGTTGTCATTTTTGATTTCCCTGCAAAATGGGGCATGTTGTTATCAAGAAAGTGGGTTGCAAGTGTTGGTGGAAGTGTTCAGATGGACATTTCTTTTTACACCATTCCAATTAAACGAAGCCTTATAAAGCTATATGGAGAGAAGAAAATGTTGCACCTCATTGAAGATCCAAATAGTATAACTCACTGGCTTCTGGGCTCGGGCCGAAATGAGAAATTTCATGCTTCTTTTGAAGTGTTATATGTTGATATAGATGCATATAACTTTGTGGGGTTTGCTGATGGCAAGGAGAAAAATATTTATCAGTGCAAATGTCTTGAACAAATGGGTTTACCTTGGACCTTTTTATTTGATGGAGCCTGTTCCAAGTTTGGAAATGGTGCTGGCATTGTTTTGATCTCCCCAAGCCAAGAAGAGTTTGTCTTTTCTTTCAAAATTAACTTTGAATGTACTAACAACATTGTTGAATATGAAGCATCGTTATTAGGCCTAAGAATTGCATGGAAATATGGTATAAAGGATGTCATTGTCAAAGGGGATTCAAATTGATTGTCAAGCAAATTAGGAAACTATATGCTACTAAAAATCAAAGAATGAAATAATACAAGCATGCAGTTTGGGATTTGATTGAAATGTTTGACTCTTTTAATATTGTACACCATGATAGAAAGTTTAATGCTATTACAGACAAGTTAGAAGTGCCAGGATCCAAATTTTGGGATTATACAATGTCTCCATTTTGTGAGTATGATGTTGAGGTACTAACAAGGCAATATTTCCCTGATAACATTAAAAATTGGCAAGTGTTTAATGATGATGCCCAGGTGAAATGGTTTTTGTAGAGCCAAGGTGAGTTTGCTGACTAGAATATAGATTGGGAACCAATGGTGTCTATTGCTGAAGGAAAGGAAACATTATTTGGCAAAGACATCATCAAGTTGAAGACAAACACAATTCCCATAGGGTTGGTGGATCTTGAGTCCAACTTTGATAATGTTGATTGCATTATTAAAAGGAGTATTTAGTTTCAAGAGACATGGAAGAACACGACCTAGGCACAAAGGAAAAGCCACATAAAATCTGGTTGGGAAGCAATCTCAACAAGGAAGAGAAGCAGTCCTATATTCAATTGTGGAAAGAAATATCAAGATTGTCTAGCTTAGTCTTACTTTGAGTTGAAGGCATACAGGGAAGATTTGTTCCAACATGATATTCCTCTTGAGTCTAATGTCAAGCCTTTTAGGAAAAAACAAAGGCCCATCAATCCACTTATTTCTTTGAAAATGCAAGAAGAACTGAAGAAGTTAAGGGATGGAGGGATCATTCAGCCCACGAGGTATTCATCTTGGGTTACAAACCTAGTGCATGTCAGGAAAAAGAATGGTGACATAAGACTATGCGTAGACTTCAGGAACCTGAATAAAGCATCACTGAAAGATAATTACCCTCTGCCAAACATGGAGAACATGCTATAATTGGTAACTGGTTCTGAATTGTTATCTACTCTGGATGGTTTCTCTAGCTATAATCAAGTTGTTGTGAAGGAGTCAGAAAGAATAAAGACTACCTTTACTACTCCTTGGGAACTTATGTCTATGTCAGGATGCCTTTTGGCTTATTGAATGCTGGAGCAACTTTCCAAATAACAATGGATGTAGCATTTTCTAGGTTATATTAATGATTTCATTGCTATCTATCAGGATGATGTAACTGTGTTTTCTAGAAAGATAAATGATCACTTGCAACACTTGGAGAAGATGTTGATAAGGTGTAGAGAGTATGGCATATCATTTAATCCCAAGAAGTGCCACTTTAGAGTGCAAAAGGAAAAGCTACTTGGTCACATTGTATCAAAATAAGGGGTAATGATAGATCCAGAAAGAGTGGAAGCCATCAACAAGGTTCCAATTCCAAGAACTAAGAAGGGAATTCAATTCTTCTTTGGACAAATAAACTTTATCAGAAGGTTTGTGTCTAACTTTGTTGAGTTGACCATCCCCATTACTATTATGTTGAAGAAGGACTAGGTTATCAAATGGGAAGAAGTTTCCATTCAAGATTTCAATGGGATCAAAGAAGCACTAAAGCATGCCCCTATTTTGGCAGCCCCAAATTATAAGAATCCTTTTCAAGTGTTTTCTTTTTCTTCAGAAAACACCATTGCATCTGTTTTGTTACAAAGGTTGATGAAGGGGCTAAGAGACCAATTGACTTTTTCAGTAAGGCATTGCAAGGAGCTGAGTTGAAATACACCATCATGGAGAAGCAAGCATTTTCCTTGGTGAAAGAAAAAAAGGTTTTAGACCCTACATCTTGAGATCTAAAGTTGTTTCTTATGTTCCCCACACCATGGTGAAAGACATCTTATCATAGATGGAGGTCTCAAGAAAAATATGCAGATGGGTGAACAAGTTGTAGGAGTATGACATGGATATCCAAACCATGAAATTGGTAAGAGGTTTGGGCCTAGCTAAGCTTATGGCTAAGAGCAACCTGTAAACTATTGAGGTGAATGAAGTAGAAGGAGAAAGGGTGGATGTCCTTGAAAAGTTGGTAAGTTCTAAATGGTACAAAGATATAATCTTTTATCTCAGACATCTATGCTTGCCTTGAATATCTCGAGTAAAAATCAGAAAAGAGCTCTTAAGTTAGCCTCTCAAAAGTATTTCATTATTGATTTTGGGTTAGCTTCAAGAACCCCGAGGAAGTGCTCTTGAGATGCATTACTGAAAATGAGGCCCCCAAAATAATTGTTGATCTCCATGGAGGGGTCTGTGCGGGACATTTTGCTGAGAGAGTTACAACATATAAAATCTTGAGGGCTGGTTATTGGTGGCCAACTCTCTTCAAGGATACAACTCTATTAGTGAGGAAATGTGAAAGTTGCTAGCATTTTTCTGGAAGAATGAAGGCTTTAGGCTCCCTTCCTTTGTAGCCTATGTTATTTGAAGCCCCATTCAGACAATGGGGAATGGATTTCATTGGGAAATTTTTTATCCTTCTAGTGCTGGTCATAAATGGATTCTTGTAGCCATTGATTATTTCACTAAGTGGGTAGAAGCAATCCCCACCAAGAAGGAAACACACCAAGTTATCATGGACTTCATGATGAATCAAATAATATGTCAGATTTGGAGTGCCATAAAATTTTGCTTTGATAATGCCATGTGTTTCAGAGCCAAACCTTTGGTGGAAATGTGCAAATAGTATGGGATCAATTTGACATATGCTTCTAACTACAATCCCCAAGGAAATGGACAAGCTGAGTCTAGTAATAAAAACTTATTGAAGATCATTAGAAGAACCTTGGAGCTAAACAAAAGAAGTGGGGTGAGACAATGAAGTTTTGTTTGGACTGACAGAATCACTATCAAAAGAGCTATTGGTAAAAGCCCATTTGAATTGGTATATGGAATTCAAGCTCTGATGCCCCTCCATTTGCAATTATCTTCATTTCATTTTTTTCAATAGATTGAGGACCAAGAATTTAATCCATATCATACTCAAATCAATCAGATTATTGAGTTGGATGAAGAAAGAAGGGCATCCCATCAGCGGCATGTGAAGTTCAGAGAAAAGTTAAAGAAGCTATTTGACAAAAAGGTGACACCTTGAGCTTTCAACATTGGGGATCTTGTGATTTTATGGGATAACATGCATGAAGATAAGGGAAAGCATGGTAAATTTGATGCATTGTGGATGTACCCTTATTCAATTGATATTCAATTGGTGAAAATACCTTCTTCCTAAAAAACTTAGATGGGGAACTACTTGAATTACCTGTTAATGGCAAGCATTTGAAGCATTTCCTTGACTGATTTCTTAGAATCAAGGTATACTCCATTTTTACAATGTATAGTTCTTTTTCTCATCTACTTTTGTGTTTTGTTCATTCTGGTCCTTGGTGACCTGGTTTTGTTGGTTTCTCGGTTCATTTTTTGGAGGATGGTTGTGGTTGTTCTGCTCTGCAAGCTTATTCTCTAAATCCATTGCCCTATGGTCTTTTTTGGCACTTAGTCTGCTATTTGTTCTTGTGGAACTCACATGGAGTGCCCATCCCTGAGTTGGAGCCAATGTTGGTGCTCAAATTAGTCTCACCCCGTTTTTCATCAAAATTCCTCAGTTTGCGGCCTTTGTCATGTTTTCTATCTCCCCGTGTTGGTGCTTGAACACTCTGTCCTCCATTTGGTTTCCATGATCAGTCTCTTCCTTGGTTGAAAATAACTTAAAGGTCAAGAATTTGTTTTCCGTTTCTCTTTCCATCTTAAGGAGTTTGTAAATTGGGCGTTAAACTTGGTTGTTCCTTTCCTTCCATTTTCTGCAGTCACGTATTGTTGTCCCTATCATTTTTGTCCCAAATACCAAGGAAACGTGATTGGATGTATCTCGGAGGATCATGTTTTAAACTTATAACATTTCCAAATTCTCTGTCCTTGAAGAAAAAATCATCTTTGGGCTCAAATGGTGGTTTTCCTACATTTTTACGGTTTGACGGGTGGGTTTTCCCCATTAAATTTTCATCTCTGTAAACATGGCCCTTTTTGGTTAGATACGGCTCAGTAGCGGGCACTTTAAAAACTCTAAGGCTCGCTTCAACCCAAAACTTGTCCACGTGGAGGAACGACGCTCATTTGAAAATTCACCTTTTGGTTTGGCATTGAAATTGTGCTGGGGGGACACGTGGAGGATTTCGTTGCCTTGCCAAGACTTAGACAAATTTTTCATGTAGTCTAGTATAGTTTTAGCGGGCCATAGACATGTGGTAGGATGGCGCTCATTTAAGGATCTACCTCAGGGTCCCACCTTAATAATTGCAACAGGAGACATGTGGAGGCTTCCGCTAGCTCCACTTTGTACTTAAAATTTTTAAGCAATTTTCTAAGGCCTGGGACATATGGTGAGCCCATGATCATTCATGGTCTCCACTCTTGAGCACCATCTTGAAGTTGCACCATGAAGACATGTGGAGGCTTCTACCGGGTCTTTCCTTAGACTTTTCAAGCAACTTTCTAAAGGGCCCGGACATGTGGAGGGACCATGCATGTTTGGGGACCAGCCCTTGAGTTTTATTTTGAAGAAGTGCTTAGAGAGGAAACTTGGAGGCTTCTGCTCACTCTTCCTTTTTGCTTGGACATTTCAATGGCCAAAGGAGACCATCTTGGACCTTAGACAAATGGTGCCTTCCACTGACCATTCAAAATTTTAACAAACTCTACTAAACTGAGACACGTGTTGAGCTTGCGCTTGTTTGGGGTCTCTTCTTTTGGGGACCATCTCAAAATGTACCATTAAGACATGTGGAGGCTTATGTTATCTCTTGAAAGTGCACTCTATAGAGAGATGGCTGCGGGTTTCTAAGCTTGCAAAATTGATCTCTCTATTTCGTAGATACAATGGAAACACCTCAGGTCTATGGGTATACCTATTTTGAGGTGAGTCTCAATGATTAAAAGGTCGGTTCCTTATTGGTTTATCCTAAACTGATTTCTGGGAGTTTGAGAGTAAAAGATGACTGTAAAATAAATAAAACTGAGGTGATACACCAAATTTATGTGAGGACTTTGACTAAGTATATGCACAATTTTATGGGAAGGATTCTTAATGCACAAGCCAACAGTTTACTGCAGAATATTTAAGGGAAAACACTTCAATACTTGAGAAAAATCACAATAGTACTAATAAGTTAACATTAACATTAAGCAGAAAATACTGAATTTGTAGCAGGGTAAGATGATTGATCAGGAATTTACATTCCCAAGACTAATAGAAACATATACAAGACTACAAATAATTGGAAAGGAAAAAATACTTCCCACACAAAAGGCAAAACTGGAAATAATTGCTTTAGTACTCCTATATCAAAAAAGTCCTCCAGAAGTTCCCCTTTTGTGCTTTCTGAGGCAAAGGCACACAATATATAGCAAAAATAAAATTCACCCTCTTCCTAAAAATAACCTAAGGCTTGTACTCACCCATGCATTCTATTTTTATCCTTTATTTAATAATAGATAAGGAATAAAAATAGAACATGTAAATACAAATAGGCATTATTAGCCTTAATTACAATAAGTCAAACTAAAGTTGATTGTTCTATTTTCAAGAAGAGAAGGATGAATAACTTGCTAAAAATAAGATTTCTTGCTAGGCAAGATTTCTCTCCATGAACATGCAACTCTGTTTTCTTCTCTATTCTATCCTGTTGTGAAGGCATGCAAAAATACCCTTGAGTATTGAGAAAAAAATAAATTACATTAATTGCAATACTTTGCAAAATAATTCATTCAAATATCCATTTGGTGGGAACCACCCTTATCTTTGATGTTGACATCTCCTTCAAAAAGGTCACATGAGTGACACTCTGCAAATCAACTCTAGTCCCTTGAAGTGGGGACCACCTTCACTTTACCATACTTGGCCACCTTTGATTATTTACCATGACCATACTACATAGTCTACCATCGTTGTAACGAGTACTATAGTATATAGTTGCCACCCCATTATTTATCGGCCTTGGCATATTTCAAAATTCACCTTTTCAGTGATAAGCATGTACGATGGCATTTTTTATTATTTGGAAATGACTATAGTTTGGACTTTGAAAGTTAATGAAATGATAATTCGATTGGTGATGTGGGCTAGCCCCCTTTCCCACGGTGACTCACCCCTTGGTAACTTTGTCAGTGGCATATGTAACTTAAATTGAGTTTTCTTTGATATTTGTTGATCATTCTGGGCCATCGATCTATGTCATTTTCATCTTCGGTCATCGATTTTGAACTTAGGTTTAGGATTTCAGCCGTAGAGGCTCGGGCTTGTGGGAATTTTGGAACTTTCAACCTTTTTTGCAAAAGTTTCAAACTTAAATAATACCCCGGCCTCCGCTTTTGTTGTGGTGATGACATGTATACTTCTCGATCTCTACGGACCAAAGCTTGGAAATTTTAACTTTCAAAAAGGTTTCAAAACTTAAAAGGGGCCCAACCCCCACTTTTTGCTTATATTTTGGTGATGACACATGTCCTCTGCGCACTTTTGGGCATGCGGTGAAATTTTTACAACTTAAAATTTTTAATATTGACCAAATTCAATTGCTGCTTCAACTTGACGACTTTTGCCTCGATCTTGATGATCGATTTATGAGCATTGATCTCTGTACTTATTGATTTTTTATCGTTGATCTCAAAAGCATGATTAGGGCTTCTGATTGTGCATTGAATGTGGTCGGTGGGAACTAATCATGGTTATTTGTTTCGAGCTCTAAGCATGATTCTCTTCCTTTCATCTTTGTCCTTGATGAAGCTTAATCATTGATCTTGAACCGTGGTTGAGTTCGAACCTAGCCCATACTTGGATTCGGGCTGTAAATGAAAGATTAGGTCTAATGATCATTTCATTTGGTTTTCTGGTTTGTGGGTGAAGCCATGGCGTTTTTTTCTCAACGCCATTGTTGTGTTCTATACTCAAGCTCGTCCACACCTATATTTTGTAGTTATTCTTCTGTCTTTTTATGAGGAGATGGTTGTAAAGGTGATAAGAGTTTTGAAGAAGACCTGTTCGCCATTGTCGAGCTTGGTTTATTCTTTTTAAGCAAGATTTGAGTCAACTTCTATATTGAATACCAATGTTGAACCCTAAAACTCGGTTACGTGTTTTATTTCTTTGGGTTCTGGTTTGAAAGCTTTGAGTTCAACTTTGAGGGTTTCCGCAAAAGATTGGAAAAGGTGAGCTTCTTTTTCCTCAAATGTGAAAATTAATTCATTTTATTGAGACCATGCATAGTGATACTTGAGTTTCTCCTTGCATTTTCTAGTTTTTGTTGCTCAGACTTGATCATTCTCATACTTTTTGGCAATCTAATTCTCTTTGATTCAAAGGTTTGAAGAAAACGATTCAAGCAGGTAATTTATTGCTCGTTTTTGTTTGTTGTTCATGTTTAAGCTCGAGACTTCTCCTTTTTGCTGGCATCTCTGCTTTAACCTTCAACTGAGATTTCTTAGATCTGCATCTTTTTCATTTTTACATTTGATTTTTGAGACACTGATAAAAAGCTCCTTGTTTGTACAAGATCCTATGTGATTTTCTCACTACCATTAATGGGTCTTCATTCATTGCCCTAATTTGTGCTTTTATTACATGGGTAACCACTGATCTCTATTTTTTTTATCTTCATGCCCTTGGGCTTGATTTGAGAGTCAATTGTGTGTGGTATTTACTTTGTATTCTGAAGATGATGCTTGTGACTTGTTAGAATATTGCAACCTTGGGTTTCCTTAAGAAATGGATAATTGTTCCTCTAACCTGAAACCTTTGAGCTCATTTTGGGGATTCAACATGCGATCATGAATTGTAGATCTGTGTATCTTGTGTTCCAATTATCATTTACTTCTAATTTCAATCATTAAACTCAATGTAGAGGGTCAATAGAATGAAACTCCATTCATATGATTTTCTCCTTTGGTTTAGATCTGAACATTTTATTGTATTGTGTAATTAAGATGATAGTTGTAGCTAGATTTGTAATGTCCTCCCAAACCTTGATACTTGTAACATCCAAGTTTTGGGAAAATGTTGATCTTCCTTCTCTTTGATGAATCATTTATTGATAGATGACCTGGAAAGGTCAACCTCTTTATTCACTGTTCTTGGTGTAGTTTCTTTACAACTACACCTTGTGTGTATTGCTAAGCACTATATGATTAAACTGTACTTGATATTCACCTGTAGCTTATTTTAATACTTAAACGGAAAACTAGTGCTTTGAGATGAGTAAAAAATGGATCTTCTATTTTAGTGATTTCTCATCCTTGGGTTCATTGTCTGAGCTAAATTGGGGCTATACATATTTCATTTCCTATTTGTTCATGGTTAGGAGTTTTAAACTTGATGATTCCTATTAATGTTGAATTTATTTGGTCCAGAATCGTACACACTCGATAATGTAACTAGAATATGATTTTAATGGAAATGAGAATCTCGAAATACTATAGCATTTCTTTGACTTGGGTATGTGTGAGTTTGCATGGTTGAATGATGTTGATAAAACCTATAAATGAAGTGGTTACTTGTACATCTCTTCCTTCGCTTCAGCTTTTGAAATACATGTTTGTAACCTCATTGAGTGCCCACTTCCCTTCGACCTCATTTTGTTTTGTTGCTTTCGAGACTGATTACTTCACTATGGATTTATTATGGCTTCTTGATTTAGCATGCTAGTAGATATCATAGACATTGGACTGTTATTGATTTGATCTTTATATGATGCATATGGTTTACTGGTGGACATTTGATGACGATATTTGTATACTTTTGACAGGGTTATTTATCTTAATTATGACATGTGATATATTTAATCATATTGAGTAGAACTTGATAATTTGACTAATGTGATGATCGTTTTGACATAAATGAAATGTGGAATAGAAATGTGCTAGAAAGTGTAAGTGATATCGTACTTGCATAGATGATAGTAAATCATGTGTCGTTTATTTTAGATTATATTGTATATTTGGCATGAATGTTTTAATGCGGCCAACAGGCCGAAGGAGGTATTTTCTATTCTGCAGGTATATTATATTCACAACAATATTGGGGAGTGGAGACCAACCACATCGGAATTCGAGAAGAATCCAACTAAGGTCACCATGGCAACAAGTAATTGTGTGTGTGTTAGAATTATCTGGTTAAGGGAAAATTGTGACCTAGGGGTCATGTGTTGTTTTGTTTTAATTTTCCTTTTATTATGTTAGTATGTGTTGCTCTTAGTAAGTGAAATTTTACTTGTGTTATTATTCATATTCTTTGGATTGGAGTTACCCCTTTGTTAGCCATGGGTTGTAGTGGCTTAATTAAGTTAATTTGAAATTGTCCTAAACTAATTAAAAGATGTGACCAAAGAGAGTTCATTTATTAGGATTTGATTTACTTGGGATTTTGTGTGGATTGATGTGTGTTTGAGTTTTGAGTGTAGCACACTCTACCCCACATGGGAAACTCGAATTTGGCGTTGGAGGCAAAATTTCAAAGCTTGTGGGACAAGTCAAACTTGTCCCACACCTCTTAAAACCCCATGCCAACCCTACCTATGGGTTGGAAGGCCAAATTTAGGGTCTTTTAGGTGTTTTGGGGTGATTAAAAGGGTAAAATATTAATTGCACTTTCTTTCAAAATTTAATTTTGTCCTTTGGGGGAGTGGGCTTAGTTGGAGTGTGTAAGGTGCTTGCCTTTCTTTCAACCACTTATTAATGGTGCATTGGATTATGAAGTTGACCAAATGTTGTGGAGTGGAGGGAAAAGGAGGTGGCATCCTACTTGGAGCCACATCATCCGTTCCTCTCTTTTCTCTATTTATTTGATCCTCTTGTTTGTTTTGGGGGTTGGAAGTTTCATTTTTAGTCTTTTGTATTTTGGAGAGGAGAGGATTTTGAAAGACTTTGTGGATTTTTGGAGCTTGTTGACACTTGTGGAAATTTGGTTGGAGCTTGTGGATGCTTGCTTGATCTTGGAGGGATTTGAGACTTCATACTTGGAACAAGCTCTACCATGGAAAGGTAGGAGCTTCACCTTTGTTTATATTATGTTCTCTTCTTTTTGTTATATGAATGAGTACATATGTTGTGTTGAATATTGTTGTTTGTAATGCTTGTTGGGAATGGGTAGAATGCCTAAGTTGGGAGTGGGAGGAGACTATGGGAAGTTTAATTGAGGGAGGCATAAGATATCATTTTCTTGAGGAGGGAGTTTGGGTTGGGTGCCCACCTAGTAAGAGAAATGCTTGCATTTTCTTCTTGTTTTACTTTGAGGGAGCCATAAGAGTTGAGGGAGGCATAAGAGTGAATGGAGGGATAAGGGGTACTTGAGGGAGGCATAAGAGTTGTTTGGGGTATTGTGTTTTGCATTGCAGGCTTTTACGTGGCACCTATTCCCATTGGGATGCATAAGTGGCCTCCCATAGGTCTTACTCTTATGGCTTTCTTGATAAGCCTTGTGACTTGTTGTTGTGATTATTTTCCCTCTTGTTGTGTTGTAGATCTTGTTTTGAAGGATTATGGAATGAATGTGAAATGTTATGTTTAGTTATGTGGAAGCTAGTAGTTGCCATGAGTTGGATTTTCTCCCATTGTGATGTGGTTGGGGCTCGGGGGCTAATGGAGTGGATGGCTTCTCTTCTCCATTGGGTATCTTGGTTGGGAGGAGAGCGTTGCCTCTCCCCTTATTTTGTTGTGAATCAAGCAAACTTTGGAGGAGCCACCTTGTTGATATTTGGAGCATTGGAACCTTGTTGATGACAATGTGAAACCACCATGTATTTTTACCCACCTTGAGTGGAGGAAAAATGTAATATTGCTTTGTATTTTAGCTTCCATCATTGTAAATTTTGTTCCCACATTAAGTAGAAAATGTTGTAACAAGATGTAGAAGGAAAGTTGTTTTGAACTTCATTAGTAAGGTTGTAATGCGGATGGAATTAAAAGATGAAAGAAAGACAATCTATTTATTCTCCTTTAACCTGGCTTGGAACCTCACATGAGTATGTTGATCTTGTTGACATGTTAGTAGTTCTTGCTTTAAAACTTAATGGAAATATTGTTGGACTCTTTTGTGGAATGTTGAGGAAATTACAAAAAAATATATATTAAATTTTGTTTTGTTACTTAAAAGTGATGTATTGGAAAAGTTGGAATATTAGTGCATTTTCTCTTCTTCTACTTGGATGTATTTTAGTGCCCATTTTTTTGTAAATTTTTAACTTTCAATTGTTTCCGGTTGATTATTAAATTTGATCTTATACTACAATTGAAACAAATTACATTTTAATTAAGGCATGTGTTTAGAACAATTTTCACACATAAGTTATGGAGGAGTAAACACCTATGAAGAAGTATTTAGCCGTATAAATTATAAATTATAATTGTATTCATATATAGTCAATAATAGTAGTAAAACTATTAATAAACATTGCTCTAATAACAACTCACACCTGATCTGATTAAAGGCTTTTCATAAGAAAAAGGGAATGTTGTTCCTAAATTTTAATGCCATCCACCGGCTCTACTCAAGCATTACATTTACACATTGTAATCGATGACATATTAAGTCCTAGGAAACAAAGACATACTAATATTTAAAGGGGTTTGGAACCCTATTTTTAATGGAATATTTTACTTATCCGTAGACTTAGACCACAGGTAATATTAAGAATAAAATAAACTTACGCTGATAGGTTCTTTTTATTACAAAACAAATTGGACTTCATGAATATTCTGATATGAAACAGATCCACCTCTATGAGATTCTCTCCCACGGGCTACACCGAACAATGAGTATGATCTCAATAGAAAATCGTTGTAATGAATTTCACCAGGTCTTCTAGTAATCCTCTCTCTGTCCCTTGATCGATTTTGTTAAAAAGATCTTGAAGGCGAGTCCTTTTTCGGAAATGCATTCGATCATCGAATGATAACAACATAGTTGGTAACCTGCTTGTTGGAAGCGCTCTAAGGAGCTGTCGTTTCCATCAGCGCCATGACTTGCACAGTCGGTCGATTACTATCACGAGCCATGGCCATGGATCCCGGCGTAACTCACCTTCACAACGCCGATTACAGTGGAGGTAAACCGCCCCCTCCTCATCTGTAGCGTCTTCTACACCCTCCCTTTTGCTCGTGTGGCCAGGGCCGATTAAAACGGATCTCACACCTGTTACATTGGCCTGTAGCTTCACCTTTAAACCACCATTTTAGATCCACGTGGCTTAGGGTAGATTAAAACCGCCGGCCGACTGTGTAGAGTGTTAGACTTGCTAAATACAAGTGAAATAAATGAAAAAAAAAGTATGCGGCCAGTTGTGTAGCCTGCACGCAAGGCGGTGAGTAGATATTTTATGGCAGGTGGCTATTAAAGCCACCCACCCCCAACCATGTCTTCCCACCCTTTTTTTTTTTGAATGTTTCTCCACGTGAATGCTTGAGCGGTGGGGGTAGTTAATGTAGGAGCCCATGTGGCTGGCACGACCATGGCTTTGACCCATCTGTTGAGTTGGCTTGGCTTACTCCCCCTCCATGAGGATAGATGAATAACCCAAGCATAGATAGTTGCTCAATCCTCCAATATAATGCAAATCTTGATTATGGAGTTGAAAGGATAGTTCACCCAAGTACGTGGAGAGTTAAACCCGACTCACCGAGCTAGGTGAAAACAACTCAAGGCAGGGTTTCGTTTTAAGTTACAAACGAAATATGATTAAGTTAATAAAATGTCTTCTGGTATATCAACTTGTAATCTTGGTGGTATATATATATCTCTTTTTGAGATTTTAAATATATATATAGTATCTATATAATCAAACTAAAGATTAAATATAATACCTCAAATGTAAAATATAAAACTAATGATGTCCGTCAAGTGCAGGTATAAATTCATTATCTTGAACGAATTTATTTGCAAACAGACCATCATATAAGAATATAGAACAATTGTTTTATGACGAGACATATGTTATGACTCTAAAGACGTTTAGCAAACCTTTCTCTAATGAATGCATGACATGAATCATGGAAACGGTTAAGTAATTTAAAAAATAATAATTAGTCGGAATTTCAGGTTGTATCTTTGTGGAAGCAAGTTTTCGCTCGCCGTTGTCATTTTTTTTTGGTGGCATTACATTTTGGTATCGAGCGAGGTTGTTCAAGCTTGGACCCTTGCGCACACTCAAAAAACATGAAACAGGAACATCTAACTTAGTACAAAGCTGATTCTTTTAAAATATAAAACCACAATGTTGATAATTATAGGAAACAACAAATTTAGAAAACTGGCACAAGACCTAGAACAATGAACTAACTCTCACCTTGATCATGCAGGAGGCGCGGATTGGGTGAGGGGTCTCTTCATATAGACCTAGATATACCACCACCAGAGCAGGCCATAGCAGCCATTCTACCTCAGATCTTGCAGACACTCCAGGATGTCAATGCCGCTATATGCGGAGAGCCCTTGGGAGGACGACTTGCAAGACATAGTTTGGAGCCATCAGTTGATGCCTAGGCATCCCCTCGACACAGCGAGGAGCACAGGGTAGAGAACTTCCATGCGGAGTCGGCTAGGGCAGAGTCACCACAGAGAGGACATGGGGATAGGATCTCAGGACATAGGGACAGTCTCGAAGCCCTGCAGACAGAGATGGAGGAGCATACGATACGGAACTAGGATTCATCATACGTCATTGCCGGACCATATCGGGGAGATCTTGAAGCCGTGACCATCTCACTATTTGGGTGATACAGGTGGTTTTCGGGATGAGGGCTTGGTTGGTGAGCTTGAGCGGGTGCTTCAAGCTCTGCCCTTGTACTAGTAACACGAAAGCTCGTGTTGCAATCCATCTTCTGAAGGATGGAGCAGGAGTCTGGTGGAGGACCGAGGAGCAGAAGCTCCATGTTGACTCGGAGATGATTACCTGGGAGCTGTTTGAGGAGTGTTTTAGGAGCAGGTATTTACCCAGGAGATTTATACAATGGCGGATAGACGAGTTTCATGACCTCCGTCAGGCATCGATGACAGTAGTTGAGTATGAGAGTCAATTTCTGGACCTACTCCAGTACGTTGACTATATGCAGGATGAGCAGGTATAGATTCACAGGTTCATCCGGGGCCTAAACTTGGATTTAGGTGGCGCAGTGCGCATTCACTGCCCACAGACATTAGCAAAGGCCGTGGAGAAGGCCTATATTGCAGAGGAGACACGGGGAAGACAAAACAGGCTAGAGACAGAGTTCGAGCCGTATCCAGCAGATGCAGGATGGTAGGTCGAAGGGGTCAGTTCCTCCTCCATAGGGTGGACAGAGCTTAGGGCAAGCTTCATTCAAGCCACCATAGCAGTGAGACTCCCCCACCTTACCGACCTCCTCGGAGATTTGATGCGCGAGAGAGGACGTAGTATGGGGCCTCCTCCTGGGGTCCCATCAGGGACATAGGGTGCACCGAGAGCTCGGTCGTAGGAGTTCGTCGGAGAGACCTCGGCATCCATAGCCGGATCATCGTGATCTCGTATCTCGGTCATCTAGAGTACCAGTGGAGCTGAGCCGCTCCCACCGGAGGGGACCAGCACTGTTATGGTTATGGTTGTGGTGTTGTTGGACATCATTGGAGAGATTTCCCACGTAACCCTAACAAGGGTAAGGCGCAGAGCTCGAGCCTACTGTTGGAGATATGGCACGCAGTCATTGGATCTACGCAGACGTTGAGAACCGCCAGCCGAGCATCGAGTACCGTGATTGAGATGACATGTAGTATTGGTGGTATTTCCACCTCTATATTATTTGATTCGAGTTCTTCTGATTCTTTTATTGCACCATCCTTAGTAGAGCGTTGTAGGGTCATGGCGATTAGGCAAGGTCGTAGTTGGGACGTTGAGATGGCTTCGGAGCAAAAATTTCGTAGACTCCTTAGTCAAGGAGTGTATAGTGGATTGGGACCCTTCACCACTACTTCGATCTTCGATCCTTCCATTAGGATCTTATGGCATCATTTTAGGCATGGATTTCTAGAGTGGATTGTTACCATAAGACTATTGCTTACATAGATGATCTTGGAGTAGAATCGGTAATATCGGGAGTTAGGAGGGTCGTATCCATTCGCACCATCTCCGCTTGCGGCTTAAGCGGTGTGCGCGATGGGGTTGTCAGTTGTTTGCCATTACGGTCAGTGACAGATCAGAGGATGAGTCGAGAGGACCTTCCCTCGATGACCATCCCATCTTATCAGAGTTTGCTGATGTGTTCCTAGGGGAGCTACCGGGATTACCTCCCCCATGGGAGATAGATTTCCATATAGATCTAGTTCCGGGCGTAGAGCCTATCTCACGAGCACCCTATCGGATGACTACTCCTGAGTTATGTGAGCTCAAGTTGTAGCTTGAGGACCTTCTGGAGAAAGGCATAATCCGTCCTAGTGTATCCCCTTGGGGTGCACCAGTGATCTTCGTAAAGAAGAAGGATGGATCTCTTCGGTTGTGTATTGACTACCGTCAATTTGAATAAAGTAACAATCAAAAATTGTTACCCCTTCCACGCATTGATGATTTATTTGATCGATGAAGGGGGCTACAGCTTTCTCTAAGATAGACCTTAAGTCGTGGTACCATCACTCGTGGATTGCGAGACAGATATTCACAAGACAAAGATTCCGTATGAGATATGGCCACTACGAGTTCACAATGGTACCTTTCGGTTTGACGAATGCCCCCGCAGTGTTTATGAGTTTGATGAATGGGGTATTCAGGACCTTCCTTGATCGCTTTGTGCTCATCTTCCTTGATGACATTTTGATTTACTCACGCACACGTGAGGAGCACGAGGAGCACCTTCGCTAGGTTCTTCAGTGTCTTCGCGAACAACGCCTTTACGGGAACTTGGAGAAGTGTGTGTTCTTTCAGCCTGAGGTGCAGTATTTGGGCCACATCATTTCTAGGGAAGGTATCGCAGTCGATCCTTCCAAGATTTGAGCCATCATGGATTGGCCAGCACCCACTAGTGTGACCGAGGTGCGTAGTTTCATGGGTCTAGCAGGGTACTACAGGAGGTTTGTTCAGGACTTTTCTCAGATTACGCACCCTATCACTTCTCTTCAATGAAAGGAAAGAAGTTTTTATGGTCGATGGATGTGAGCAGGTGCTTTCGTACATCAAGGAATGCCTCACGAGCACCTATTCTTGCAGTGCCAGATCCTCAGGGTGAGTTCTACATTTGCACAGATGCTTCCTTGGCAGGACTTGGAGGTGTGTTAATGCAGGAGGGTAGAGTAGTTGCCATTGACTCTCGCAAACTCAAAGATTATGAGCTCAATTATCCGACCCATGACCTTGAGCTTGCAGTAGTGGTACATGCCTTAGTGCGGTGGAGACATTTTCTTCTAGGCCGATATTTATACTCGGGACTCGATCACTTGAGTCTTCACCACCTCTTCACGCAGCCCAATCTCAATGCTCGTCAGCGGCGTTGGATGGAGTTACTCTGTGAGTATGACATGGAGATAGAGCATGTGAAAGGGAAGGAGAATGTGGTTACAGATGCCTTGAGTAGACGGAGACATGTGGTTATGGCCACATCAGTGGGCACAGATTTACCGAGTAGGATCTTGCAAATGCCTTCCTCGGATAGTTTCTACCTTGCAGCTAGAGCAGAGATTGAGTCTCAGAGACCCCTTAAGGGGAGATTTAATGGATTTTCATTAGAGGCAGATGGTCTTCTCAGACACAGAGGTCAGATATATATTCCTAGAGATGGAGGCTTAAGACATGACATTTCGACAGAGGCTCATTGTGCACCTTATTCGGCCCATCCCGGGGTGAAGAAGATGCACACCACCTTGAGACAGTTGTATTTTTGGAGAGGACTTCGGAGAGACGTGGCCTCATTTGTGTCCCGCTTTAGAGTACCAGAGGGTGAAGGCCGAGCATCGCATCCAGGTGGCCTTCTCTATCCTCACACCATACTTTGGAGTGGAAGTGGGACACCATTTCCATGGAATTCATTGTTGGGTTACCTATGTCGAGATACCATCATGACGCCATCATGGTCACGGTGGATAAACCCACGAAAGTAGCTCATTTTTCTCCAAAGAAGACTACCTATATAGCAAGTGCTTTGTGGCACAAGTATACCTTGATGAGATTGTCAGATTACATGGGATTCTCGGAAGATCATTTGCGACCGCAACCCCTTGTACACTTCCCATTTCTGACCACCATGCGGTATGTTCTCGGGACGAGGATTAATTTCAGTCTGACTTATCACCCCGAGACAGATGGACAGACGAGAGAGGGTGAATCAGATTTTAGAGGATATGCTCAAGATGTAACGTGATGGATCATCATCGGGATGGGAGGAGTATCTCGTATTTGGTGGAGTTTGCCTACAATAATAGTTTCCAGAGTTCGATTGGCATGGCCCCTTGCCAGGCTTTGTATGGTAGAGAGTGCAGGACACCTCTTAGTTGGGACAGGATTGAGGACAGGGTTTCCCTTGGGCCAGCATTATTACAGGACATGGAGCAGCAGGTTACCTTGATCAGGCAGAGATTGCAAGAGGCGCAGGATAGATAGAAAAAGTATGCAGACCAGCATAGGATAGATCACAGTTTTGAGGTAGGCACGAAGGTGTTTCTTCATGTCAGACCGCATAAGAGCCCTATCCATTACAAAAAAGGTTCTAAGCTTGCTCCTAGGTTTGTGGGTCCCTTTGAGATCTTAGAGCGCCTCGGTCCCTTGGCCTATCGTCTAGCATTGCCACCTAGCTTATCTCGCGTCCATGATGTGTTTCACATTTATGTGCTTAGGAGATATATTTCTGATCCTTCTCATGTGCTAGATTGGACCACATTGTAGGTGCAGTATCAGGGGCAAGTGATGGTGGAGCCCGTACGCATTATAGAACGCAGGACCTTGGGCCTTCGCGACAGAGAGATTGATCAGGTTCAGGTCCAATGGGACAGGTATGATGAGACTGCAGCTACTTGGGAGGATGCTACTTTGCTACGAGGACAGTTTCCACACCTTTTCCAGTGACTTCCAGGAGGAAGTCGAGTCTAAGGGGAGGGGGATGTAGTGCCCATTTTAGTGCCCATTTTTTTGTAAATTTTTAACTTTCAATTGTTTCCGGTTGATTATTAAATTTGATCTTATACTACAATTGAAACAAATTACATTTTAATTAAGGCATGTGTTTAGAACAATTTTCACACATAAGTTATGGAGGAGTAAACACCTATGAAGAAGTATTTAGCCGTATAAATTATAAATTATAATTGTATTCATATATAGTCAATAATAGTAGTAAAACTATTAATAAACATTGCTCTAATAACAACTCACACCTGATCTGATTAAAGGCTTTTCATAAGAAAAAGGGAATGTTGTTCCTAAATTTTAATGCCATCCACCGGCTCTACTCAAGCATTACATTTACACATTGTAATCGATGACATATTAAGTCCTAGGAAACAAAGACATACTAATATTTAAAGGGGTTTGGAACCCTATTTTTAATGGAATATTTTACTTATCCGTAGTTTTAGATCACAGGTAATATTAAGAATAAAATAAATTTACGCTGATAGGTTCCTTTTATTACAGAACAAATTGGACTTCATGAATATTCTGATATGAAACAGATCCACCTCTATGAGATTCTCTCGCATGGGCTACACCGAACAATGAGTATGATCTCAATAGAAAATCGTTGTAATGAATTTCACCAGGTCTTCTAGTAATCCTCTCTCTATCCCTTGATCGATTTTGTTAAAAAGCTCTTGAAGGCGAGTCCCATTTTTTGGAAATGCATTCGATCTTGATCGAAAAATAACAACATAGTTCGTAACTTTGCTTGTTGGAAGCACTCTAAGGAGCTGTCATTTCCACTGCGGCCATGACTGCTGCCTGGTCAATTACTGTCACAGGCCGCGGCCATGGATCCTAGCCAGAACTCACCTTCGCAGCACCGATTACAGTGGAGGTAAACCGCCCCCTCCTCATCTCAGTAGCTTCTTCTACACCCTCCCTTTTGCTCGCGTGGCAGTGCCGATTAAAATGGATCTCATGCCTATTACATTGGCCTCGTAGCTTCACCTTTAAACCACCATTTTAGATCCACGCAGCTCAGGGTAGATTAAAATCGCGGCCAACTATGTAGAGTGTTAGACTTGCTAAATACAAGTGAAATAAATGAAAAAAAAAAGTATGTGGCCAGTTGTGTAGCTCAGCACGCAAGGCGGTGAGTAGATATTTTAGGGCGGTGGGTATTAAAGCCACCCACCCCCAACCATGTCTTCCCACCCTTTTTTTTTAATGTTTCTCCACGTGAATGCTTGAACAGGTGGGGGGTAGTTAATGTAGGAGCCCATGTGGGTGGCACGACCGTGGCTTTGACCCATCTTTTGAGTTGGCTCGGCTTACTCGCCCCTCCATGTGGATAGATGCATAACCCAACATAGATAGTTGTTCAATCCTCCAATATAATGCAAATCCTGATTATGGAGTTGAAAGGATAGCTCACCCAAGTACGTGGAGAGTTAAACCCGAACTCACCGAGCTATGTGAAAACAACTCAAAGCATGGTTTCGTTTAAATTACAAACGAAATATGATTAAGTTAATAAAATGTCTTTTCGTATATAAACATATAAACTTGGTGGTATATATATATCTCTTTTTGAGATTTTAAATATATATATAGTATTTATGTAATCAAACTAAAGATTAAATATAATACCTCAAATGTAAAATATAAAACTATTGATGTCCGTCAAGTGCAGGTACAAATACATTATCTTGAACGAATTTATTTGCAAAGTACTCATCATATAAGAATATAGAACAATTGTTTTATGACGAGACATATGTTATGACTCTAAAGACGTTTAGCAAACCTTTCTCTAATGAATGCATGACATGAATCATGGAAACGAAGTTAAGTAATTTAAAAAAAAAAAAATTAGTCGGAATTTCGGGTTGTATGCTGTGGAAGCAAGTTCTCGTCGTCATCGTCGTCATTTTTTTTTGTGGCGTTACACCTATAGTTGCACTTATACTCTTTGATACCTACAATATCTTTAAGTAATTCATGATCTGTTTTGATGCCATTATCAAGCATAAACCTTGTTTTAGATACTTTGTTATGTTACTTTTACTGTATTTCTTTGATTTCAATTTGATATAGATATTGGAAAAGTTGTAAATATCCATTTTACATGGTGAAGCCCTATCAAAATTTTCCCAAAATTCCTTTCCTTTGACTGAAATCTGGAAAATGTAACTTGTCTACAAGCATCTTCTTTGTTCTGTACTTGTAACCTCTTCCATTTGTAGACAATATCTGAGTTTCAGTTACATTGGTCCTCCTTTTTCAACATGTATATGATTCTTTCTTCTTGGTTGCAACCTGTATCTGCACACTTTAAGAAAATAGTTAGAAAAATTAGGCTTTTGGCCTCTCTTATGTCCATGTTTCTTATTCTCTTTTCTATTTCTTCTTTCTGAGTGAGCTATGTAGTTTGATCTTCAAGTAATCTATATCTCTTGTTGCTTAGAGATCCATATGCATGATTTAGGCAGTGTAGGAATATGGATTAACCCTAAGCTCTTTATTGATGATTCCTTTCTTTTACTTTTCGGATGAAAGGGGCTAGCAAGGAGATGTTCTGTACAACAAAGAATATACAACGGAAATGATGGGTTCACTCATACTCCTTTGCTTTCTATTTCATGCATGTGTACCTCTTTCTTCAGTAGATGTACATTACTTTTTAGTCACATCCCACGGCTTGTGTGGGAAACATTTGACCTTCCTTGTGAATAAAACATTGAATTCTAGTAAATGAGTTGTATATTTCTTCCTACATTTCAGCTTTCTATATGGATTGTATGATGAACTACACAAATCAGTCATTTAATTGAATGTCTTAATCATGAAGGAAAGAACATCAATGAGAACTTTTAACATTCAGTAATGAACCCTGATTTTCTGATATCTATATTTTTGTTTTGCTTCAAAACTCAACACTTCACCTACTCTATAATGTCATCTTCATCAAGACAACACAACTATCCTTCGGGGCCTTTGTGTTATTTTGCTGAAGGTATCATGAAATTGTAGACTATGTGATCTATTACATTTTGTAACAGCACACATAACTATAGATTTCACTTAATCATTAATTAATTCAACAATAACTAATAACATCATAACTTCCTTAGCTTAGGTATACTTCACCCATGACTTTCATCGTAATGACGAAGTTTTGAGTTGACCATTTTTGCACAAGTTCAAGAAATTATCAACATTTATGGCGATCCTGCGGGGAAAGCTGCCTGTTAGCTTTAATACAAGTGCCTTGCTCTTGTCCATTGGGTATGGAGTCTAAATTTTATAACCAAAATATACCTTTTCTGGAAGGTCCAACCCTTCTAAAATGAAACTAAAATTGGGAAAGGATATGGTAAACCAGATCACATGCATGAATGCACTTATTGAATTGAAAAATAATGCAATGTGCAGAAACTACAGTTATTGAAATGGAAATCCTAATCTAACAATCACTGTAAGATTTTCAATAACAGTGTTTGAGAAACATACCATTCATAGGAATATGAAGTTCCTCTCCATTCAAATTCAAAATTTGAAAAGCATTGTGTTCCTTGCATGCTGAAATCATGTAAGGACCACTCCAAGAGTGTATTAAACTTCGTGTGTCTTCCTGGCTTTGCACGATCAACATCCCATTTTAACACAATATTTCCTTCATTGAAGACTCTGAATTTGGATTTCTTGTCAAAAGTATTCTTCATTTGTTTCTGATTCTTTTCCATATTTAAATGAGCTTGCTCTCTTAGCTCTTGTAATTCCATTAATTCTGCATAATGAACCTGTAATGGTTCATTCTCAAGCAACTCCAATTGATACAAAAAATCCAATGCAGGTAACTCAACTAAAGTAGGAATTCTTTCTTCTTTCTCGTACACAATTTTGTATGGTGAATTGCCGACTAATCTTTTAGGAGTCACTCATGTAGCCCAAAGTGTTGAATCTTTAATTATCTTTGATTATATTTAATTATCTTTAATTATCTTTGATTATCTTTAAGTGTTCTTCTAATGATCCTTAATAGATTCTTGTTAGTACTCTCAGCTAAGCCATTACCTTGTGGGTAATAATTAGGTGAAGAACTTAGATATATTCCATGTTTGATAGCCCAATCTGTTATCTTAGCACAAAGAAAGATAAAGCATTATCTGATATGATAGTTGCTAGAACACCGAATCTACAGACTATTCCTTCATAAAAGGATAGTATCGAAGTTTCACTAGCATCCTTCAAGGCTATTGCTTCTATCCATCATGTAAAGTAATCTGTAGTAGTTAAGATCCACTTGTGTCCTTGTGAAGAAGGTGGATTTATCATGCCAAAAAAGTCAAGACCCCACTGCATAAAAGGCTGATCAACTGAAATAGGTTATAAAGGCAGCGAAGCTAAACGTTCTTTTCTAACAAAGAAAGCACATTCCTTACACTTTCTAATCCATTCAAAATAGTCCTTGAATATGTTAGGCCAATGATAACTATCTTTAATAATTTTTAAGGTTGTGGTACATGTTGAGAAGTGACCTCTTGGAGGTCCTTCATGGAATTCTAACAATATTTTCTGAATTTTATCATAGTCAACACACCGCAAAAATATTCTATTTATATCTCTTTTAAACAACACATTATCAATGAAGATATAAGGTACAACTTGTAATCTGAAATACCTTCATTTATTCTTGTCCATACCTTCTGGATAAGTCCCATGCTATAGATAGTTAACCATATCAGTCATCCATCTTGATTCTTGAACCACGTGAGTGAGCTCAGTCTGTTGATCTCCTGGTTGAACCATGATTTCTGATTGCTGATATGTAATTTCAGCATGTTGTTTTGAATCATCTGGTTCTGTAACTTGTTTTTTTCATATCAGCAATTAGATGCTCACATAGACCTTTCCCTCAAACTATCTTAGCAACCCAAATATCAATAGCATACTCCATGACCTTTGTTATCCAGTTTGCTCTTTTCTCATTCAACTCCTTATTTAGTAAGAATGCTTTCACACTTGGATGAGAAACAAGAACATGGATTTTATTGTTCAAAAGCATATACTTGAAATTATTTAGTCCTCTGACTACTAAAAGTACTTACTTTTCAAGGAATGTGTACCTTGTTTCGTAATCATGCAAGCTCTGTCTGAAGAAAGCAATAGGCTACTCAATATTTTCATCATTGACCTGGGTTAATATGGCTAAGATTGTTTCAGCTCCTGCAAGTGCATACATCATAAAATATTTATCAAAATTGGGATTTGCAAGAGTGGGAGCCTGAGATATGGCTGTTTTGATTGCTTCAAAACCTTCTCTTCCTTCGTTGGTCCAAGAGAAATTTTCTCTTTCTTTAGCATAGTTGTGAGTGGTTTAACCAATGCTACAAAATATGGAACAAATCTTCGAACAAAGTTGATTTTTCCAAGAAAATTTGTAATGCCTTCTTATGATGGGGCAATGATAGTTGTGATATGGCTTTGATCCTGAAAGGATCAATTGCTAAACCCTACTTAGAAATAATATGACCAAGTAGTTTTCCTTGATGTACTAAAAAGATAGACTTTAGTGGATTCAAAGATATTCCAAATTTCCTACACAATTGAAAAGTCTCCTTAAATGCATTAGATGTTCTTCAGAATCTTTTGAAAATATAGTAACATCATCTAAATAAACAAGGATGCATTTATTTAACAAGTTGTGCAAAAGCCATGTCCATTGCACATTGAAATGTTGCATCACCATTTAAAAGACCAAAGGGCATTCTTTTGTAAGCATAGGTACCCAACTTGGTGGTAAAGGTTGTTTTATATCTATCTTCTTCTTGAACTAAAATTTGATTATATCCACTATAACCGTCTAGAAGAGATAGTCTATTTGAACCTGAGACTGTTCTTAGAATTTGATCCATGTTTGGGAGTGGGTAATGATCTTTTAATGAAGCCTTATTAAGATCTCTAAAATCTACACATAGTCTGATTTCACCATTCTTCTTCCTAACAGGAACAAGATTGGCTACCCAACTTGAATGCTTAACTAAAAAGATAATACCCGATTCAATCAACTTAGATAATTCTTTCCTCATTAGAGGCTCTATTTTGGGATTTACAGGCCTTTGTTTCTGTCTAACAATTTTAGAATTTGGTTGTAACTCAATTGTATGATGTGCTAAACTGGGATCAAATCCTTTCAGATCTTGGTATTTCCAAGAAAAAACATCTTTAAACTCTTTATAAAGATTAATAAATGACTTATTTTCAGTTAAGGAACATACCTTTCCAAGAAATAGCTTTTTCCCTTCATCAATAGAGATCTCTTTGTAATTATCAGCGTGGGTTGACATTTTAGTCTTGACCTTTCTTAACTGATCATTAGTGTTGAAGATGTCTTCCAATGTGACTAGACCTCAAGGCAATTTATTTGTCTTTAGCTAAACAATCTGATCACTTTGTATAAATGTTGTAATTTATCCTGATTAATTACAGAAAACTCAGCTTCTTGCTGTAAAAAACCTACAAATTTGATCATCACTTTCAAAAACTTTCCAATTTGAATCATTATCAGGTATTGAGGTCTAACAATCAACTTTATATGAGGCTAGATTTTTCTATTTTCAATATGATCCAGCACTTCAAAACTAGCCCCAACTGCTACAAGCCTATCTGCATGCTTGTTTTCAGCTCTAGGAATAGACTGAGTATTAATAGAATTGAAATCTTCCATTAAGTCTAAAACTCTATGTTTGTAAGACTTCATTAATGGATTCTTACAAACATTGAAATTTCTTACTTGATTAATAACCAACTCAAAGTCACCAAAAATCTGTAGCATGTTAATACCTTTCTTTCTGGCCCAAAGTAAGCCATGAATTAATGCTTCATATTCAACTACATTGCAAGTACATGAAAATTGGAGATTCAAAGCTGAGAAATACCTTTCATTCGTTGGGGAAGTGAGCATTAGACTTGCTCCCTATCCTTTCTTGTTCTTAGCTCCATCAAAATGAAGCTTTAAAATCCTTTATGTTGAATCTTCTATTTTGGACAGTAAGGGAAGTGGTGTATTTTCTTCATGCATACAATAAACACCAAATAGGTGTTCTTCATCTTCCTTAAAAGGATCATGAGCATGTTCTTTCATTGTCTTTTCATCCATAAACATGTTAGAAACACCATCTAATGTTGAAACATGAGCTACCTCATCAAAATCGATTGATCTAGGGCTGAATAATTAGCCACTACATTTTAAGAATGAGGCTCAATCTGAAATCTGGCCAATGGCTCTGAATTGATAGTAAATTTAGTACCATAACGAGTAGTGAAAAATAAGAAGGACCAATCTGAAGAGAGATAACCTCCTATTTTTGCCATGAAGTCTCTAGATAAGCATAAGGCAAAGTATGGAGGTAAATCCACAATAGTAACATCTTGCAGAATAGAAACATTTGGGCAAGCATGTAACGTCACTTCTAAATTTTTGATTATATCAACTGTATTAGTTGTAGTTCCATCAAGCTGTAAGACACTCCTTTATGTAGGCTCATACTGCAAACCCAATTTTTCTGCAATCACTTTTGGCATAACTGTGCTACTTGCACCACTATCCACCATGTAATTATGAACTAGATGTTCACCAATAATCAATGATAAATAAAATGGTGGTGGTTTCTTGATGTCATGAGCATTCAAAACCTTCTGAACCATCCACTTAACTTCCTTTTCTCTTGTATTTGAAAAAATTTGCAACTTAGCTAGTTCATGAGAGAGTAGATCTTGTTGTCCAGGAATACTTAGAGCATCCCACATTGAGATATTAACATTATGATTTTTCATTACATCAAAATGTTAAAAGAAGAAACTATTTTAGAGATGGATTCAACTGTCTTAGAGTAGGCCTTAGCAAAAAATGATTCTACTTTAGCTACCTTAGATATCTGAGGTATAAATAGTCTTCTTGGATCAGGTGTAGTTGTCTTTGATGGCCTCTATCAACTGGAACACTTGTTGTTTTTTGAGGAACAACAAGGTTTTTGGTTGACTTTGGGACTGTATATGTTGTCTTATTAGTGACAGTAGGCAGGATAGGCCTATTTTGTTATTTTGACTTTTAGCATCTTTCCCTTGAGCCCTAGTAGTGACTGCAATGAAATCCTCCTCATTAAAACTAACTAAATTCTGTTCAAGTGCTTTCTGAACATGAGTTTCTTGCTGCCCACCCTCCATTTGAGGCATGAACAATGTTTTAGATTGAGGTTGTGCAACAAGATTCAGATTCTAAAATCATTTGGGCAACTTGCAGTTGAATGAGGTTGATTGCAAGGTTGACACCATTCTTTTGTAGCCATATTAACTAGGACTAAAGTGTTAGAGGAACTAGGAGCCTTTGGGTCAAACTACCTTTGCTGGTAAGGCTACCTATACTTTTGATTCTGTTGATAGGGCTTCCTGTTTTGCTGATTTTGTTGATTTTTCTAATAAGGAGCCTGATAGGATCTACTAGATAATGCAATTTTGTTATCAATTGAAGTCAATTTATTTCCCATAGTTTGTAAAGCTTTAAATACATCATCTGATGGAGCTACCACAATAGGTTCTATGATTGTAACATGTTGAGGAATAGGTGGTAAATCTACCAAAAATGGCATTAAAGGCCTTGGTGCCAATTTTCCAACTTGAATAAGACTATTTTCAGCTCGGATAGAGATATCATAAGCATACAAAAGTGTCTCTCCCATCATTGACTTAATCATAGTTGAGATATCACTGTTTAATGCCCTAAGATAATAAAGGAAAGCATGATCAACTTGAGGCTTGACACTTACTGGAATTCTTTCCCAAGTTCTAGGAAAAATGGATATTGAAAATGGACATAAATTCATTGGGAGCTCTTTTAATAGTGGAAAACTATTCAATGAGAGATAAATGATCTGAATTATCCTGGAACTGTTTCAGCAATTTTTCACCTAAGTTATCCCAAGTTCTTATGCTTCCAATTTCTAGGTTTCTATACCATTGCAAGGCATGCCCTTTAAAAGATGTAGCTAAAAGTCTTAAAGCTACGTCTTCATGAGTGATATTATGGACTACACATATGGCTATAACATCTTTGATATGATCAGCAAGTGTAACCTGATTTTCTCCATGAATGATGGCAAAATTTTCATGGCAGCATTAGGAATGTCATGGTAAACTAGGATTACTAATGGATTGCCATTAGTAAAGGTTACAAAATTCCTTGGTGGTTGAATAGCCATTTGAAAAATTGGGATGTTAATAGAGAAATTGATACGTGGTGAAGGAATATTAGGAGGAGGGTTATCAAAACCAGGTCTATTATAAGGTAAAGTATTACCAACTCTTCTCCTTCTAGCAAAATTCAAGGGTAAAGAAACAAACTTAGGAGGAATTCCTCTTATCGATGATCTTGTAGTCACTTTAGGCATGGAACATGTTGCAATACTGGTCTAAAATCAACTCTTTGGAGTCGCCAAATGATCTTCAAATATTTAAAATAAATTGCTTGGAACTTGCTCGTGAAAATGACTTTATAACTATTGTAAATCACTTGTAGATCTATGGTAGAATTTGTAACTTGCATGCAAATCTGATTCATTGTCCCACTACGCGTGCCAAAAACTGTTATCTCTCAAAAGTGCACCCTATAGATAGATGGTTGTAGGTTTTCTAAGCTTGCAAAATTGATCTCTCTCTTTCGTAGATACAATGGAAACACCTCAGTCTGTGGGTATACCTATTTTGAGGTGAGTCTCTAGGATTAAAACACCGGTTCCTTATTGGTGTATCCTAAACTGATTTCTAGGAGTTTGAGAGTAAAAGATGACTATAAAATAAATAAAAATGAGGTGATACACCAAATTTATGTGAGGGCTTTGACTAAGTATATGCACAATTTCTATGGGAAGGATTCTTAATGCATGAGCCAACAGTTTACTGTAGAATATTTAAGGGCAAACACTTGGTGATACTGAGGGAAAATCACAACAATACTAATAAGTTAACATGCACATTAAAATTAAGCAGAAAATATTGAATTTGTAGCAGGGTAAGATGATTGATCAGGGAATTTGCATTCACAAGACTAATAGAAACATACACAAGAATGCAAATAATTGGAAAGGTAGAAAATACTTCACACACAGAAGGTAAAAAAAATTGCTTCAGTACTCCTATATCCAAAAAGTCCTCCAGAAGTTTTTCCTTTTGTGCTTTGCAAAGGCACACAATATATAGCAAAAATAAAATTAACCCTCTTCCTAAAAATAACCTAACGCTTGTACTACCCATGCATTCTATTTTTATCCTTTATTTAATAATAGATAAGGAATAAAAATAGAACATGTAATTACAAATAGGCATTATTAGCCTTAATTACAATAAGTCAAAGTGAAGTTGACTATTCTATTTTTAAGAAGAGAAGGATGAATAACTTGCTAAAAATAAGATTTCTTGCTAGGCAAGTTTTCTCTCCATGAACATGCAACTCTTTCTTCTTCTCTATTATATCCTGTTGTGAAGGCATGTAAAAATACCCTTGAGTATTGAGAAAAAATAAATTACATTAATTGCAATACTTTGCAAAATAATTCATCCAAATATCCATTTGGTGGGAACCACCCTTGTCTCTGATGTTGACATCTCCTTTAAAAAGGTCACATGAGTGACACTCTGCAAATCAACTCTAGTCCCTTGAAGTGGGGACCACCTTCACTTTACCATACTCGGCCACCTTTGATTATTTACCATGACCATACTACATAGTTTGCCACCTTTATAACAAGTACTATAGTATATAGTTGCCACCCCATAGTTGTTAGCCTTGGCATATTTCAAAATTCACCTTTTCGGTGATAAGCATGTACGATGGCATTTTGCATTATTTGGAAATGACTATAGTTTGGACTTTGAAAGTCAATGCAATGATAATTCGATTGGTGAAATGGGTTGGCCCCCTTTCCCATGGTGACTCAACCCTTGGTAACTTTTTCGGTGGCATATGTAACTCAAATTGAGTTTACTTTGATATTTGTTGATTTTTTTGGGCCATCGATCTATGTCCTTTTAATCTTCGACTGTCGATTTTGAACTTGTGGTTTAGGGTTTTGGCCATGGAGGCTCGGGCTTGTGGGAATTTTTGGAACTTTCAACCTTTTTCAAAAGTTTCAAACTTAAAAAAATACCCTGTCATCTGCTTTTTTTTGGTGATGTCACATATACTTCTCGGGCCTACGGGCCTGGACCAAAGCTTGGAAATTTTAACTTTTTGCAAAAGGTTTCAAAACTTAAAAGGGCCCACCCCTACTTTTCTACTTCTATTCTAGTGATGACACATGTCCTCTGCGGAATTTCAGGGCTGTGCGGTGAAAGTTTTACAACTTAAAAATTTGAATTTTTACCAAATTCGACCACCGCTTCAACTTGACGACTTTTGCCTCGATCTTGATGATCAATTTATGAGCGTTGATCTCTGTACTTATTGATTTTTTATCATTGATCTCAAAAGCATGATTAGGGTTTTTGATTGTGCATTGAATGTGGTCGGTGGGAACTAATCATGGTTATTTGTTTGAGCTCTGAGCATGATTCTTGGCCTTTGATCTTTGTCCTTGATGAAGCTTGATCGTTGATCTCAAACCGTGGTTGAGTTCGAACCTAACCCATACTTGGATTTGAGCAAGTAAAGGAAAGCTTGGGTCTAATGATCATTTCATTTGGTTTTCTAGTTCGTGGGTGAAGCCATGGCAAATTTTTTTGCTCAACACCATTGTTGTGTTCTATACTCGAGCTCGCCACACCTATATTTTGTAGTTATTCTTCTATCTTTTTTTGAGGAGATGGTTGTGAAGGTGATAAGTGTTTTAAAGAAGACCTGTTTGCCATTGTCTAGACTCGGATTTATTCTTTTTGAGCAAGATTCAAGCTCGCCTTTTGTATTGAATACCATTGTTGAACCCTGAAACTTGATTCTATGTTATTTCTTTCTAAACACCGCCATGGTTTGAAAGTTTGAGTTCTCTACAAATTTGAGGGTTTCTGCAAATGCTTAGAAAAGGTGAACTTCTTTGTCCTCGAACATGAAAATTACTTCATTTTATTGAGACCATATATACTGATATTGAGTTTCTCTTTGCATTTTCTTGTTTTTGTGGCTCAAACTTGATCATTCTCAAGCTTTTCTGCAATATGATTCTCTGTGATTCAAAGGTTTGAAGAAAACACTTCAAGTGGTAAGTTCTTGCTCGTTTTTGTTGGTTGTTCATGTTTGAGCTCGAGACTTCTCCTTTTTGCTAGCATCTCTGTTATAACCTTTGACTGAGCTTTCTTAGATCTGAATCTTTGTCATTTTGCCATTTGATTTTTGGGACACTGATAATAAGCTCCTTGTTTGTACAAGATCCTCTGTGATTTCTCACTACCATTAATGGGTCTTTGTTCATTGCCCTAATTTGTGCTTTTATGACATGGGTACCCACAGATCTCTATTTTTTTCTTGTATCTTCACACCTTTGGGCTTGATTTGAGAGTCAGTTGTGTGTGATATTTACTTTGTATTCTGAAGATGATGCTTGTCACTTGTTAGAATACTACAACCTTGGGTTTCCTTAAGAAATGGATCATTGTTCCTCTACACTAAAACCTTTGAGCTCATTTTGGGGATTCAACCTACAGTCATGAATTGTAGATCTGTATCTTGTGTTCCAATTATCATTTGCTTCTGATTTCAAGTATAAAACTCAATGTAGAGGGTCAATAGAATGAAACTCCATTCGTATGTGTTTCTCCTTTGCTTTAGATCTGAAAATTTCATTGCATTGTGTAATTCTGAAGATGATAGTTGTAGCAAGATTTGTAATGTCCTCTCAAACCTTGATACTTGTAACTTCCAAGTTTTTGGAAAATGTTGATCTTCCTTCTCTTTGATGAATCATTTATTGTGCAGATGACCTAGAAAGGTCAACCTCTTTATTCACTATTCTTGGTGTAGTTTCTTTACAACTGCACATTGTGTGTATTGCTAAGCATTGTATGATTAAACTGTACTTGATCTTCACCTATAGCTTATTTCCATACTTAAACGGAAAACTAGTGCTTTGAGATGAGTAAAAAATGGATCTTCTATTTCTGTGATTTCTCATCCTCGGGTTCATCATCCTGAGCTAAATCTGGGCTTTACATATTTCATTTCCACTATTTGGTCATGGCTAGGAGTTTTGAACTTGATGATTCCTATTAATGTTGAATTTATTTGGTCCGGATCTGTACACACTCTGATAATGTAACTTGAATATGATTTTAATGGAAATGACAATCTCTGAAATACTATAACATTTCTTTGACTTGGGTATGTGTGAGTTTGCAAGGTTGAATGATGTTGATAAAATATGTAAATGAAGTGGTTGCTTGTACATCTCTTCCTTCAGTTCGTTTTTGAAATGCCTGTTTGTAACCTGTAGTTGCACTTATACTCTTTGATACCTGCAATAATTTTAAGCAATTCTTGATCTGTTTTGATGCCATTATCAGGCATAAGCCTTGATTCAGATACTTTGTTCTGTTACTTTTACTACATTTCTTTGATTTCAGTTTGATATAGATATTGGAAAAGTTGTAAATATCCATTTTACATGGCGAAGCCCTATCAAAATTTTCCTAGAATTCCTTTCCTTTGACTGAAATTTGGAAAATGTAACTTGTCTGCAAGCATCTTCTTTGTTTTGTACTATAACCTCTTCCATTTGTAGACAATATCTAAGTTTCAGTTACATTGGTCCTCCTTTTTCAACATGTATATGATTCTTTCTTCTTTGTTGCAACCTATATCTGCACACTTTAAGAAAATAGTTTTGTTTGTTGCTTCAAAACTCAGCACTTCACCTACTCTGTAGTGTCATCTTCATCAAGACAACACATCTATCCTTTGGTGCCTTTGTGTTCTTTTTATGAAGGTATTATGAAATTACAAACTATGTGATCTATTACGTTTTGTAACAACACACATAACTGCAGATTTCACTTAATCATTAATTAATTTAGCATTAACTAATAACATCATAACTTCCTTAGCTTAGGTATACTTCACCCATGACTTTCATCATAATGATGAAGTTTCGAGTTTCCCATTTTTACACAAGTGCAAAAATTGTCAATAGTTTTTGTTGGCTCCTTTTTCACCGAGACTTTTCAAAGTCCAAAATGTGTTTTTTTTAGCCCAGGGTACGTTGAAGGCTCGCGCTTGTTTGAGACTTTCCTCTGTTCTTCTCCTTTGTAGTTGCACCAAGGAAACATGTGGACAACTACAATATAAAGTGGAAAAGGGGCACAATCAACAGTTGTTGTGCATTTCACCTATTTTTCTACCATTTTTTCTCCAAGATTCTTGGAGACATGAATATGCACTATTTTTCATCATTCTTTGATGAAATTCTTTGTCATCTCTGTCAGTAAGGTGCCATTGAATAGATTTGAAACTTAAATTGTGAGTCCAAGGATCGTTAAGGCCGATATTTTGAAGTGGGAATTACTCAGCACTCGAAAAAGTGGAATTACCAAAGGAAATGGATGCGGGGTAGAAATTGCAGAGGAAAAAGAGGAAAAAGGATGAAATGATGAAAGTGTAGGTGCAAAAGGTGAAAAAGGCATTTCCTCAAAAGCAAAATGGGATGACCTATCAAGTCCAGCTATGCAGAGGCTCCGAAAAATGAATAAAAAGGGGATTTCTCAAAGACATAATCAAAATGATTAAAAGGACTCCTGAAAAGTTGTGGTGTGGCATCCTAGTCATTAGTCGAGAGCCCAAGAAATGTGATCAGTTCACAATTGGTCCACCTCGGCAAATTTTGATCTAAATTTGTTAAACGTCACTTTCTAAGACAAATTGGTAACAAGCAAAGGTCCCTCGAATATTATTCTCTTTGGGGGAAAATTGAGTGAGAAAAGTGTATAAATGCAATGAGAATACTCTTGCAAATGGTCAGAGTTTGAATTCTTGAGAAATTTTTTGAGAAATTCATCTTCTCGAGAGACCAAAGCCGAGATAACCTGTTATTTTCTTCTTTGTTAGATTTTATGTCGTGTCAAGTTGGTTGCATATGTATAGCCATTGACAAGAACTAAGATTTCTCTAGAAGCTTTCCCCTGTTGATGAATCTTAAAAATTTTGGAATTAATTTGTGTCTAATCTCTAGCAATTTTGTGTCTGCTTTGTTTTAGAATGTCTGCAAATAGTTTCTTTTGTTCCTATTGCAATCTTACACTAAAATTTTTGTGAAATCACATAGGATCTCATCCCTATAACAGTCTAATGGTATTTGTAATTTAATTTCAAGAAGAGCCTTCATCTTGGATGAGATAAACAAATTTAAAATCAATTCACTGTCATTTATTGATAAAGATTTTCTGCAAGTCTTCGGGTATACCTTAGGCATGATTAATCCGAAAATTTAGTGTTTATTTGAGTCTTTTGTAATGACCCAAAAATCCACACATGAACAACACAGTGAAATACAAGATAACTTTTTTTTTTGACAAGACAACATAGAAGTATAATCACGTAACACACTTACGGCTTAGGGCCATCCACAATGAGATATTCTTGAGAGTTATTTATTTTTAAAGGACATCTTACACTTCTTAGCTTACGTTTTCAAGGAGGCTCAAGATATGATTCATACAATTCATCTTACCAAGTTAAATTTATTCTTTTTACACAGAGTAATTATCTTTAGATCTTCTCTATTATGACCTTTATTTGCTTAATTCGTTTATCAAGAAAAAGGAGTATTTAAATTCCACAAGGCCATCTACTCACCACTAACGCTACTAAGATTCATTCTTGCCCACAAGTCAACATGGTTTTAAGTTCAACACACTTAAGAGAAGAGATATAAGGTGCCTTGGAAAAGGGTTAGAGGGAGAAGGTCGAGATGAAACATCTTTAGGGCCTCATTAGTTATTGTCAGTATTTAATTGAAGCTAGGGCTCTTAACTAGAATTATCAACAACTTTACTTAGGCTTCACTAAAAGTATTAACAAGGAGTAAAAATTTACTTTCCAAATGGCGGTGAGAAAGATGGTGAGGTCTCCAATTTGTTTTCTCTGGCTTATTAAATCTTATCATCTTCAAACAACTAACAGTTCATTTCACCTTAGGGTCATTTTACAAATTTCACCGTAAGAGGAATAATGTTCACTAGAGGAGCTAGGGTTATCATGATATAAAGTTTACTTGCAATGATAGTCCTGCCCTTGTTTACTTAAAGAATTTCTTGCTCTCAAGTTGGTGACCCCTACGTTACTTTATTTGAATACAACTTTTAATTTAACTTCCAGAAGTATTAAACAATCCCATGTTAGTTTACTTATGACACTTTATTACTAAGTCATATCAAGGTTTAACTCAAAATTTATTCTCAAGGCAAGGTTGTAGCAACACTCATTTACAAGATCAAAACAAGATTACATCAATTCTTAAAATACTGATACTCCAACGAAGTCACTCAACAACAATAACCAAATTTTCTTATAATTTCAATGATGGTCAAACAATACAAGGTTTCCAAAGTTCAGATGACAAAGTCCACAATACTTTATACTAAGACATTAATCCTCTTTTAAACTTTCCACTTTGGACGTTAACAATAGTTGAACAACATAAAAAGGTTTCGAGCAAGGGATCTTCTCAATGAGGTTGATGACAAAAGTCTACAATTCTATCCCTCATCTACATGCAAAATCCATCTCAGACAAATTTTCTACAAGAGTCGGTTCACGAGAACTCGATCAAGATAAGGCTAGGCTATACAAAACCACCATAACTATTATCTAACAATACCACAAAAAGGAAGCACTTTATTACAAGAATTGGGTCAAACCTCTAAACACTATCAACACATCAAGTTATAATAATTTCTCTATCATGCCAATCAAAGAAGGAGGAGACCTTGTACTTCAGCTAGGAGTAAAAGCAACGAAAGTATAGCAATAGTATGAGAATGGCTCTTGGCCCTATAAGGAGAAATAAACAATCTAGCAAAAACAGAATTCCCATCAAGTAAGTAATTAAACAATAATTACAAGATTGAGATTTGATATAAATAGACCAACCATCTAGAAATTTATCAAAGGCACTAAACGCATAGGCTAAAATAATATATTTCTAAAAGAACAAGAGTTGATCAGCCCAAGGAAGGGGAACCACGGGTTTCAAAAATTAACACAAAAGCCATGTATAATTGAGTTTCAAACCGGAAATCAAATAGAGTATACACACAACATAAGTTTTGAAGCGAAGGCAAGTATACTAGTTTTGACCATTAACTACAAGATTTTCCAATCATTCAAAAAGGGGCAATGTCTTACAGTCTAGTAGCAAACACGCGAGAGAAGAAGGGAGTTCCATAAAACAAGAGTATATAATAATATCATCCACAAATTTTATAACACTAAGATTTGCAAACCTCCACAACAATTCTAGTGTTTGGTTAATTTAAAATAAATTACCTATTTCCCAAAACAACCATATTTTAAGGAAACCCTTGGTAACACCGTCAACCGTCACACAAAGATACAAACATAATTTCTAAGCGAAATTATCAAAACAAAACCTTCCGCTATGAATCCATAAGACTATCAAATGAAAGATGAGTTTTTCCCGAGGATTATTCACATTTAAGGAAATTTCCATCACAAAATATTAAGGTAATTACGTGCATAAAAACCGGCCAATATTAATTAATAGCGTTAACACTACAAAGGAGAAATAATGCAAGTTAGGAAAATTAGAAGAGCGCCATCAACAACAATTCTGAGAGGGGAATTAGACCGAAACTATTCTAGTGTCTACGAGGTACTGGATTCACACAATGAAACCTCGAGCTTAGCTGATCCGAAAAGCTAGTTATGGTTCAAGTTGATAAGGATGGTCAAGATACTTCTTGAGGATGGCCTTAAAAGCCTAGAAACAAGATGAAAGATAGTATAAGAGTCTAAACACGTGAGACGGCAAAACACATTGCACACAAACTTTTTCATTCTACGAGTTTTGATACCAAAACTCTAAGCTGGCTAGCCCACGCATTGCTCACACAATCCTACAACCTTTCTTTCTCGATGCCAAAAGGTTATCAAAGGGACTTGTGAAGGAGCTAACAAAAAAATGTCAAAAGACAACTAGGGTGCTAGATAGGAGCTTCATAGTTATCGTAACTTACTTCCATAATATCAAAAATACTAGTTGATCAACATAATAACTTGCAACTCAATCGCAGAGAAGAATTAATACATAAACAAACAAACGAAGGTCTATCATTCGAGTAAGCGAAACATAACATTCAGAGGAGAGGGCACATGCATCCTTTCGACCAACATACTGACAACGATAAAAGCAAAAACAAGAAGAGACAAGCAGAAAGGGGAAATCTCCCATCATGACATCCAACTGACAAATCAATGCAAGGAAAAAGCGGTTCGATTTCGCAATAATTGTAAATATAATAGCAGTAGAAAGGTGTAGAAATATCTTGCCTGTTTCTCCAGCTTCAACAGGTCGTACAGACTCCTGCACGGGCCAGCATAAAAACATACCGTACAACCATGTTATAAAAGATTGCAGAGGCTTTGGTTGAAAAGCAATTGCACCCAGACAAAATTCAAACCCTTAATATTTGTAGTTTGTTAGTAAAAACAATTGCAATCCAATCCGACTGCAAGGAAGACCACTGCAACTGATTTATTTCAGCACCAGCTGTGTAAGCTAGCATCGGATCAGGGCCTCCACCCTCTACCAGGGGCTGACTCGCACCTGACAGCTCCCATATGAGTTCCTGCGCATCATCTCCAGCGGTGCAAATATGGCAGGGGATGTGAGGAGCCCACGCAAGGGCATTCACACAAGCTTGATGCCTTTGAAGCTCTGCAAAAGGCACAGTTGGATACCTGATATCCAAGACAACCACCTTACAGCTATCCATCAAAATAGTGGCCATAAACCTTTTCCTTCATCAGATTTGAGGACAACATCAAACTCTCGGTGCAAACATTACAGCTGTAGCTTGTAAGGTGTGATAATTCCAACAGAAAACTTTATGCCTACCAACTTGGTGACTCGTTGAAGAAGCTCATATAATAGCAAAGCAAATTGTGTTTCATGAATATTCTGATATGAAACAGATCGGCCTCTATGAGGTTCTCTTCCATGAGTTACATCATACAACAAGTAAGATCTCAATAGAGAATCTTTGTAAATAAATTTCATCAGGTCTGCTGGTAACACCCTCACTGTCACATAATCGATTTTGAAGATACAAACTCAGTACATGTTCTGGATCTGAAAAATATCCTGCTACCTTCATCTCCCAAGACATTTTCTCCAACATTGCATAGATCTCCTATGCCCGTGGGTGTGATCTGTCACCTTGAAGGAGAATCCCGAATTTGAGGATGCAGTCGATGCTGAATAGATAACAACAAAGTTGGACAACCTGCTTGTTGGAGCGCTCAAAAAGGCTTCTACTATACTGCAACATGCCTGCTGCCTGGCTAACTCCGATTGTCTCGTTTCCCAGCACTCTTTCCAGCGTAACCACAAGAGAATTTGGAACCTTAAACGCAATGTCCCCTGGCTGGAGATCTTCGCTCGCAGCAACGTAATGTATGGACCGGTGTTTCCCATCTTTTGACTCCCTTTCCCTGAGCTCCACCTTGCAAGGCGGGAGGCCGTGCCTGTGCATCCATGACTTCAAATCCACGTCATCTTCCGTGTGCTGCTTCTTCTTGCTCGCAGTCACCCTCACCATCTGCTCTGACCCTGCCGCGAGCGTGTCCCTGCAGAATACCACTGGAAACACTTCGCGCCCCCGTGGGATTCAAACTCTCGACCTGCTCGCATGCTCCACATGATGATTATTATAAATGCTCGAGAAAGATGAAGTATAGGACCTGCTGAGCCACGCTTTCGGGGACGAGGAAAGAGTTGTTGCGGCGTAGGAATGGTACAGGAAAATATTTGCTCCGCAATACAATCCCATTGCCGAGCTCTCCCGAGAGAAACTTTCAGATATTATAGTCTGTGGTGTCTACTTATCCCTTGAGTGAGGGTTTTTTTTTTTTTCTGGTCCATCCGAAATGCGCGCTCGATAATCTCGGCCTTCCGGGTCGAGCCAAGGGCAGAAGACAGCAGATTGCAAGTAAAAAAAATTAATGAATGGGGCATGTGCGGCCACCAACTAGGAAAGTTGAACACGCCAAGAAAGGTGCAGGGGGTTTTTAATGCAATGGCAGGTGGCCATTAAAGCCACCCACCTCCAGCCAACCAAGGAAACAAAGTCAAAAAAAAACATTAACCTTTCCTTCCCCACGCCAAACGTGGTACACAAGGAGATCAAAAGGGAGAGACAAGGTAGGTTGGGGACATAAAAATCCATATTTAAAATTAGTAATTTAAAACAATTCTAAAATTGTGGGATCGGTCAACCCAGGAGGAGAACGGGGTTGAGTATTTAAATGAAATATTTACGCGAACGCCACTCCCAAACCATGGCGCCAAAGACAAAACATGCTCTTCCTCATTTGCATTGCAACGAGGCTCGATCGCGGGGAGCGACAAACAAATCAAAAGGATAGTTTAACAATAACAGAGGATGATATCGATAATAATCGATATAAAGAAGGTAATAATAAAATACAATCGTTGATCGATAATACAATCATAATGTCATTATTATTATTATTATTATCATTATTATCATTTTACAGCGTGTAAAATAATTATCAATTATAGTCATAATGGTCAGCAATCGAGGTCGACGAAGGCACAACGACACTCCATGCTTAGCACTCGATCGCCACAGGATGAACAGGTGTAACGTAGAACAGGGCATTACATTCTCCTCCCCTTAAGAAAGCATCGTCCTCGATGCGACATTACACAGAGGGAAGGAAATGGCACGTAACCAAGAACAGGTAAAGGAGAAATTACACCCTATGGTTTAAAATTTTAGTCGATTTAAAGCACGGCCACAGGTAGCCTTAGGAACATTTGGTAGAAATTTTAACTTTCAATGTTCTGTGAAGATTGGCAGTTCTTTCTTGTTCATCATTTCATTAGTCTCTTTCCATTATCATTATTTCTAGTTTTAGTTTCTTTTTAAAAAAATATCATCATTGAAGAGTTTTGATTTATTCCTTATTGTGGGTGCCCAACATGAACTGCTAACACAACACCCTATCAGGTTCACAAGACACTACAGATTCACAAGTACACAAGTATATACTTCAAGATTGTATTACACCACAAAAGGTTACTCAAATACGGAATAGAATAGGCACAGTCCACATAACATAGTACTCGTCACACATCAATGACTGACATACAAAAATACTCAACCAAAAGAGTACTACAATCCACCAGACATTTCCTCAATTTGCATCGATGAAAAATTCACATGACACCAAACAAATGCTACAGGTACATAGTGTCCACAAGGGAATCAATGACACAACCACAACATCACAACACATATCCATCTGACATGCGTAACACATACATCAAAAGACCACTACCAAAACATCACAATAACTCAACATATGTCCCAGAACATCAACCATACACACAAATATCATATGCCTCCCTCAAACTCTTATGCCTCCCTCAAGTCTCTTATGCCTCCCTCAAACTCTTATGCCTCCCTCAAACTCTTATGCCTCCCTCAAGTCTCTTATGCCTCCCTCAAGGAGGCCGGTTGACCTATATGGTCCAAGACACATAGAGTTCGAACACTCCTAACCCAAGTGACATAATAACGCGTGGTTCAACAACCCGCTAGTTATATGTAACTCCTTGGGGCGTACCCCCATACAACGAAGCGGGTCCATAGGTCCAACCAATCCATGGTGCATCCTATGACCCTATTCCACACATCACGACAAAAGAACCAGCACAACAATCCAATCCAAATGCCAAGTGGCAAAGTATAAGCCTTGGGCAAGGCGGTAAAAATTCCAAATTTAAAAGAAGACCCAAACTCAAGAAAAAATAAATGGCCAAATAGTCATAGTTAGTATCAAAATCCCCATGTTAGTGCCACAAACCAAGGAAATGCCCAAATTGTAAAGCATGGCAATCAAGAAAAGTTGTTGGTCCTTACAAAATAAAGTAAAAAGCTCAATTTACGAATAAAATACATTTATAATAATGTCACATTACGATAACTGTGTGGCCTTATCTGGCCACCAAAGGGGGTACTCAACGAGTTGCTAGCACTCGGAACATCGAGCCTCAGCTCGTAAAATACATATCAATAATGCAACTGTCATCCTCTATCTGAATCATCCCGCCACCACTTCGACAATGCTAAACATAGTCATAGTTACACTTAGGTTGCATACATACAACCACATAGGGAGAGAGGAAAGAATCACAGGTTGTTATCTACTAAACTGAATTTCGGCTCGAGTTATTGACCCATGGTACACCATTCCTCACTCTCAACATACACTTCTACCAATTCCCTTTAGGGTCGGTTAGCGTAAGGTTCACAACATAACATACAACAACATCACTAACATAATGGTGGCACACACATAACTACCAAAACGTCTTACATATGGTACATATACAGGGTAGATCACGATCATAAATTCACTGCATGTAACACATCACTTTACCACATTCTGCACCCAAAGTGAAATCACCATACGATGGGGTTCATACACTCACCGTATGACCCCAAATCAAAACATGAAGCATTACATATTTCCACAAATCATACATACGATGAACATAGTACATCACAACATAACATCCATTGCTACATAACAAGGTGGTACACACACATTACTTCTAAACATGGTAAAAACATCAGGATACAACTCATCTCTTTTAACATCAATCTAGTCATACAACACATTGATACACCTACATATCACAATATGTCACAATGCTCCAACACTATGTCATCCACAATATAATTCTTTTCACACATCACAAATAACAATTCACACATGAACTCTTCATAGAATCCACAAGAAGGAGAGAGAACACTCCCATCCCAGCACATCAACATGATGACAAACACGCAGTAAGTGACATACACATCACGTGCGTTCACAATATCACAATTACGACAATAATCACATCACGCTTAAAGCACATTACTCTTCCAATATCTACCACCATCATGCAACATCATCATCATCATGCAGTATCATCATGTAACACCACCACCATCATGTAACATCACCATACAACACCAATCCGGCCCATAGGTTCGAGAGCATGAACCTATGCTCTGATACCAAGTGTAACGACCCAAAAATCCACACATGAACAACACAGTGAAATACAGGATAACTTTTTTTTTTGACAAGACAACATAGAAGTCCAATCACATAACACACTTATAGTTAGGGCCATCCACAATGAGATATTCTTGAGAGTTATTTATTTTTAAAGGACATCTTACACTTCTTAGCTTACGTTTTCAAGGAGGCTCAAGATATGATTCATACAATTCATATTACCAAGTTAAATTTATTCTTTTGACACAGAGTAATTATCTTTAGAGCTTCTCTATTATGACCTTTATTTGCTTAATTCGTTTATCAAGAAAAAGGAGTATTTAAATTCCACAAGGCCATCTGCTCACCACTAACGCTACTAAGATTCGTTCTTGCCCACAAGTCAACATGGTTTTAAGTTCAACACACTTAAGAGAAGAGATACAAGGTGCCTTGGAAAAGGGTTAGAGGGAGAAGGTCGAGATGAAACATCTTTAGGGCCTCATTAGTTATTGTCGATTTAATTGAAGCTAGGGCTCTTAACCAGAATTATCAACAACTTTACTTAGGCTTCGCTAAAAGTATTAACAAGGAGTAAAAATTTACTTTCCAAATGGCGGTGAGAAAGATGGTGAGGTCTCCAATTTGTTTTCTCTGGCTTATTAAATCTTATCATCTTCACACAACTAACAGTTCATTTCACCTTAGGGTCATTTTACAAATTTCACCGTAAGAGGAATAATGTTCACTAGAGGAGGTAGGGTTATATGATATAAAGTTTACTTGCAATGATAGTCCTGCCTTGTTTACTTAAAGAATTTTTTGCTCTCAAGTTGGTGACCCCTACGTTACTTTATTTGAATACAACTTTTAATTTAACTTCCGGAAGTATTAAACAATCCCATGTTAGTTTACTTATGACACTTTATTACTAAGTCATATCAAGGTTTAACTCAAAATTTATTCTCAAGGCAAGGTTGTAGCAACACTCATTTACAAGATCAAAACAAGATTACATCAATTCTTAAAATACTGATACTCCAACGAAGTCACTCAACAACAATAACCAAATTTTCTTATAATTTCAATGATGGTCAAACAATACAAGGTTTCCAAAGTTCAGATGACAAAGTCCACAATACTTTATACTAAGACATTAATCCTCTTTTAAACTTTCCACTGGACGTTAACAATAGTTGAACAACATAAAAAGGTTTCGAGCAAGGGATCTTCTCAACTGAGGTTGATGACAAAAGTCTACAATTCTATCCCTCATCTACACGCAAAATCCATCTGCAGCAAATTTTCTACAAGAGTCAGTTCACGAGAACTGAGCAAGATAAGGCTACACAAAACCACCATAACTATTATCTAACAATACCACAAAAAGGAAGCACTTTATTACAAGAATTGGGTCAAACCTCTAAACACTATCAACACATCAAGTTATAATAATTTCTCTATCATGCCAATCAAAGAAGGAGGAGACCTTGTACTTCAGCTAGGAGTAAAAGCAACGAAAGTATAACAATAGTATGAGAATGGCTCTTGGCCCTATAAGGAGAAATAAACAATCTAGCAAAAATAGAATTCCCATCAAGTAAGTAATTAAACAATAATTACAAGATTGAGATTTGATATAAATAGACCAACCATCTAGAAATTTATCAAAGGCACCAAACGCATAGGCTAAAATAATATATTTCTAAAAGAACAAGAGTTGATCAGCCCAAGGAAGGGGAACCACGGGTTTCAAAAATTAACACAAAATCCATGTATAATTGAGTTTCAAACCGGAAATCAAATAGAGTATACACACAACATAAGTTTCGAAGCGAAGGCAAGTATACTAGTTTTGACCATTAACTACAAGATTTTCCAATCATTCAAAAAGGGGCAATGTCTTACAGGCTAGTAGCAAACACGCGAGAGAAGAAGGGAGTTCCATCAAACAAGAGTATACAATAATATCATCAACAAATTTTATAACACTAAGATTTGCAAACCTCCACAACAATTCTAGTGTTTGGTTAATTTAAAATAAATTACCTATTTCCCAAAACAACCATATTTTAAGGCAACCCTTGGTAACACCGTCAACCGTCACACAAAGATACAAACATAATTTCTAAGCGACATTATCAAAACAAAACCTTCCGCTATGAATCCATAAGACTATCAAATGAAAGATGAGTTTTTCCCGAGGATTATTCACATTTAAGGAAATTTCCATCACAAAATATTAAGGTAATTATGTGCATAAAAACCGACCAATATTAATTAATAGTGTTAACACTACAAAGGAGAAATAATGCAAGTTAGGAAAATTAGAAGAGCGCCATCAACAACAATTCTGAGAGGGAAATTAGACCGAAACTATTCTAGTGTCTACGAGGTACTGGATTCGCACAATGAAACCTTGAGCTTAGCTGATCCGAAAAGCTAGTTATGGTTCAAGTTGATAAGGATGGTCAAGATACTTCTTGAGGATGGCCTTAAAAGCCTAGAAACAAGATGAAATATAGTATAAGAGTCTAAACATGTGAGACAAAAAACACACATTGCACACAAACTTTTTCATTCTACCGCTTTGATACCAAAACTCTAAGCTGGCTAGCCCACGCATTGCTCACACAATCCTACAACCTTTCTTTCTCGATGCCAAAAGGTTATCAAAGGGACTTGCGAAGGAGCTAACAAAAAAACGTCAAAAGACAACTAGGGTGCTAGGTAGGAGCTTCATAGTTATCGTAACTTACTTCCATAATATCAAAAATACTAGTTGATCAACATAATAACTTGCAACTCAATCACAGAGAAGAATTAATACATAAACAAATAGACGAAGGTCTATCATTCGAGTAAGAGAAACATAACATTCAGAGGAGAGGGCACACGCATCCTTTCGACCAACATACTGACAACGATAAAAGCAAAAACAAGAAGAGACAAGCAGAAAGGGGAAATCTCCCATCATGACATCCAACTGACAAATCAATGCAAGGAAAAAGTGGTTTGATTTCGCAATAATTGTAAATATAATAGCAGTAGAAAGGTGTAGAAATATCTTGCCTTTTTCTCCAGCTTCAACAGTCATCATGAGACTCATGCAGGGCTAGCATAAAAACATACCGTACAACCATGTTATAAAGATTGTAGAGGCTTTGGTTGAAAAGTAATTGCACCCAAACAAAATTCAAACCCTTAATATTTGTAGTTTGTTAGTAAAAACAATTGCAACCCAATCCGACTCGCAAGGAAGACCACTTCTGAATCGATTTATTTCAGCACCAAATGTAAGCTAGCATCGGATAAGGGCCTCCACCCTCTACTGGGGGCTGACTCGCACTTTGACAAACGCCCATATGAGTGCCTCGCGCATAATCTCCAAATGGTGCAAATATGGCGGGGATGTGAGGAGCCCACGCAAGGGCATTCACACAAGCTTGATGCCTTTGAAGCTCTACAAAAGGCACATTGGATACCCGATATCCAAGACAACCACCTTACATTCTATCCATCAAAATAGTGGCCATAAACCTTTTCCTTCATCAGATTTGAGGACAACATCAAACTCTCCGTGCAAAACATTATAGCCGTAGCTTGTAAGGTGTGATAATTCCAACAAAAACTTTATGCTCGCCAACATGGTGACTCGTTGAAGAAGCTCATATAATAGCAAAGCAAATTCTATTTCATGAATATTCGATATGAAATGATCGGCCTCTATGAGGTTCTCTTCCATGAGTTACATCGTACAACAAGTAAGATCTCAATAGAGAATCTTTGTAAATAAATTTCATCAGGTCTACTGGTAACACCCTCACTGTCACATAATCGATTTTGAAGATACAAACTCAGTACATGTTCTGGATCTGAAAAATATCCTGCTACCTTCATCTCCCAAGACATTTTCTCCAACATTGCATAGATCTCCTGTGCCCATGGGTGTGATCTATCACCTTGAAGGAGAATCCCGAATTTGAGGATGCAGTCGATGCTGAACAAATAACAACAAAGTTGGACAACTTGCTTGTTGGAGTGCCAAAAAAGGCTTCTACTATACTGCAACATGCCTGTTGCCTGGTTAACTCCGATTGTCTCGTTTCCCAAAGACTCTTTCTAGCGTAACCACAAGAGAATTTGGAACCTTAAACGCAATGTCCCCCCGGCCGAGATCTTCACTCGCAAAGAACATAATGTATGGACCGGTGTTTCCCCTCTTTTGACTCCCTTTCCCTAAGCTCCACCTTGAAAGGCGGGAGGCCGTGCCTGGCATCCATGACATCAAATCCACGTCATCTTCCATGTGCTTGCTTTTTGCACGTAGTCACCCTCACCGCCTGCTCCGACCGCCGCGAGCATGTCCCCGCAGAGATACCACCGAAACACTTCACGCCCCGTGATTCAAACTCTTGACCTGCTTTCGCATGCTCCACATGAAAATATTATTATAAATGCTCGAGAAAGATGAAGTATAGGACCTGCTGAGCCACGCTTTCGGGGACGAGGAAAGAGTTGTTGCAGCGTAGGAATGGTACAGGAAAATATTTGCTCCGTAATAAAATCCCATTGCCGAGCTCTCCCGAGAGAAACTTTCAGATATTATAGTCTGTGGTGTCTACTTATCCCTTGAGTGAGGGTTTTTTTTTCTGGTCCATCCGAAACGCGCGCTCAATAATCTCGGCCTTCCGGGTTGAGCCAAGGGCAGAAGACAGCAGATTGCAAGTCAAAAAAATTAATGAATGGGGCATGTGCGGCCACCAACCAGGAAATTTGAACACACCAAGAAAGGTGCAAGGGGTTTTTAATGCAATGGCAGGTGGCCATTAAAGCCACCCACCTCCAGCCGACCAAGGAAACAAAGTAAAAAAAAAAACATTAACCTTTCCTTCCCCACGCCAAACGTGGTACACAAGGAGATCAAAAGGGAGAGACAAGGTAGGTTGGGGACATAAAAATCCATATTTAAAATTAGTAATTTAAAACAATTCTAAAATTGTGGGATCAGTCGACCCAGGAGGAGAACGGGGTTGAGTATTTAAATGAAATATTTACGCGAACGCCACTCCCAAACCGTGGCGCCACCACAAAACATGCTCTTCCTCATTTGCGCAACGAGGCTCGATCAGCGGGAGTGACAAACAAATCAAAAGGATAGTTTAACGATAACAGAGGATGATATCGATAACAATCGATATAAAGAAGGTAATAATAAAATACAATCGTTGATCGATAATACAATCATAATGTCATTATTATTATTATTATCATTATTATCATTTTACAGCTTGTAAAATAATTATCAATTATAGTCATAATGGTCAAAGCAATCGAGGTCGACGAAGGCACAACGACACTCCATGCTTAGCACTCGATCGCCACAGGATGAACAGGTGTAACGTAGAACAAGGCATTACATCTTTCAATTCGAGCCTTCGTGTTGGAGTCTCAAAGATTATGTGAAAACAAGCTAATATGGGCCTCCATTAAAGCACACCTTCTAGTTGAAGGAATGTCTTAATTGTTGTAATGCTTTCTGTTGTTGAAGTTGTTCATTGTTGTAAAGTCCCTCCGAAGATCTGGTATAATCAACTTTATCACGCTTCATCTCCCACCAAAATAAATTAAAAACCATTGGTCCACCCTTAACTACCCTTGTTTGACCTGTGTATCAACAAGGGAACCAAAATCTACTTCCAAAAATATGTAGAAAAATCAGAATTTGTTAATGTCTTCAGTAACCTTACCCTTGTGTTGAAAATACCTCCATCGTTTAGAAGTGACAACTCTTAAGAGTTAAATCATGTAGCATTGACCGTATTTTCCCAAGATTCTTTTCATAGAATTTGTGCAAAAGGAGGATATCTCCATCTCCTTCATCAAATAGAGGTTACACTAAGGGTCCTCTCACCATGGTCGAAGAGGCATGGCCTAAAGTAGTGAGGACAAGTCAAATCCTCTTAAAGGTGTTATCCATCTCTCCACAAATCTAAGTAACAAAGGGCCGGTTAGATCTTATTCTTGGATATAAAATGACACACACTACGATCTATTTGCCTCTAAGCTCCCTGTCGAAATTTGTGTTGCTACTCATCTAGAAAAGGAGAATGAATTTGGATACCAATAGGGGCAAAAATTGGATTTCAGGAATTTTTTTCCTTTTCCACTTACCCAAGAGGAATGTTTTTATCAAAGCTAAATCAATCCACTTCTGATAATATTAGTAGTACACTTTTATGCTTCTTCCTGCTCTAATTTTATAAGGTTCCACATGAAAATTAGTTGGATGACATGACATCAAGCAAACTCGTGTTGATATATTTTTTTCTACATTGACAGAGAGCGTCATGTGTAGTTCAAACCAAGATAAACTTAATTGTAGATATAATTATAGATAACAGTCAACACCTCATTGTTTAGCTTCATATAATATCAAAATCTTTTTCCCAACAACAGATATTCAACATATCCCCCATATACATTTATGTATGCACCTATATCAAAAAATGCAATTTACTTCTTGGAAAATATTAGCACAAATCTAGAAGGAAATCTCTACTCCATATTTGGTTGTTTAGACTCATCCAATATAAAAAGCATTCAACCCAACACCTGACCTTCAACCCTTATGATCATTTAGGCATGTCATCTATACAATTTACTTCTTGACAAACCTTTGCATAAATCTAGAAGGGAAAGCTCTATTGTATATTAGGTCTATGCTTTCTACTTTTTTCATTTTGAAAACTTTTATTTAAGAGAATAAATCATATAGGTAACATGAATGCCAATTTGATACTTAATAGGCTCATTTAGGCTCCATTTGAGACATTGTCAATGTAATATGAGTGTCGATTTAATATTTAACAGTCCCATTTTAAGCCATAACATCTCTTCTCCCTTTGACAAAGTTTGTTTTCAATGAGGCCTGACTTGTGAGGTTAGACAATCAATCATGTGTTCTAATGTTTCTGTAATTAAGTTTTCTTACATAAATGATTCCAATTAGTTTATGAGAATCCTATTCCACTTATTCATCATCAACATAGCTAGGAAGAACATTTTCCAATCCAGTGAATGCTTTTTTCAAACTATCGAACACTTACACCACACTTGCACGGGGATGTTACTATAACTTGTAGGAAACTTTATTAAGTTCCTATTCTGTTATAAACTAGAGTGCACAGAAATAACCTGGGGTCCTTGTATCAACCTGAAAACATACTAGGGACTAGTATAAATACTAGTACGCTGTGGGTATTGTGGGTACGTACCCACAGTGATAGGGTATGCTACAGGTACGGTATTGTCATACCCATAGCGTACCCTACCACTATGGATACATAACCATCCATACCTGTGGTCCCAATACATCCTTTTTAAAAGACAACTTGATAAAACATTAAAATATGCAATTTTTTTATTTTTACGCTAAAAGTGTTTAGTAGTGAGTTGAGACTTGCCTGGTCTGAAAAAATTCAGAGATCCGATGATGGAAAAATACTTTTTCAGAATACATTGAAATCTGACGGCTCCAAAATATTCGTGTTTCTATGATTTCAACTTGGTGTAGATCAGAAACCTAGCTACTGGTAATAGGAACATGTTGAGTAAGTGCATTATCGTTCCCTCCTTACTGAACGTTCTGTTGATTGACTTTGAGAAAAAAAGTTCGTACAGAAACTTCACCCCATCTCTGCAACTATAAACATTGTCATGGGAGCAGAGATGTGAGATAATTCCCTGCTAAGAAGAAATTTTTTAGTTGCAGGATAATATCTTTCCTCAAAGCGGAGCAGATAATTTTCTGTGAACTCTCGGACCTCTGATTCCCAAACATCATTTATGGTAACCTCATCTCGCGTGTTCTTTCTCCATCGTTTCAGTCCACTCACCAGAAATTACATTCTACGCCCTATCTTCCAATAAATGTTTTCATTGGATCAGTAGAGGTCACAATCTGGGAGAAGCTGGAGCATCTCAATGCCATTGTCCTTTCAGTGTACTTGGAAACACATACTATAAATAGAAGAAGCCATGCAACCAACAGATGCCCTCCCACCTATTATAAATAAACAACATAAGCTGCTACTGAGATCTGATATAACATGGTCAACAGATGTCTTAGCTAGAGTTCATTATCTTCTGTGGAATATGCGGAGATGGTGTCGGGTCCTCCCATATTGCGAAAATGGAACGATTAGTGGTTGCATAAAAAGGGTGTGCCATGGTACCAAGCGCATAGGTGGCTACATCATCAGCAGACATATAAGCCAGCCATTTAAGGAACTGCAAAAATGGACTTGAACTGTGATATCTAAGTGATCCACCCAAAGCCAACACGAGGTGCACCATCATACTCAATAGCAATTCACATTTGATCATCCATTCATTCGATATCTGGGAAACAAAATCTGCAATATTCATGGGAAGCAAAGTCCTCGGCCTGCTCCATACTCATGCCTTCCAACATTTGTAACATCACTTGAAAATTGAACGCACTTATAAGCGAACCAAGATTAGATATGCCATGAGAAATTTCCAGGAATCCTCTTTCATGATTAAACTGGTTATATATTCTTGTCAGCTTTTGAAGAGCCCTTTCGTGTAGCCCGCGTGATCGTTAGGGTCGCATATGGCAGAGAAAAAAATTGTACGAGTTTGTGTGCTTCACATATATTATTCTGATTTCGTTAAAAATTTCCAATTAATAGGGTAAGTAGTGTAAATAATTCCTCACACATGCCTTTCTTGGAAGGTCCCTCGTCTATTATCGCAATCATTCACCATAAAGATTTCTATGCAATGAATACTATTCCCCACCCAAATCTCACAATCCGTACATGTAATAGAAAAAAGACTAGAGACAATTACGTCAAAGGTATTCACCATATCATTGATGATGTGACAACGAATATTATTCATTAATAGTAATCACGCCAAAGGAGTTTAGTAGTAAGATGAGACCTGCTGGGTTTGACAATATTCAGAGATCCGACGGTGGAAAAAAACTTGTCAAAATATGTTGAAATCTGATGGCTCTAACATATTTGTGTTTACCAAAAAAAAAAAACTTTCGACCCCGTGAATAATTATGTGGACATTTTCCAGCCAACTCGTGGGCACTCGATTGGTGGCATGGTTCAGGGTCTTCTCAACACTCGATCAAGGTTTTGAATGGCTCGGTCATTGAGTAAGAGGGCTTGGCGGATTGATCAGGTGCAGAGGAGCCAACAGTGGGCTCAACTATTTTATTTTGCATAGCCCAAGACAACTCGGCCCCTCAATTCAAGAATGATCTCACCCAAGCATATCCATATGAGCTACAATAACCCTTCAACTCTTTTAGCAACCAGTCAGCTCGGTGGTGGAAGGCCTGATTCAACCTCAATGTGTGATGCAACTCGTTTGCCAATGTAACAACTCAATGTAGAGCTCAAAAGACAGAGGTGGCTCACCCAAAGCCATAGCTAGCAAATACAAAATGCCAAACTCACCAATATGGGGTTAGCTGTGTAACACGTCATTTACCTTCCTACCGGCCACGGTTGATGCAGTGCAGGTTCCAAGGTTGTCATGGTCATGTGGTGAGCATAAGTCTGATGTGGCGGTCACATTCAACGGACCGTAATATGTCTCCTAGCCCTTTAGATAGTACCTTGCACCAATCAACTTCCTGTATACACAAAGTAATCCACATACAACACGTGGACAACTTAACTGGTTAAAGTAAAATAAATAAAAAATAATATAACACGATGTTGAGGAAAAAAATTTCAATAGTGTCTAAACTAACATTTGTTATAGAATATAATCATGAAATATTTGATAGTTGTCTAAACTTTATTCAATAATTTTGTAAAGTAGTCAATGACGTAAAATTTATAGCAAATATTACAAAATATTTATGAGTATTTGATTAATCTCTTTTAATATATTTTGTTAGTTTGCTTGTTTATTTGTCTCAAAACAATTAAAGAGAAGCCAATATTAACAAAGGTTAAAATAATTTAAATCAAATTTACTTCAATTTTTTTAAAAATTAATTAAAATTCTAATATATTTTAAGTTCTTTTGTTGGTAAGGTTCAAATATGAAAACCCGGTAATAATAAATTTAGATTATTTTTGTAAAATAAAAAAACTTTTATATAGTATTAAATTTACCTATTTTCTTATCCTTTCTCTCAACTTTTTATGAGTTTCTAGGGAGGAGGAGATTGTGAGGAAAGTTTTTGATTCAGAGACTTGTTCTTGAGAGGTGGAGTCTAAGGAATTAGTTGTTTCTCTCAGATGATAATTGGATGATTCGATCCTCCTCCCTTCTTATCCCAGATACAAATTTTTTTGGTAGAGTTGAGTTTACCGATTAAGCGTAAAGGTTGAAATTCGTAGGTGGAGCGACTAACATTGAACACAAATACGATCGTCCTTGACAACACTCTGTGGACTTCGAGGACCTTCTCACCCATAGTGGGATAAGAATAGGTGTTTCTTGTAGATATATCTGTTTGGCTCTTGGCTTTGTTTTGCTTCTCCTTTGTGGAATCCCATGTTTTTAAGACCCTTTATTTTTCTTACACAACCCTTTACTAATTATGTTTTCACTTGATGACAATTTTAGCTTTTAAGACTTTACTCTATAATATTCTACTATCTATTCCTATTATTGTGTTTCTTAGTAATTTTTATTTTGTGGGGAATGGCCCCCTAAAACTTGATTCATAACTCGATAAATCACTTTAAAAAAGGCCTTTTCCAATTACAAATAGATACATACAACTCAATTAACAATGAAAACCTAGCTCATGCACAATGTAATAAATATGGACATAAAAAGGACATTTGGACCACAATTTCAATAATTTAATATAATATGTTAGATAATATGCTTTTCTTTATAATTTATGATTAAAAACTTTGTTTCCTTGTTTGGAAGATAATGATTAAATTGTTTCTATGGTTGTGGCAGTCAAGATTAATAGTGACATTTTTTCATAAAAACAATGAAATATAGCAGATGGTTTATAAAAAATAATGAATCTAAAAATCTATCAAACATCTCAATTTTCAAAAAGTTTATAAGTCCTCATTGAGCTAAGAATATATTGGTGATCATAAATGCCATTTTGAATGTCTCATGTATTTGAAGTCAAATTTATTTGTTTCTCATCTTTTTCTTCCTACATCCTCTTTTTCTAAAATTTTCCTCCTTCTCAGATTGAAATTTTCCTCATTTTCAGATTCAAATTTTCTTCCTTTATTGTTTTCTGATATTACTTTTTCATCTGGAGAACTATTGAATATTTAGTATCTTTCTTTTAACTGAGTGCATCACTCTTGGAACATATATACCTTTGTTAGAACTTGAACTGTTTAGTGGTAAACTTTTTTTTTTTTAGTTGTAGAGAATAAAAGGTTATAAAATGTTTGTTTTGGGAAAATATAGAGATGACTAGATCGAATGTCCAATTGAGATAAAAAAATTCTATTTTTTTTTTTCTTATCATCTTACCCATCCTAATTTTTCAAGAGAGTCAACTATGGTGCTTATATAAATATTTTACCCATTAGCTAAACCTCAAATAATTGCCTTAGTTTTTTTTTTTATGATAAACAACTCTTCAATCTTATCAGTTCAATTTTTTCATCTATTCATTGTTCAAATGTTCATCTTTTAATTCTCACCTTTTTATTTCTAAATTTCCATTTGTATATTTATCTTATCTAAAAAATTAAATGTTGTCCATTCAAAAACCTTGATGCCATAAAAAATATTATTTTTAAGTAAAGATCGATTGGAAGATAAAATCTACCTTCTGCTCATATGACCAACCACTAGAGGGGCTCAATTATTGATAAATATTGGTCCTACATCCCTTTTCCCTTCACAAAACCTATTGGATTTTCCCCATTTATTATTTGACCCCTTTAAGATCTATTTGCTCACATGCATAATGTTACCAGAGATCAAGATGATAAAGTGTATAAGTAGGGTTTCAATTCCCTCCTTATTTCTAACTTTCTCACTCATATGACCAACTGGTAGAGGGGTGCAATTATCGTTGATCAATTCACCATCACCCGTTTTCATGTAATTACTCAAGATTGAAATTGCAAAGTAGAGCTAAAAATTGCTACAAGAAACAAGCAATGAGTTTGAGTTTTGAGCATGAAACCTATTGTATTTTCCCCATTTTCATTGTCCCCTTTAAGCTCAAATGGTGCTCACATGAATGATGTGAATGAGATCGAAACGATAAAGTGGAGCACATATATCATCTATTATTTGGGTCTTCCAATTTGAGCCGTCAAAATGGTATGAGACATGCAATTATTTCATTCCCACTTTCATATTCCCACTTAATCTTCACCCATCTTCCTATGTCATTCTTTCTCTCAATCAAATTTGACTCCTTCAAAAGATCCCCTTCAGTGTTTCCATCGTACATTTCACATACAATTACTAGTATTTACTATCATAACTTGAATGAAATGCTTAGAACTCAAAATTATATTCAGTACATGTTTTATAATATCTTCTCATGATTTTCATGTACATCTTAATAAATTAGAAATGTTGTATTAGTAGAAAGATTATGGGATGAAGCCATTATTGTAATCTTCTGAGCTACATTCTTCATCACTTTCAAGCTTCAAACCTTTACTCTAGAGTTTTAAGCAGTTAAATTGAAATCACCAGAGGCCTTCAAATTATGTGGATGGGGATTTACTTGTGTAAAATCTTCTAGATCTTATAAATGTCAAAAATATTTTTTAGAAGAGAGGCTTTTGTATTATTCGCCGCTAGTGTTTAATTTTGTTATTAGTTATAGTTTTGTTAAGACCATATAAGAGTAGAATTTTTACTCCAAATTGGTATAATTTTAAAGTATTAAAACTTGAATGTATTATGTTATTTACTATCATGTTTTGAACATTATGAATCAATACAAACTCAAGTCTCAATGCTCAAAGTATTGGAAATCTCAATTTTGTTTTCATATTTTATGAATGATTTTAAGTTGTATGACTCTATGAGTATTAAATTTCAATAAGTATGCAATGTATGAGAATTAAATTTCAATAATTATGCAAATGATTCCTTAAGCGTACCGTACCTGAGATTTTTTTAAAAATTCCATTTCAACATACCAAAACCATACCCGTACCTGTATCGAAATAGTCTTGGTTATAAATAGCCTACATTAACTTGATGACATTTTATTACATATTCCCTCAACAATGAGCTATTTGAATTTACCATTAATTATACTTTTTGTAATCAATTTCAAGCAATTATGGAGTCCAATGTCGATATTAATACACTTGGGTTCTAGCATGGGAAATTTGAAAAATGGATCTCCCTTACATTAAACATCAACACACTAACAGAAGAAATTGGAAAGAAAATGCTCAAGGATCTACAGCAGTTACATAGATCATAATCCCCATAGTAAGAACACTGGCGTCATATAAACCTTATGTGAATTCTTTCCAAATATTTCATATTATTTAAAAATTTGTCTATTTGGCAACAAGTTGGAGAGAAGCTTCAGCACTAAATTATACCCGAAAGATTTTCAGGACTCTCCTGTACTTGTCGATTCTGTGCATTTGTGCCAAACACAAAAACTAGGTCCATCTCAAAGGGAATCTTACCAGATATCCATTTGGAATTCAAAATAAGAAGCCAAAAGTAAACAAGAATAAGAAAAGATAAGTCACATTCTCTATTTATAGATATTTTAAGTTTGCTTCCATGTATAGACATCAAGCTAAACACATTTTCCTCATATGGCAGCAAGCTCTATTACAATGGTTTTTAATCACAGCTTGCAAATGCGGCAGATAAGTGTATATTATTCATTTTAATAAGCTTTTGTAAATCAAACATCTCCAGAAGAGAAATGGAAAGAACCCTACATTTTTAGGCCCTTTGGGTTTCGTCCTTGAGTACACTAAATATCACAATGTTTGGAGATGCTTCTGAAGTGTCAAGAAACTCCAGGCGCCCTACTATTCATGTCTATAATAAAAATAAGAAATTATGGATGAACATATTGGACTTTAAGTCAATCCTGAAAGGTTAAAGTCATTCCTTCTGAAATCTTGAAAATGCATCGTCCTATTATTAAGATGTAAAAGGAAATAGATTACAAATAGAATTCCTTCTTCTTTTTTTCCCAATGCCTTGAATTGGAGTCCTAAAACAAAGAGAAACACCTGAACTAATAACAGTGGATATAAAATATATTAAAAATATGTGTGTTCATCTTATGCATGTTTTCCTGAATTCACCCCTATACTTTTAAATCTCCTTTCCATGTTTTTCCTTTGCTGCATGAAATTATCAATATTTTTTGTCCTATATCTTAATATTTCAGTTGGTAGAGGTACCTACATCACCAAGGTTTTCCTGACAAGGTCAATCAAATTATGCATGTGAGGTGTGTTGAAACCTGCATAATGAATATTAAGACTGGTGTGGGTATATATATTAACTTGAATCAAGATTGTTCTATTCCAGGTAATAGTCGATAGTTGGTTGCCTAATTACATTTATTTCAATGCAAAATGAACACTCTGTTCAACTATAATTGGTAGGACTTCTCTGCTAGGATCCTAAAAATAGTAATTTCCATCTTAATAAGTGCATTGAAAGAAGACCACAACATACCAGTGATGAAGGACTATGCATACTTTAGAGCCTCTCAGGTTCTCTTGACATTATAAGCACAGAGATGTTACAGGGAGCACAAGCAGCACTTCTGATGGGCATTTGATTGTGAAATTTGGTGAGGTGATTTCACAAAAAACTGTAAAGAACTTCTACCTATTTCTTAAGACCTACTAAAAATGTTTAACCAAAGGTATAAAACTTATACACATTCAGTTAGAGTGAATTAAGGTGGATCGGGAAGATCTAGTTGACCCTCACATCTACACATGGTTATCATTTGTTATCATATGCATTGTAAAAATTTAATTATGTTGGATTTAATTGTTGTAAGTTGAAAATCATCAAAGGCATTAATTGTAATTAACAAGTTGGTTTTAAAACAAATGCCCTTAATTTGGATGAATAATAACATGGGTGTTACATCTTTGACACTGCACAAACACTATCTATCAATAATCAAAAGAGTGGATCCTAATTAGGTAAAGGAAAGCCATGGTTGGTGTTTGCGGATATCCCCAATAATAGGATGTGCTTAAAGTTTGTGATCCTTTCTTTGAATATGTTTACTATTCAGAGTTTCTACTTTATAAAACATTTAAATACATACAAATAAACAATGACATTACCTCAGAAAAATAAGTTGTGCATTAAGAAGCAATAAAAATAATGTACCCTCCATTGCATATATAGAGGAGAAAAATTATGGGTGGAAATGTTACAGGACTTGAAATTAGCTATAGTAACTCCCATGTAGATTGCACCATGGATATGTAATGACAAGAATGGGAACACATAACATGAATGCACCTATATAGTGATTCATAAATTGATGAACTAGACATGTTAGGCCTCTTATATTGACATTTACAATGATTGGTTAAAGCATAGTGTCCCCCTCAGTTAACATACTACAACACCTACATTCGTAGATCATGCACATCTCAAGAACCTTCTTTGATTATGTGTCACATAAAACCAACTAGTTCCCTTGCTTCTATTTACAAAATAACTATGCACCTACGTAATTGTTGTCGAACATTCCATCATGAATAGATAGTTACCACCCTTAAAGATGGTTGTTCAAGGTACAAATAGCACATGAAATTCCTACTTGATTGGATGCATAAAAGATGTATTACAATCATTGGAAAATAGAAGCATGTTGTTCCTTATCCTATTGGATTCAGTAGGTATTGTTGCGTTGAACATAAACACATATAATATACATTTTCATTTTCAAATACCAATCTACAAAATGAAGGTTCTTTAATGAAAGGAACTAACAATATTCTAGGAGCATATGAAGACAATA
>CM031238.1:163903923-164216423 GCA_018340775.1 Taxus wallichiana var. yunnanensis | reverse complement strand
AATGATGCTTCGAGCATTGGAAGGAAAGAATGATGGGATAAGAGTTGATGTTTTTGAGTATGGTGGTAGTCTAAAACTAGAGGAGCTGATAGATTGGTTGACTAGCATGGGAAATTTTTTTGAGTGGAAGTCTATGTCAGAAGAAAAGAAGGTAAAATTTACATGCACAAAATTGAAAGGTCATGCTATGTTATGGTGGGATCACCTACATAAAGAGTGGTCAAGAAAGAGGAAAGAAATAATTAGAACATGGAGTAAAATGGAGAAGAAGTTGAAAGATAAATTTCTCCCGGTGGACTATGCACAAACCCTTTACAGGAGGTTTCAGAATCTCAGACATAATTTACAAACAGTGCAAGAATACACAGATGAGTTCTACAAGTTGTCCATTCATGTAGAGCATGAAGAAACTGAGGAAAAAATGGCTGCAAGGTATGTTAATGGATTAAAATTTTCTATTCAAGATGAGATAAGTATGCATAGTATTAAAAGCATGGAGGATGCCTATCAATTAGCATTAAAGGTTGAGGAAAAACAAAATCGTCAAAGTTTTAGGAGATCACCTGGAATGAATAGGGGGGCCTCATATTCCTTTTGGGGATGAGATGGTTTCAACCAAGGTAGGGGAGAATCATCTCGTGGATTGGAAAAGCAAGAGGATACGAGACAAGATTTCCATAATCAACAAAGAGGCAGAGGATTTTCTAGGGGCAGAGGATATGTTAGTGATAGAGGATGGGAGGCTCCAAAAGACCATTTGTTCATTACAGATGTGGTGAAGAAGGGTGTTAGGATTTTGAATGCCCACATACTTATACACATGAAAAAAGGGAAGGAGATGCTCCAAGAGTAAATCTTGTTGAAGCTGAACAAGTAGAAGATGAACAGGACCTAGAAATTCCACCAGATGTTGGAGAAACTCTGATGATCAAGAGGACGATGATTGCTCCCAAGGAGGTCAAAGGGGATGCATGGCTGCGTACAAATATTTTTAGAACAAGATGCACTTTAGGAGGAAAGGTATGTAATGTTATTATTGATGGTGGTAGTTATGAGAACATGGTTTCAAATGAGATGGTCAATAAATTAGGTTTGCATTATGAGAAGAATCCTAACCCTTATTGTATTGCATGGTTTAAGAAGGGTAATGAAGCTACTTGTTGATAAGAGATGTTTATTAAGCTTTTCTATTGGGAACAGTTATACGGATGAGATTTGGTGTGATGTTATTCCAATGGATGCATGTCATATGCTGCTAGGAAGACCATGGCAATTTGATAGAAAATTTATTCATGATGGAGGAAAGAATACTTATAATTTCTGGAAGGATGGCACAAAAATAGTTTTGCTACCTCTTAAAGAAGACGGGAAGGCTAAAAATATGCTTTCTACAAAGGAATTTGTGAAGGAGGCAAAGGAAACTGGTTTTTGTTATACACTAGCTATAAATAAGGATGAACTTGTAAGTGCTCAAATACCAATAGAAACAAAATAATTAATAGAAGAATTTTTGGATGTTATTCCTGATGAGCTACTAGATGGATTACCACCCAAAAGAGATATTCAACACCATATTGATTTGATTCCAGGGTCTTCACTCCCAAATCAAGGAGCTTATAGGATGATCCCGACATTGCATACGGAGTTGAAAATTCAAGTGGTAAAGCTCGTGCGAAAGGGGGTCATAAGGGAGAGCATGAGTCCATGTGCAACACCAACTTTATTAACACCAAAGAAGGATGGAACATGGAGAATGTGCACGGATAGTAGAGTGATCAATAAAATTACAATCAAGTATAGGTTCCCAATACCTCGCCTTGATGATATGATGGATGTGCTTGTTGGATCTAAGTATTTCACCAAGATTGATCTTCGAAGCGGTTATCATTAGATTCAGATCAGAGAAGGAGATGAGTGGAAAACAACATTCAAGACAAGAAATGGATTATATGAGTGGTTGGTGATGCCATTCGGGTTATCCAATACACCTAGTACTTTTATGAGATTGATGAACACCATGCTATGGGAGTATAATGGTAAGTTTGTTGTGGTTTATTTTGATGATATCTTGATCTTTAGTAAAACTAAAGAAGAAAATTGAGGCATCTAAGGTTGGTATTTGAAGTGTTAAGGAAAGAGAAACTCTATGCAAATATGAAGAAGTGCACATTCCTGCAAGAGATTTTGGTATTCTTGGGTTTTATTATTTCAAAAGATGGGGTACAAATGGACTCAAAAAAGATAAAGGCAATTATTGAATGGCCTACTCCACGGAGTATAACAGAGGTAAGAAGATTTCATGGTCTAGCAACATTTTACAAAAAAATTATTAAAAATTTCAGCAGTATTGTAGCACCTATAACAGATTGCACAAAAGGAAGGTAGTTTTTGTGGACAAAGGCAGCTGAGGATAGTTTTCAATTCTTGAAGAAGAAGGTGACAGAGGCACCCATTTTGGCACTACTAGATTTTGATAAAGTGTTTGAGGTTGATTGTGACACCTCACATGTGGGTATTGGAGCTATTCTAAGTCAAGGAGGAAATCCAATAGCTTTCTTTAGTGAGAAATTGAATGAGGTAAGAAAGAACTACTCTACTTATGATGTGGAATTTTATGAAATTGTACAAGCATTAAGGCATTGGAGGCATTACTTAGTGCCTAAGGAGTTTGTGTTATTTACAGACCACATAGCCCTGAAGTATGTGAATACCCAAAAGAAGTTGAATAGTAGGCATGTAAATTGGGTATCATTTTTGCAGGGATATACTTTTTCTCTAAAACATAAATCTGGAAAACAGAGTCAAGTTGCGAGATGCATTGAGTAGGTGTTTGACTTTTTTTACCACTATGGAAAATGAGGTTGTAGGCTTTGAAGCAATAAAGGGTTTGTATTATTCTGATTCTAATTTCAAGGATATTGTTGAAAGACTAATTAGTCCATTGTCAGATAATGTAGGAGATGTCCTAGATGAGTATATTTTATAGGATTGCTACCTATTCAAGGGATGCCAACTATGTATTCCAATTGGGTCTATGAGAGAGAATATAGTGAAAGAGTTGTATAGCAGAGGGTTGGCTAGGAATTTTGGTAAAGATAAGACGATAGCCTTGGTAGCAGACAAATACTATTAGCCAAAGCTGAAAAGAGATGTGGTAAGATATGTGGAGAGATGTCGAATTTTCCAAGTCTCGAAAGGCCATGCACAGAATACAGGGTTGTATATGTTGTTGCCTATTCCTAAAGGGTCATGGATAGATCTGAGTATGGATTTTGTTTTGGGATTACCAAAAACACAACGAGGTAATGACTCAATTTTTGTGGTTGTTGATAGGTTTTCTAAGATGGTTCATTTTATTTCCTACAAGAAAACAAGTGATGCAATAGGCATAGCAGATTTGTTTTTCAAAGAAGTTGTTTGTTTGTATGGTGTTCCAAAAATCATTACTTCAGATAGGGACACAAGGTTCTTAAGTCACTTCTGGCGGACTTTATGGAAGAAATTTGGAACTCAACTATAGTTCAGCAGTGCCTATCATCCGTAGACTGATGGGAAAACATAGGTGGTAAATCGAGGTGGGGAAACCTATTAACGTGCATCACTGGGAAAATCTGAAACAATGGGACTTAGCATTACCACAAGCTGAGTTTGCATATAACAATTCCATAAACAGATCCACAGAAAGTCTCCATTTTCAATTGTGTATGGGAGTAATCCAAATGGGGTGTTAGATTTGGTAAAGCTACCAATTGATGCGATTCAGTGATGATGCAGAAGCATTTGCCGAACATATACAACAATTACAGGAAGAAGTGCGGAAGAAGCTGTAGAATAGTAATGATAAGTATAAGGAAATAGCAGATGTGCACAGATGGAGAAAGGTATTTATAGTTGGTGAGTTGGTTATGGTATATCTATGGAAGGAAAGGTTTCCAAGAGGAACCTATAACAAGCTAAAGTATAAGAAGATTGGTCCCTGCAAAATCGTGAAAAAATAAACGATAATGCTTATGAGGTAGAATTACCAGGGAATTTTGATATTTCTCTAGTATTTAATGTTTTAGATTTGTATTCTTTTCATGGGGATGGTGCAGAAGGGGATGTTATTGATGAAGTAGTAGACTGGAGGCAACAAGTTCAAGTGAAGAAGAAAGAAGAAGTGGATCAGATTCTAGATAAGAAAACAATGGACTTGCGACATGGGAAATACAACAAATATTTGGTACATTGGAAAGGACTGGAACAAGAGGAAAATACTTGGGTCACCAAGTTAGATGCAGATAAATGGAAGAAGTTTGAAAAAGACAACTTATAGGAGCTGCATTTTTTCAAGCGAGGGAGAATGATGCACAAAATTAGTAGGAACTTAACAAGGTCATAACTCGAGCTCCAGTGTCCATTTGAGTCCGTTTTTTTTCGCAACCATGTGTTTCGATGAGACGAACGCAGCGAAAGCATGCCCTACTAGTTGGGGTAAGTTTTTGACACGTTTTCGGGCCCTAAATCCGCCATCTTGAGGTTGAAAATTAGGATTTAAGTTATAGTTTGGTTTTTTCCTATTTTTGAGCATTAGTTAATTATAGTCTATTAGTTGCATTATGAGTTATAAATTTGGCAATTCCTCTAATTTAGGGATGTAGAAGATGCGTGGCAATTTCTTTTCCCATAGGAATAAGCATGCGAACTTACTAAGAATAGCAGGTTCTAGTAAACTGCTAAAAATAGTAATTTCCGCCACCTAGAGTAGATTTAGTCGAGTTAGCTAGAGTTTACTTGGCAACTCGAGTTGGGAGTTGTTTTCCTATTTAGGAAACATTGTAATTCATTATTCAATAACAAAGAAGGAGATCTATTTTCTTTTGGAGTTCATATTATTTGCAGTATATCTAATTTGTTCATAATTTGGCTACATTACAAAGTGGATGTTAGTATTTATGACGGGTTGTTAGTATTCTTGCTGCAAGTGTTGTTACGTGGACCATTTTTTAGTACCTTTTGAATGAAAAATGAGGGGAAATGCACAGATTGTCAAGTGAGGGAACTCTAGAGAAAGTTGTGAGTGTCAGACTTCACCTTTCATTGTTTCCAATGTCGGCAGTTGCTCTATGCAAAGTAAATCTCTGGGACTTGTGGATAGTTAATCCCTAGGCCATTTTAACTTTTTGTTTTGAATGAATTCCAGATTTTATTTATCAAAAATGATTTTCTTGTGCAATATATTTTAGTAATTTCTTCCTTCATTGTTTTGAAAATAGAGGTAACTTAATTTGCATTACTCATTAGTTTCTTTTAGGCCATAAAACACATGATACAATAATGTCAAATACTATGAATTTCCTTGCTTCTATGATTACCATAATATCAATCTTGGTTAAGATATCCATCAACGTCCTTCGAATATTTTTCACACATGGTTATGTTTGTAAAGTTTCAGTAGTGAATCCCGAAACAAATGCACAATAACTTGTAAATTGTGTGAAAGTGAAAACTACCTAAAATGCACTTAATGAGATAAGTAGACCACCAAGAGAAATGAAAGGGATTCATAATCTTACTAAAATTCCCTGAATCTACATCTCTTTGATTGTTTGATCACACCTTTCACTCCCTTGTTCCGAGTTTTGGACTAATCCAATTATTTCTGAGTTTTAATACAGTTTCAAAAAGATGGTGTAAAAGGATGGAGTTTAAACAAGATCAATTTTAGTAGCCTTGTGTTTTGAGTCTATGCACATTATTTTAAGCTACTCTTGAAGCATTTATTACGGCTAGTTTGAGATATTTGAGGAGAGGTTACTTCAGATTTGATTTAGTTAAACAGTCTTTGGATAAAATTATACAGTTTCAACTTTGATCGAAGTATGTGTAATTTACTTGTGAGTGGACTGTTAAAAGGGTGGGATTAAATCAATAGCAGTATCCCAAGATGCCCTGCATGTGCATTAATTTTTATCCTCTCCACTTTGGTTTTGTGACTACTCTATGATGATCAAGTTATGGGAAAAAGGAAAACTCCTAAATAACAAACATTCGAATACAAATTGTAATATGGAGATAGTTACAAATATGCAAATATGCATATTAATCATCTGAAGTCTTGATTTGGTTGAATTTAATGACCTTTCTTTTTGCTCATGTTCAATTCAAATTTGGTACTGCTAGGCCATTAGGGAAGAGTACACTAACAATGGCTTAGTGGCCACCCACGGGTCAACCTATCAGCTACATCATGATAAGCATGTAAATTCAATGCTTGTCAAGGTGGGGCATGGTTGTAAAAAAGTCGTAGATTTATATGTTATACCAGGGGATAAATTTTCCTTTGACCTTTCTTGGAATGGGTGTCCATAGTGATGCAATGTATGCAATTCATAATTTTAGATAAGATCACAATCCAAACACAACCCTTTGCAATTCCTAAAGACATATGATAATTATGTATGTAAGATATGTGTTAGATCAAATCAACCTGGTTCTTATCCTTGAATTTGATGCAACTATAATCTCATTTCTATAAAGTATAGTAAAGAAATTATGTGACACAAATAAGTCCTTCTACCCACTACATCTTCAACTCAACATATCCTAGACAACAAACATTGGTAGGAGTACGTATTTTGATGGAATTCAAAGCCTAAAAATTCAAAGAAATAGAAGAAATAATGAAGAATAGACAAAATTATAAGAAATAGTTTGGCTTGTACGATCTTTCTCTAGATACAATTGAGTGAAAGTGTTCAAACCTTGAATATTTACAATTATAAAAAATACAAAAAAGTACTCAGGGGTGGATAAAAATGAATATAAATGAGTATTGTATTTTACGAGTTAATAGGCTGATGGTTTAACCTAAATAGGGCTTATTACTTCATTTCTAACAAAACAATTCAAGCTCAACCAGAGTGATGAATTCCTTTGGAGAGCCTATTCTCTTTAAATTTGTGATCCAAAATATCATTCAAACTCAATAGAATAATATTCCAAGTACTTCATCCTTGGGAATAGTGTGGACTCTGAAGATTTAGATAACAATTGTATGTCTAACGACAAGGAAACATGGCCTAAACACAAGGAAAGGGCAAGTAGACGGAAAATATGGCACTATGCTTTCCCTAGATAATTGTAAATAGGTAGATGAGCCCAACAACGAACATGAGTTTTAAAATAAAAATTCATCAGGGGTAACTTTATAGAAGGTTCTCATAACAATGATTTCTATCAGCTAAAAATAGACTAATCACAACAACACATCTGTAGGATAATTCAACACCCAATCTTCTACAAGGAATAAACACTTTGCATATGCACAACCATAAGGAGATTTTGTTACTTGAGATCAATTACTCACAAGAGGAAAGTTATGTAAACATCTTTAAGACTTACTAATACAACAATGCCATGTTAGAAACAATAGTTTAGACAAATGATAGGCTAGAGATCTAGAACTCAAGTTCCAAAGAAGAGGTTCTCCTATGCATAGTCTGATGCTATATGCGATACGTTGAGTTGGTGTATCAACAATCCATGAAGCCCGATATATAATGAGGGAAATGTCTCGTAAGGAAGGGTATATGATCATCAACATAGTTAGTAACCAAATAAGCCTTGAAAGAGATAGTAAAAATATATTTCCACAAGTGGTACTGGAAATTAATGGGAAGTGAAGGTGAGCCCGTTCTTAGCAAGCTATTAGATATTTTCTAAAAATCTGGAAAATGGAGGAATCCGCTTAGATACAATAGAGAACAAATTAGGCTATACAAAGCATATAACATCCTTTTTAAACCTGAATCTTATTACTAAAAGGAATATATTTATATTTTATAATATAAGACATATGACTTATTATATTAAGTAGTTTCAACGTATTGTGTGTGTGGGGATGAGGGGGAGTGGGGTGGGCAAAGATACAATATTTTTAACATATAATTTCATATCATATATATATCATATTATTTTATAATTTATATTATAATATTAGGTATATTATAAGGTATTAATAGAATGTACTTACGTGTATGTTATAGGTGAATAAAATACTATATATTATAGTATATAATACTGAATGATATAACATTTAAATAGTGTTATTTTATTTATATAAATTTGTTATTTTAAATTTTAATATTGTTTGAATGTTATAATGTTTAGGAAGCCCAATATGTATATCTTTAATAATGCTTATAACGTTATTATGAGAGGTGATAATAAGTTCTAGAATGTGCTAATATTATATCACACGTAGTATTTTTATGAGGTATAATATAATATTTTTATAATACAATATAAATCTATCTAGTTTTATCATTATTTATAAAATAAAATATTTATATTAATTTTGACTTTTATAATAATAATAATCTGTTGACAATTTTTGCACTCGTGCAAAAATGGGAAACTTGAAACTTCATTACAATGGATGACATTGATGAATTGAACCCAAGCTAGGGAGATTCTTTTAGTTTAATATTTGTTTCAATTGGATTAATTAATGACTACATGTAATTTGCAACTATGTGTGCTATTACAAAACATAATAGATCACATAGTCTGCAATTTCATGATTGTCTTCAACAAAAGAACGCAAAGGCCCCAAATGACAGATGTGTAATCTTGATGAAGGCAAAAAATAGAGAATAGATGATGTGTTGAGTTTTAGAACAAAAATCAAAGTTGCAGATTACAACAGTATTAAGGTTCTTTACTAAGGTTATAGGTACATTAAATTTATTTCCTTCATGATTAAATACATTCAATTATGTTATTGAGTTGTTTAATTCATTATATAATCCATATACAAAACTGAAATGCAGAAGGAAGTATACAATTCAGTTTCATAATTTAATGTTTTATTCATAAGGAATTTCAAATGTTTCCCACACAAACCATGGAATGTAACTCTAGTAAACATCATAACTACTGAAAAAGAAGGTGCATGTGCATGAAAATAAAAGCAAAAGAATATGAAGAAATTCATCATTGTCTTATTTTCTTGTCCTGCTTCTCCATCTCCGCTCCAACTTTGCTCCATCTTCATCCTTGTTATTCAACATTGCACTGTACCTGAAAAAACATAAAAAAAGACTGTCAGTCATGATCTCAGGATTAAATCATGTTCTTGTACTTTCTATCTTCATGCAAATGAATCTCCTTATATTAGGAGGTATGATTATAGAAAATATAAATGCATAGCAGAGAAATAACAGTATTCTACATTAGTACATATGATTCTCACAATAATTTCAAAGAGAAAAACTATGGAACAAAAGAGAGGTAAAAATCTAATGTTTTCTAACTATTTTGTGTAAATGTGTAGGTACAGGTAAGAAGAAAGAAATAAACACTAATTGTTTAGTGCTGCAGTTTCTAACAAATGGAATGAGATAAAATTGCAACTGAAACAAAATGGAAAAGGAAATCTAAGAAAAATCTGAGAGGGCTTCGCCATGTAAAATAGACATTTTACATCTTTCCATCATGCTATTTCACAACTAGTACATGCTTAAAAGTTGTGATAAAAGATAAAATATTGTTCAAACCAGAAAATATGCAAGAAAGGAGAGAATACATTGTATAGTCCAAGATATAGATTAAGATAAATACGGGTTACTTCATGATAAAGAACAACTTCAGTTACAATACAACTAAGAATGCAGAGGGTAATTCATGATGAAGAGATACAATACACAATGCAAACAAATCAATGTATAGCTATAAGATCAACTTCAGAGAATCATGACATCACAAGGAACAAACTTCCATAGTCTTAAGAAAAGGGTTCCAAACACTACTTACTTTGAAACATTTAGATGAAAAGGTTCCACATTCTATAAAGATAAATCAAAGTAATACAATCATTTCAAGATAATCAAGAACAAAAAGTAAAGAATTGAATCAAGAAGCTCAATACTTAGACAAATTTATCAAACATCAATGACTTAGATACTCATGAAAAGGTTACAAAAGAAGTGAAGAAATGAAGATAGAGATTTGTAATTGAGAAGGGAGTACAAACTTAGGGTTTCAGATCAAGATGGCCACTTCCATTAGCTTATTCAGGAATTGGAGTTGTAGAATAGAAATGATAATAAAGTCTTCTTTTAATATGACAACACTAAATTAATTTACAGAGAAAATGTTTTCAAAGGTAACATGTTCTTGTTCATAAAGCAAGATTTTGGAGCTGTTATAGGATGTATGAGGAGTACATAAATAAATATAAGATGCTAGTAAATGGTTACCAACTAACATAAAAGTATGAATACACCAGATGCAGTTAATGCAAGAAAAAAGTGAAAACTACAGTGAAGTAATACTATCATCAAAGAAAACTGCCTCAAGTTACATCAATAAGCAGAGTATATTAAAGGCTATAAACAAGATTCCTTTGAACATCTCTTGGTACGGTTGAATTAGAGATAAGTGATCCATCTTTTCCAGCAATAGACATCTTGGAAAAGATGACACTTGCTTAAACAAATGTAAGATGGAATTCAAGTTTCTATACAGCTAACTAGAAAAATATTCAACTAATGCAAATGATAACCACATGAGGAGTTGTCCTTACTACTAATCATAGGAAGCACATATCTTATCAATAGATTTCAATATAGTCAGGTTCCCAAAATAAATCCATCTTTAGAAGAATGCAATATATGTGGTGGAAGAAACTATTCAAAGAAGAATGATTAAAAATTAGATAGATATATTTGTTTCCTCTACTTTTGTTAGTGTAAATTCACAGGACCCCTGAATGTCTGCAACTTGATGGGTTGAGACTCTCAGTATGATAGCATAACATGGAGCATCTCTCAAAGTGTGGGACTTTGAAATCGACAGATCTCTCTAGATGAAGGCCGGTTCCTATTCCTCTGTTCAGGTGCATCCAAATAAATTACAGAGGATCTACTCTAAAACCTACTCTATCTTACCAAGGAGATGGGGTTGAAAAGATATGAGAAAAATAAACCTAAGATAACAAGGTGATGCACCAAAGGAATGTTAAACACCCATTTTGTAATTTAACACAGATGATAAAAATGCAATACAACCACCATGCATAGATAACCAAACTGCAATGAGAGATCAGAAGACAAGAATGAACACATGAGAGGGTTGAGAATCATGCAAAGACATACATTATTGCTCCAAAGTTGATACAATACATTACAGTAGCCAAGAGGTAAAAATTTGTATTACAATTTGAATGGGGGTTTGGAAAACTCCACAAATTCACTTACAGACAAGGGAAGAAGGGAGTGTGCAAAAATGTAATGTCCAACCCTCTACAAGGAGCTAAGTTTCTTCTTTTATAGATGCAGTGAAGGGAGAAGAAGAAAAGAGGTGGAAAACTTGATTTTGGAGCCTAGCTACCAGTCATCAATGACCTTGTAAATCCAACCACAATCTGTCGATTCAGCCACTCTATGTCTGCTTCACGTGTTGAAGAAAGAAGAACGATGAATCAAATCAAATCTGATCTGATTGTTAGAGCAATCAGATCACATATTAATGACATGAATACATTTTCCCATTTTTCACAACCTAAAATTGTCAAAATTAATGTTTCATGTTTCCATGGTGTAGACAAGGTCGATACCTTTCCAATGGTGCCAAATTTGTTGAATTTCGGAACTGGATTGAAAGATATGTCTATTTGAATGTTTGAGTTGGGTTCGTACAAAAATGGGAAAAACCAATTAGTAGAACGGGTCCGCGGGCCTGAAATTTACTTTGCACCTTTTCATAAAAATACAAAAATGAAAAAATGCACTGTAGCCCCGCAATTCACTTTTCCAAAAACCATCTTCGGGCCTGTCAGTCCGCATCTTTCATTTGGGCAAAAATTCCTCCCTAGGCCCACATGTAATTTAGGTCTTACACATGGCTCCTTGAGCATCACCGGAGGTGCGGCTCATTTTATACTTTATGCCTTTTTGAGCCAAAAATTTTGAATTTCCCCCATGACCCAACTTCCCGCCTTGACTTGAAGCATGGCCATCTATAGAGTTGGCATGTGTTTGTGGACTGTTTTTGGATTTTTCTTTTTAAGTTGCACCGAGAAGAGATGTGGGTCCCTCTCGTGGATTTTCTCTATTTCCTTATGCTTTGGCTAAGTCTTTTTATTTGACGGGGCCATACGTCTGACCCGAGACATGTGGGGAGTCTTGCCCTTGAGCCGCCCCTCTTGAATTTGTCCCATTGAGGCTTGTGGCACCCTCCGCTGACTCTGCCCATCTTGACTTTTCAACTATTGACTCTATCCATTTTTCAATCCTGGGACACATGGGAGGCCAACGCTTGTTTGGGGAACCCACTTTTAGATTTATATTTCCAGATGCGCCGAGCTCACACATGGATCCTTCCATGAGTCTTTGATACTTAGCTAATTTGGCCCGATGCCTTTCTCAAACCCTAGACACGTGGAAGCCCCACGCTCATTTGAGTCTCCACTTTGGGCCATGGCTTTTAATGTGTGCTATTGAGACACATGAAGCCCTCTTCCAACACTCTTATACTTAACTGATTTGGGCCCGCTACTCTTTGACTTTGTTGGACCCTGATCATGTGTTGGGCTAGTGTTAATTTGAGTCTCTGCCCTAGGCTCTTCCTTTTTAAATTGTGTCGAGTTGACACGTGGTTCATTCCACTCATTTGGAATTTTCAATGGCCGGCTCAATCCCTTTTCGAACCTAGGACACATGGAAACTTTGCACTCATTTGATTCTACCTTTTGGGTTTAACCTTTGGCGTTGCACCGATGAGGCATGTGGAAGCTTCCTCTGTCTCTTCCATACATAGTCAATTTGGGCTCATTCTAAATCTTTTGTGAAGCTCAAAGACTTTGAGTCTCTCCTTGTTTCTATCCTGAGAGCCTTTGGTTTCTTTGACACTCTTTTCCTCCTTAGCCGACCCTGCTCCTCCATTTTCAAGCCCACCTGCAACCTGATCATTAGATTTGAAACATGGGCTAATGTGATGGAACCAACCCTTAGATTTCTTCCCAAATAGGGTCATGTTTGATCATTTTTGCCATGGAAAAAATGAGATAACAATTTGGCAACTCACGGGGATGTCTTCCTGCTAGATGAAGATATCAGTTGCCTTGTTGTATCCATTAGGCATGGAGTCATGGGTGGTGGCCTGATCTGGTCCTGTTCTTGAAGCTTGAATCTGAATTTGCACTTGGTGAACTAGAACTTGCCCCACTCTTCTGTAAATGGACCCTTCCAGACTAGATTTTAGTTGCTTTGTATTTGTTCTACTTTAAAATGAGCAACTATCATGGAGACCATGGGTCTCCCTATTGTAAATGTTGAAGGGCATGGTGTATTCACCTGAAGGCACATCGAACTATATAATTATGTAACCTGGAGCAACAAAAACATGTGCCACAACACTTAGGGAAATAAAACCTATGATACAACAAGATAATGTGCATACGCACTTAGGGAAATTAAAATCCTATGTTAATATTCACAAGGGTGGAACCTTCTTATTCATTAGCAATGTTTGAGATGGATCTCGTTGACTGGAATCTATAATTCTTCACTATCAAATTTATCCAGCTGGAAGGCATTGCTAATTTTGCACCTTGTGATCATGTAGGGGCCACTCCAAATGGCATCAAAATTAGAATGCCTTTATGGTTTTACCCTATCTACATCCCACTACAGAACCAAGTCCCCCTCTTAAAAGGTCCTTGCTCTTTCTTTCTTATCAAAACTCTTCTTGATCTTTCTCCAGGATTCACATTGCATGTTCTCTTGCCTCTCCTCCTTCCATTAGCTATACATACCTAATTGTCATAGGTTCAAACTCAGTTATTCCAACTATTTCATGAGCTCCAAAGTGGGCAGTTCCAATGATATGGGCAATACTTCCTCTTTTCCATATACAAGATTGTATGGGGAGCTGCCTATAGAACTTTTGGATGTGATCCTATCATCTCATAGAGCTAATTTGATCTTTGTATGCCAAGTTCTCTAATTTTCATCAAGAGTCCTTTTGATAATCCTTAGTACGTTCTTGTTAGTAGACTCTTCTTGGCCATTACCTTGAGGGTAGTAGTTCGATGAAGTGCTAAGGTATACACCATCTTTGACAGCCCATTCAGTGATCCTTGTACCAAGGAATGCTAATGCATTATCTGATATAATAGTGGTAGGGACTCCAAACCTAGTGGCTATTCCTTCATAGAAATCCAATATGTTTGATTCATTTGCTTCCTTAAGTGCCACTGCTTCATTCCACTTGGAAAAATAGTTTGTTGCTATAAGTATCCACTTGTGGCCCTAACTTGAATTTGGATTGAATACCCCAATGAAGTCTATTCCCCCTTAAATGAATGGCTAATCCACTGAAATGGGATGAAGGGGCAGGGCTGCTAACTTTTCCTTCCCTGTGAAAAATGCACACTTCTTGCATTTATTTATCCATGAGTAGCAATCCCTAAACACTGTAGGCCAATAATAACTAGATTTCATAATTTTGAGAGCTTTTACTTGAGGGGCAAAGTGGCCTCCTTCTTCTCCATCATGGAATTCATGCAATACCCTCTCAATTTGGCCTATCGCAATGCACCTCAATAGGACATTATTGATATCCATCTTAAACAAGACACCATCACAAAGCACATAGGGGATGGCTTGTAACCTAAAGTATCTCCTCTTTTCTTCATTCCATTATGGGGGGCACAAACCTATTTGGAGATAATGCACCAAGGCTTGAGTCCAACATGGAATAGGTACATCATTAGCTGATTGCTCTTGATCATTCTATAGTAATAAGATAGCCTCTTTTTCATCCACTAACTTGGCCTATTGCTTGGAAGTGAGCTTCTCACACAAACCCTTGCCATGAACCATTTTGGTCACTTTGATTTCAATGTCATACTCCATTACCCGAGTGATCGAACCAGCTCTCTTCTTATTCAAGTCCCTTTTTAGGAGAAAATACTTGACACTAGTATGAGACACTAGCACTTGAATCTTATTGTTCAAGACTAAGTTTTTGAACTTATTTAAACTCCTAATGACAACAAAGACATGCTTCTCAATGAAAGAATACTTTACCTCGTAATCTTCCAAGCTCGAGTGAAGAAGGTCATGGTCTATTCTAAACCTTCCTTGTTAGGTGAACCAAGATAGCTTAGATTGTGTCTGATCCTCCAAAAGTATACAACATGAATTCCTTTGAGAAGTCTAGGTTAATAAGAATTGGGGCCTATGATATTGCAAGCTTGATGGCCTCAAAACTCTCTTTGCCTTCTGTAGTCCATTTAAATGCAAGAATCTTCTTTAACATCATTGTTAAAGGCTTCACAAGGGTGGAAAAATTAGGTACAAACCTATGAAAAAGTTTATTCTCCCCAAGAAGCTTTGGAGATACTTTTTGTGTTGTGGCAATGGAAGTGTTTGGATGGCTTCAACCCTTTCAAGATCAATTGTTAACCCTTCTCTTGAGACAATATGGCCCAAATGTTTTCCCTTATGTGCCAAGAATAAAAATTCTTTGGGTTTACTGACATGTCAAACCTTCTACACCTCTGAAATACCTGTCTGAGGTTGAAGAGATGGTCTGTAGCATTCTTTGAGAAGAAGGTGATATCATCTAGATATACCATAACTATATTATTGATTAAGCCTTTGAATGCCTTGTCCATAGCTTGCTAAAATGTTTCTCCAGCATTTTATAGTCCAAATGGCATCTTCTTATAGGCATATGTACCCCATTTGGTGGTGAAGGTTTTCTTGAATTAATATTCCTCTTTCACCATTATCTGATTATAGCCTGAGTATCCATCCAGCAATGAAAACCTCTCGGATCCAGCTACAACCTGTAAGATCTATTCCATTGATGGAAGTGGATAGTGATCCTTGAGTGATGCTCTATTTAGATCATGAAAGTCCACACATAGTCTAATTTATCCATTTCTTTTCCTCACAAGTACCAAGTTTACAACCCAACTTAAGTGCTTGATAGGGAAGATGATGTTGGCCTCAATTATATTGTTCAACTCTTTTCTCATGAGAGGCTCTATATGAGGGTTTACAGGCCTTTGCTTCTGTCTAAAAGGCTTGGATCTTGGATCCATCTCGATATTATGTTGTGCCAAATTTGGGTTCAAACCTCTTAAATCTTTGTAAGTCTAGGAAAAGGCATCTAGGAATTCTTGAAAAAGTTGGAAAAACTAATATTTTTCTTGTTGAGTACTCACTTTGCCGATTCACAACTTTTGCCTTCTTCTATGGAAATGGGCTCTAAATCTTCACCCTTTACTGGAATATTTTCTTTCTTCTTTCAGAATTGATCATTTCGGTTGAAGATTGACTCCAAAGTTATAAGACCCTTTGGTAGTTTTATGGTTCTCAGCTGCACCACTTGGTCACCATACTGTTGTTCTAATTTGTCTTGGTTCCTGGAGGAGAACTCATCTTCTTCTTGTAGAAAATTGACAATTTGTTGATCATTCTCAAAGACCTGCCAACTTGTGTTATTATCTAGGATAGCTGGCCTCACAACCACCTTGATATGGGGATGATAGTTATCACTTTTGATACTCTCTACAACATCAAATGCTGCCCTAATCACTTCCAGTTTGTCTGTTACTTCATTATTCTTCCTTGGGATGGAATTGATGTCAAATGCTTTGAAATACTTTATGAGTTCCCATACCTAGTTCTTGTAGTTCTGTAACAGATCGTTCTTGGAAGCATTTTGTCCTCAGACTTGATTCACAACTAGCTCACTTTGTCGCCAAACACTTGCAAGTTTTTTTTTCCCTCTTTTTCTTACCTAATGCAGTCCATGGATCAAGGATTCATATTATGCTGTTTATTTGAGCAAGAAAATTGGAAATAGAAGGCTAAGTAATATTTCATTCCTTGAGGTGAAACAAGCATAACTCCTCATCCAGATCCTTGTCTACTTCTTGAGCCATCAAAGAACAACTATCATACCTCATTATCATCTTTGTGGTCTAGCTTAATGATGTCAGGAAGAGGATATTATCCTCATGGAAACAGTACACTCCTAGCTCACATTCCCCTATCTCTTTACAGTGGTCAAAATCATGCCTCTTGTTCATCCGTTCATCGAGGGTCAAGTCTGGAATACATCTAACCTTAGTATTTGCTTGATAAGTGCTAAGGAGGTCTTCCTGATCAAAGGATGAATAGTTCACATTGATTGGGTTAGGTACATGGGGTTTAATATGGTTATCCACAATGGGATCAGATCTGATCGTAGCCTTGGCCCTATACCTCATTCTAAAAATCATATGCGACCAATCAACAGACAAATAGCCTTAAATTTTATTAGTGAAGTCTCTTGAGAAACATAATGCAAAATGTGGTGGCAAGTCTATGACTGATAAATTTTGCAATACAGTCACATTGGGGCATGTGTGCAGTGTGAGGCTCAAATCCTTGATGACTCTAACCGTTGTTACCATTGTCCCATCCAATTGTACTACGTCTTTGGAGATGACTTCAGTATTGAAGACCCAGCTGATCAGCTATTTTCTTTGACATGAATCAGCTACTTGCTCCCAAATCAATCATGCAATTATGTACCAATTTGTCTCCAATGATTAATGAAACATATAACAAAGGGGGCTTTGGATTCTTACCTTGTTATCCTCCATGCTTTCTTTCAGGCTGAGCCGCATTGGTAAGTAATTTCTCTTACTAGTTAGGGGGTTGATTTGAGGTTGACCAATTGGCCATAGCACCATGTAATAGGTCTATCTGTCCTGGGATAGCCAATGAATCCCACATTGAAATATTTTTATTTGTTTTCTTCATTTGTTTAATGATGTTAAATGGGGATGAGCTATCATTTTGTTGCCCCTTTCCTAGTACATTTTCTCTTAGACATGGATCATTACAACCGGTGTCTGAGTGGGTCTGGAAGGTGACTTGGGCTGAATCTTGCATTAGGAGTTGCACTTTGAGTGCCAATACCTTGTGGAATAATAGAGGGTGGAGGACTACCTAAGTTTGATGACTGTCCCTCTCCAATATTCCTTTTCTTGGACCATGTATTGGCAGCTACACCTTGAGAATGGGCTTGGTTAACTCCACATAAGTATTTAGCTTTCCAATTGACAAGCATAGTCTCACTTGAAGGTGCCTCTTTGTTAAGCTCTTTGGTGCTGATTTTCCTCTTGACGGGCTCTTAGGATGCACCAATGGTTTGTACTATCAAGGCCTAGTTTAGTGCACCATTGAAGCACATTGATTGGTTATGTGGCTGACTGCATGGGAAACACCAATCATATTCTTATGCCATGTTGTTTTGTGTTGGAGCCAAGGCCCTAGATGTTGAAGTTGTGCTTGGGTCATATGGTCGGAAGGGCCTAACAGCTTGAGATCATCTTTGGTTTTGGTTTTGATTTGCAGCCTAAGTTGGTTGTCTATTTTGTTGATATGGGGGTCTAGCCTAGTACTAACTTTGAGGTTGATATGGCCTAGAACTCTGAACTTTATGCCTTTTGATAGTCACTAGCTCATTCCCTAGGTTCTTCAGTAGCTATTTCATAACCTCTTGTAGCTCTTTTGAAGTACTATAAGATGAGGTGGAAGCTTCAGCTGAACTCTGATTCCTTGGAGTGGGTATGGGAGCTAATGTGGGTGATTGACTGGTGCTTGGAGCTCCTAGTTCCAGATACAAAGGCATAGGTGGCCTAGGTGCAAGCTTACCAGCCTGAATTAAAAAAAATTCATCTCTAATAGAAATGTTATAGGCTTCAGGAAAGGTTGCACCTCCCATTGATTGAACCATTAAGGCAATATGAAAATTTAGAGCTCTAAGAAAATATAAGAAAACAAATTAATCTGTGGGTCTCATGGCCAATGGAATCCTGTCCCATGTCCTTTGAAATCTGAAATTGAAATCTATCAGCCATTCATTAGGATCCCTCTTGATGGTTGTTAAATGCTCCAACAAGGATAGATTATCTCCCTTCTCTCCAAATTGGTTATGAAAAGCTCTGCACAGATGATCCAAGTTCTGAATAGAGCCTGTTATTAGACTCTTGAACCATTGCAAAGCTTTACCCTTAAGTGAAGAGGCTAACAACTTGACTGCAATGTCCATCTCAGTGATCTCATGAATTACGTAGACATTTACAATGTCTTGAATGTGGACACTAGGAGAACTCTTCTTCTCTCCGGTGAAATATGGGATGCTCTTTAATGCTATGAATGGGACTAGATTTTGTACATTGAGGGTGAGTCAGCTATTGCCAGTGAAGTTGACATAGGGGTTGGGTGGTTGTGCCATTATGATTGGCCTGAGAACCCTTGTTGATTGAATGAACAACCTACTAGGAGGAGGTGTTGACAAGGTTCTATTTGGTGGAGATGGAGACCTCTGGACTCTTCTCCCCTCCTCCCTCTATCTAGGGGATAAGTGTAGATAGAAAAACAATCCTTCCTCTCTAGTTCTTGATCTAGTTTGGATTCTTCTCATGAATCTACCAAGACTGGACTACTAAAACCAGTGGGCTCTGATCCCTTTGGAGTCACCAAATGTGCAATTTAAGAGCTTCTTAAAAGCTGAAAACTTACACCAATTGCACATCAATCTTGGTGTAATAAATATGGAGAGCTCTTGGTCCCACCGAGCATGCCAAAACTATTAGTGCAAAATCACAGAACCCCTAAATGTCTGTAACTTGATGGGTTGAGACTCTCAGTATGATAGCATAACATGGAGCATCTATCAAAGTGTGGGACTTTGAAATTGAGAGAGATCTCCGGATGAAGGACGGTTCTTATTCCTCAGTTCAGGTGCACATAAATAAATTTTAGATGATCTACTCTAAAACCTACTCTATCTTACCAAGGAGACAAGGTTGAGAAGATACGAGAAAAATAAACCTAAGCTAACAAGGTGATGGACTAAAGGAATGTTAAACACCCTTTTTAAAATTTAACATAGACCATAGAAGTGCAATACAACCACCATACATAGATAACCAAACTGCAATGAGAGATCAGAAGACAACAATGAACACATGAGAGGGTTGAGAATCATCCACAAACATATATTATTGCTCCAGAGTTGATATAGTACATTACAGTAGCCAAGAGGAAAATTTTTTTATTACAATTTGAAAGGGGGTTTGGAAAATTACACAAATTCACTTGCAGACAAGGGAAGAAGGGAGGGTGCAAAACAAAAATGTCTAACCCTCTACAAGGAGTTAAGTTTCTTTTTTTATAGATGCAACAAAGGGAGAAGAAGAAAAGAGGTGGAAAACTTGATTTTGGAGCCCAGCTACTAGTCATCAATGCCACTGCAAATCCGACGACAATTTTTTGAGTCCGCCACTCTATGTCTACTTAGCGTGTTGAAGAAAGAAGAACGGAAAATCAAATCAAATATGATCTTGTTGTTGGAGAAACCAGATCACATATTAATCTTGTCAAACTTAAATTTTCATGTTTCCATGGTGTAGACGAGGTTGAGGCCTTTCCAATTGTGCCAAATTTGTTGAATTTTGGGTACTGGATCAAAAGATATGTCTATTTGAATGTTTGAGTCAGGTCCATACAAAAATGGTGAAAACCAGTTAGCAGGATGGGTCTGTAGGCCCAAAATTTTCTTTGTGCCTTTTCATAAAAATAAAAAATGCAAAACATGCCCCACAACCTCAAAATTCACTCTTCCAAAAACCATCTTCGGGCCCACCGGTCCACATCTTTCATTTGGGGGAAAAGTAACTTAGGCCTTACACATGGCTCCTTGACCATCAGCAAAGGCGCAACTCATTTTATAATTAACATCTTTTCGAGCCAAAAAGTTCAAATTGCCCCCGACGATCTGCCTTCCCACCTTGACTTGAAGCATGGCCACATGTAGAGTTGGCGTGCCTTTAGGGACTGCTTTTGGATTTTTCTTTTAAAGTTGTACCGAGAAGACACATGGCTTCTTCTACGGCTTTTCTCTGTTTCCTTATGTTTTGGCTAAGTCTTTTTATTTGGCTAGGCCATACGTCTGACCCAAGACAAGTGGGGACTTGGTACTTTTAGTAGTCTAGACCTTGAGCCACCCCTCTTGAATGTGTGTGATTGAGGCACGTGGCACCCTCCGCTGACTCTTCCCATATTGACTTTTCAACTATCAACTCTGTCCCTATTTCGAACATGGGACACATGTGAGAGGCTAGCACTTGTTTGCTGAACCCACTTTTAGATTTATCTTTAAAGATGTACCAAGTTGACACGTGGCTCCTTTCGCAAGTCTGTGATACTTAGCCAATTTAGGCTAATGCATTTCTTGAACCCTCGACACATGGAAGCCCCACACTCATTTGAGTCTCTACTTTGGACCGCACCTTTTAATGTGCACTGTTGAGACACTTGGCACAATTCACCAACACTCTTATACTTAACTGATTTGGGCCCGTTGCTCTTTGAATTCTGTCTGACCTTGACCACCTAGAGGGCTGGCACTAATTTAAGTCTCCACCCTAGGATCTTCCTTTTGAAATTACATCAAGCTAACCCATGGTTCTTCCCACTCATTTGGAATTTTCAACGATCAACTTTGTCCCTTTTCAGACCCAAGACACATGGAAGCTTCGCGCTCATTTGAGTCTACCTTTTGGGTTTAATCTTTGGGGTTGCGTTGATGAGGAATGTGGAAGCTTCCACCATCTCTTCCATACTTAGTCAATTCAGGCCAACTCTGAATCGTTTGTGAAGATCAAAGACTTTGAGCCTTTCCCTGTTTCTCTCTTGAGAGCCTCTGGTTTCTTTGACATTGTTTTCCTCCTTAGCCGACCCTGCTTCTCCATTTTCGAGCCCACCTACAACCTTATCGTTAGATTTGAAACATGCACTTGTGCAATGAAACTGACCCATAGATTTCTTCCTGCACAGGGTCGTGTTTGATCAATTTTTCTGGGGAAAAATTAAGATAACAATAGTAAAGGCCCATATTTCCAATAGAAAAGGGTATAAGCATATGAATATGAATTACAAAAACATCAGAATGTAGGCTTCAAGTATCAAGTGAAGCTCTATCCACATTAAATTTTAAGAAACAACTGATCCACTTAACAAGTTAGTCACATTTCAAAAGTTAAGTTATCAATACAGGGGTTCATATTCAGAAATACAATTTCTAGCATTAAGCTAAGTCATCATAGAAAATCAGAGTTCATTACAGTATGTAATATTTTGGTAGGAAAACTACAAATTTTGACATTTGTTATGAGAATATGGAATGCTCCAGTATACAAAATTCTATATACTCATAAGAATGCAAGGAAATGGGCAGAACTATATCTTCCATGGCCAAATACTTTGTATAAATAAGACACCAAATTTGTGTATCTCGAGTAAGGTGCCACTTCAAAGTTTTTTTAAAAATAAAGCATCAAATTATTATAATCTAAAATGAATCAAAGCTCAAACAACTCTCAAAAATGGTGTTTACAAGTTGAATAGAAGGATACAAAAAGAAATTCAGAGCTCATGAACCTTCTAAATGATGAAGTTTTCAAATCGAGCTCTTATACAAGAAACAAGAAAACCCAGATCTTAAAATCAATGAAATAATTTTAGTCAAAGTAGAAAACACAGCTCAAATTTCATAGCACTAGAGATGGCATTCAATCAAGATAGAGTTATCAAAATCTTGTTTCATAAAAGGGAATGCATTAAGCCAAGGAAAAATAGATCTCAAATGTGAGCATACTGATGACAACTGAACTAGATCCTATACATTTTGAACAAAATATTCTTCAATCAAAAGAATAACAAAGCCTAATACATAAAATTTTGGATATTTCTAGTTCAAAACTTCAAATGCCCAAGGTTGACTAAGAAAATAAGCAAGCAAAAAATATGAAACCCACATTCCAATTAGTTATTACAAGTATAAACGAAATCAGTGTAGTTTTCAAAAGAAACATGAGACTCAATCTATCAAAATCTTGAAATTCATCAAATAATAGAGTTCGAAATGAGAAGAGGCTAAGCATATATAATACCGCTGATATAAAACTCAAAAGATTTAGAGAACTAAACCACAAAGAAAACCATTTAATGTTCCAAAATTTTCAGTAACAATGAAGGGAAAAGATAGAGGAAATCACTTACTCAGTAAAAATGATGACTTTATAACCAAGAAAAATCCATGCATGCTCGTTATCGAGCTAAATGTCAAGTTTAGAAGGCACGACCAATATCCTCAGGAAAAAATAGTGACCTCTGCAGTGGGCAAATTTTTTATCCAAACTTCCATGGAAATATCATTCATTAAGAGCCTTTGCAAAAAGCTAACCATCGTCACAAAACTAGTGGAGGAAAATAAATATAGAGTTTTGAGCTCTTAAAAATGCAACAATGGTAGCCAACATGATTAAATAACACTCAAAAGCTCTAAATAGAGAAAAATAAAGCAAATGCAGATATCCAAAACCTCAAATAACCAATTATACAAAGGAATCGAGATCATTAAAATTCAACAATGAGTTCGTGGAATAATTTTTCCATGGCTTCATCACTCAGAATAGGTAAGAGGAAAATGACCACATAATGAACTCGGTAAGCTTTTTCAAAACCTAACTTTCATAGAGTTATAGGTGATTCAAAGAATCAATGGCTCGAGAGTTCTAAGTATAGATCGAACGATCAGAATAAAATTATCATTCTAACCAGGGTTCGAATAATCAACGATCCAAATGATCGTGTACATGATATCAATGACCATAGAGCAATTACAAGATCATTTAAAGCCCACAATTAATGAAAATTTAGATGCTCAAAGATCGATGACATGAGATCAACAGTTGCATAAGATCAATGGTCATAAAATGTTCACCAAATTTGAAGAAAGTGCAAACCATACCCAAGTCACCGACCATATTAAATGCAAGGTTGAAACCCTAATTGAGAGTATAGAAGATCAAAGGCCAAGGATCAATAAGAATAGAGTGACAACCTTCATCAAAAAGAGATAACTCGACCATGACCCAAATCTTACCCAAGGTTAGCGAATTCCACCAAAATTCCATGGGGTAAGTCATCGTTGGAGGGGGCCAATCACACCAATAATTTAGCAATTCTTTTGTTTGACCTTCAAAGGTCTAAACCATGATGCCTCAAAAATATCTCAAAATGTCGACAACATTATGATTTTGTAATAATAATCCCAAAAGGAGTGTCAAAACTTATAATCAAAAGATGTCAAAGAATAAGGATGTCAAGCCTTAATATTTGTAAAAGTGGGGCAAAAAAATCATGTGCCATGTAAATCAAAAGCCCCACATTATAACTAATGACATCTATATCCTAAGGTTAAGAGTTTTTCTTACCGTAAATATTGTAAAATAATCTTAATCTAGTCAAAAGCTCGTGCCAAGGAGGATATGGAGCTATATTTTTTAGAAAGGTGGTCCCCACAAAAGGGAAATTGGAGATTCAATAATTTACTTACAAAGAAGTATTCTACATGTAGATAAGTAGAGGTCAACATCAAAGTACAAAGAGCCTTTTAAGGTCTATTACCTTATTCTTTTTTCAAAATAGGGGTATTATTTTATCGCACATATGCTCTCAGTGGTCCCCATAATGGGTGATATGCAATTGAATAAACTTTTGCTAAGTGTAAAGGATAAGACATTATTTTTTCTTACAGAGGAATTATTTTACTTGCAGGAGATTAATTTTGCACATGCATCTAAGGGGTAGTTTAAAATGCTAGTTTTGTAAATTGTAAGTGGATCAAGTTGCAGATGTCACATAATCAACTAGAAGACAGAGTTTACATGTATTGGATAAGACTTGTTCATGAACAAAGATTATTTTTAACCAAGTTATTCATCCAACTTTATTAAAATTAGAACAGTCAACTGTAGTTTGACTGACTTCTATTTTTGTAACCAAAGACTATTAATGCCTCATTGTATTAGCATGCTTATTTTTATTCATTTATTTATTTATGATAAAGGATAAAAATAGGATGCATGGGCGAGTACAATTTTAGTCTATTTTTAGGAAGGGAGGGATGAATAATTTTGCTATATATTGTGTGCATTGACAAAACAATGAAGAGGAATTTTTGGATATAGGAATGCTAAAGTAGTTTTTGCTAGTTTTTCCTTTTGAATGAGAATTGATTTCTACATTTCCAATTATTTGCAGCTTCGTGTATACTTTATTATTTCTTGTGAATGTAAAAATTCCCTAATTGATCATCTTACCTTGCTCCAAAATTTTGTAATTTCTACATAATATTAGTGTGCATGCTTATCTTGGACAATATTGTTGTGAATCATTCCCTCAATACATCAAGTGTTTTGCCTTAATATACTACTCAAAAATATTGGTTTGTGCACTCAGAATTTATTCTCAAATACTTGTGCACGTACTCAGTCAAATCCATCAACAAGTTTGGTGTATCACCTTAGTTTTTCAATTCATTTATAGTCATCGTTTTACCCTCAAAACCCCAAAAAAATAATTTAGGATACATCAAGAAGGAACCAACCTTGATACTGAGACTCACCTCAACAATAGGTATACCCACATACCTGAGGTGTTTCCATTATATATATAAAGAGAGACATCCGTAGCAAGCTTAGAAACCTTGCAGTCATATCTCTACAGGGTGCACTTTCGAGAGATAACAATTTTTGGCACAGCTGGTGGGACCATGAATCAGATCTGCGAGTAGATTATAGCAATTTACAATAGATTCATAGTAAAGAAAATTTACTTTTGGAGCTACAAGCTACAACAACTTATTCTAAAGATTAAAATATTTATTTAGCGACTCAATAAGGCTGATTTCAGACCAGATTTTGCAGCATATTTCATGCCTAAAGTGACAACAAGATGATTGGTAAGATGAATTCCTTCTGAGTTTATTTCTTTACCTTTGAAACATGTAAGAAGAAGAAGATTTGGTAATACCCTACCTTATAATAGGCTTGGTTTTAACAGCCCTCCTCCTCATAATCCTCCTTCACTACGTATTAATTTCTTTGTTCAGATCTCAATTTTTCCAATGGCTATTCAACCACCTAGGAATTTTGTGATCTTTATTAATGGAAACCCATTAGTAATTTCAGTTTATGATGATATTCCTGATGCTGCCATGAAAATTTTACCTTCATTCACTGGTGAAATTTAGGTTACACCTACAAATCAGATCAAAGGTGTTGTATCCCTATGTGCAGTCCATAATATTACTCATGAAGATGTAGCTTTAAGACTTTTAGCTACATCCTTCAAAGGGAAAGCCTTGCAATGGTATAGAAACTTAGAGATTAGAAGCATAAGAACTTGGGATGAGTTAGGTGGTAAATTGTTGAAACAATTTCAAGATAATTCAAATCATTTATCTCTCATAGAATAGTCAGTCTACAATTAAAAGAGCCCTCATGAATTTATGGCTAGTTTTAATATCTGTTTTGCTAGAACTTGGGAAATAATTCCAGCAAGTGTCAAGCCTCAAGCTGACCATGTTTTTATTTATTATCTTAGATCCCTAAATAGTGATATTTCAACTATGATTCAGCCTATGTGAGGATAAACTCTCCCAGCAGCTTATGATATTGTTATCTGAGCTGAAAATAGTCTTATTTAAGCCAAAAAATTATCACCAAGGCCTTCAATTCCTTTTTATCATATTTTCCACCTATCCCACAACCTATCACCATTATATAACCTTCTATTTCAGCCTTATCAGATGATGTGTTTAAATCTTTGTAGACCATGGGAAATGAGCTAACTTCGATTGAAAATAGACTTCCATTACCTAGCAAGCATTATCAAGCTCCTTATCAGCAAAACCAACAAAATAGATAACCTTATGAACATAATCAAAATTATAGACAATCATATCAATAAAGGAAGTTTGACCCAAAGGCTCCTAAATCATCTGACACTTTAGTCCAAGTTAATATGGCTATAGAAGAATGGTGTCAACCTTGTAATCAACATCATTCATGTATAAATTTCCTAAATGTGTTCCTGAATATAAGCCTTGTTGCACAACCTCAACATGAGAAATTGTTTATGCCTCAAATGGAGGGTGGGAAGCCACAAACTCATGTTCAAAAAGTACCTACAAAGAACTTGGTCGAGTTTTAGTGAAGATGATTTTAATGCGATTACTAATCTGTGGCCCAAGAAAAGGGCCAGAAAGTCAAAAGTTACAAAATAGACATGATCTACCCAAAGTCATAGATAAAGCAACAACTACAAGACAAAAATCAACTAATAGTTTTGATGTTCCTTAGAAAACAAGAGGTGTTTCAAATGGTAAAAACCACAAAACTAGTTACAACCTGATCCAAGAATATTTTTTATACCCCATATATCAAAAGCAAATTTGCTAAGGTTAGTTTTCACCAAAGCCTATTCTAAAATAGTAGAATCTATTTCTAAAATTGTTACATCTTTTAACATTGTTGATATAATGAAAAAGCATAATGTGAATATCTCAATGCGGGATGTTTTAAGTATTCCAAGACAACATGAGCTGCTTTCTCATGAACTTGCTAAGCTACATATTTCTTCAAAAGGAAGTTTATAAAAAGGACATGGTCCTTGGAACAATGGAACAAGACCACATTAAAGAAGTTAAATAGATGGTTCAAAAGTTTTTAAATGCTCATGATATCAAGAAGCCTCCACAATTTTATTTATCTCGATTATTGGAGATCATTTAATTCATTGTTGAAGTCTTACAAACATAGAGTTTCAAACTTAATGGATGATTTTGATGCTATTAACATTCAATCTATCCCAAGAGATGGAAATAAGCATGTAGTTAGACTTGTAGAAGTTTGTGCTAGTTTTGATGTACTAGAACATATTGAAATCAGAAAGGTACAACCACATATTAAATTAATTATTGGACCTTCACTAATCTCCTTGCATTAAGAAAATGCGATAATGGAGAGAATTGGCAGGCTTGCAATGGGCTAGAAAGAGAGGTATCAAAGACTTTACAAATTTTCGAGATTTTAAAGATTTTCAAAGATTATAAACATCGCCAAATCCTGACTATATGAAGCTTCACTTGATCATGGATTGTAGATTTCTGCGGCAAAGAAGAGGCTAAATTTTTTTTGGATCTTCGATGCTATTAACATTGCATAAATCAGGAAAAACTACAACACTTCTATGGTGATCAGATAGTTCAGTTAAAAACAAAGAGGCTGCCTCAAGGATTGGTCACTCTAGAAGACATTTTTTAGTTCTAACGATCAGTTAAGAAAGGAAAAAAGCAATATTTCAACTCATGCATATATCTATGAAGAAATCTTGTTGGATGATGACAAGAAACTTCGTTTAGGAAAGGTGTGTTCTTTAGCTAAAAAATAGTCATTTATCAAATTATGTAAAGAATTAAGAGATGTCTTTTCCTGTAAATACCAATATTTAAGAGGTTTTGATCTAATTTGAGCTCGACATACAATAGAGTTGCAACCAAATTCTAATTCAGTTAGGTAGAAACAATGGCCTCTAAATCAAAAAATTGAGCCATTAATGAGAAGAGAGTTATCTAAGTTAATCGAATCACCATTATTTTTCTAGTCAAGCATTCAAATTGGGTAGCCAACCTTGTTCTGTTTGAAAAAGAATGCATAAATTAGATTATGTGTAGATTTATAGAGATCTTAACAAGGCTTTATTGAAATATAATTATCCACTACCTAACATGGATCAGATTTTGAGAAGCATTTTGGTTTCCATAGACTATCTCTTTTGGATAGTTATAGCGGATACAATTATATTCTATTCCAAGAAGAAGATAGATACAAAACAACTTTTACCACCAAGTGGGGTACTTACGCTTACAAAAGAATGCCTTTTGGCCTTTCAAATGCTAGTGCAATGTTTCAACGTGTAATGGACATGATTTTTCATAGTTTATTAAATAAGTTCATACTGGTTTATTTGAAAGATGTTACCGTATTTTAAAAAATTGATGAATATCTAATACATTTAAGGCAGAATTTTCAGTTAGGCAGACAGTTTGGAATATCATTGAATCTCAAAAAGTCTATCTTTTCAGTACATCAAGGTAAATTGCTTGGTCATATTGTTTCTTAACAAGGTTTATAAATTGACCCTTTCAGAATTGAATTCATATCATAGCTATAATTACCTCATCACAAGAAGGCATTACAGAGTTTTCTGGGAAAAAACAACTTTGTTATAATATTTGTTCCAGATTTTACAGCATTGGTTAAACCTTTGACAACCATGTTAAAGAAACAGAAGAATTTCTCTTGGACCAGAGAAGGGAGGAAAGGTTTTGAAGGAATTAAAACGACTATTTCACAAGCTCCTACTATTACAAATCCAAAATTTGATAAAGATTTTATAATTTATGCACTTGCAGGTGCTGATACTATTTCAGTTATCTTAACTCAGATTAATACAAAAATATCAAGAAACCATTACTTTTTTTGGACAAATTTTGCATGACTACGAGACAAGGTACACATTTCATGAAAAATAGGTACTTTCAGTAGTTAGGGGATTAAAAAAATTCAAGTACACATTTTCCAATAACAAGATACATGTCTTAGTCTCTCATCTAAGTGTCAAAGTATTCTTTCTGAATAAAGAATTGAATGAGAAAAGAGAAGGTTGGATTACTAAAGTTATGGAGTATGATGTTTACATCCATGTTGTAAAAATAGTTCGAGGGAAAGGCTTATGTGAACATTTAATTACTGATATGGAAAAGCAACGGGCTGCAGAATCCGAAGATCTAAAACAACATGCTTTGAAGTTACTTATCAAGAAATTAGATATCATGGTGTAACCGAGAAAATTAGAAACTTGAGTTTATTCAAGAAGTTCAGAACCAAGATGGATGACTGATTTGGTTAGCTACCTATTGTTATCACCGAATCACAAAGCACTCCACGGATGTTGATCGATTTCTAGTTTGATCACTCTAAGCATCCAAAGGTGTGATTAGATAACATGGGTACTATCTCCAAGTTGTGGGACTTGCTACTTGAGATAGACCTCCAGAGAAAGCTGGTTCTTGCTCCTAAACTACACGCCACAATCTACTCTAATGCAGGAGAAACTAGCTATTCTAACCTAAAATTCCAAGGGACCGAGAGAGAGAATGCATAAAATGAAATCCTACACTAAAGCGGTGATACACCGTAAAAGGAGGGTGAGAGTAATCTCCAAATGTGTGAAATACGAGAGGCAAAGTGCACACTAGAAGAGGTGATGACAGAGTTCACCATAATCCAAAGAAATGCATTTACAAAGAATATTCCAAGCACGCACAATGATAATGAATTCCTGCAAGAACATAATAAATAGACACAATATACTTGTAGAAAAGATTAAAGGGGCAAGAAGAATGCAAGGAAACACAACAGGGGAAGATGTATCCACAAACTGATATTTTATTGCTTCATGATATGCACAGTTCAATCTATTACAAGATAAGGGCCTGGATCACCATGCAAGGAGTCCACTACAAGGGCCTGCAACACACTGGCTTCACAAAGCAATTTTGGCAGAGCTTTGCTACCCAAAAACTCTCTCTCTTTACAATAAGCCCAACACTCCAATTTATAGAAAAATGAGAAGGAAAAGAGAAGGGAAAATGGAAATCCCGAAATCTGTCCTTCAACCACCTATAAGAGGCATTAAATTGAGTGGAATGGGTATACATTACTTGCAAAAGGCTCCCCATACTATCCCATGTGCTGCAGCAGAGAAGGAATGATGACCATGCCTCTTAATTGCACTCCCAGCTACCAAATAAAACACTGTTCTGAACCCGGCCACGTTTTCTTAAAAATATCAATCAATTTATGATCAAATCTGGAATTTCTTGATTTCTGTGCATCGGGCTCGGAACCACGATTCCAACGGTACCAATTTTGTGCGATTTCGTTGAGAAATGCAAAAGTTATGGCTTCTGAGTGCGGTACATGTTTTGGGCCCAGCGTTTTTCTGTCATTTGACGGGAATGAGCATTGATTGACTGGAGCCGAATATGTTTCTTTTGTTTAAACATATCTACCCTCATTAAAAATAAGAAATCCAGTTTTGTGGCGTAGAGGACGTCGTGCTCGTTCCAGAAAGTCCAATTTTATCAAAATCGGAGCTCGGAGTCAAAAGTTATGGCCGTTTGAAGTTCCACGGGTCAAATGTTGACTTTTCTCCTCTGCCTTCGGCCATTTCGGCTTTTCGCGTCCCGCGCGTCCCTTTGTCCCATTTGGTTTTGGTGCTGAAATTTCCCATTTCGGCCGATCCAGCCGGTTCGCGTACTTTTGGCCCGCGCGTCCCATTTGCTTTTGGACTGTCTGGGACAAATTCCCCCGGTTCGGCCGGTTCGCGCCTTTTTGTCCCAACTGTCCCGGGACAAAAGTTCTCATTTCGGCCGGTTCGCCCGGTTCGCGTACTTTTGACCCGCGCGTCCCAGACTTTTTCGGGCTGCCTTGACTCATTTCGCCCGGTTCGGCCGGTTCGCGTCTTTTTGTCCCGCTTGTCCCAAAGGCGACCCTCTCAGCAGTTAGTCGATTTTTTCTCTGTCGAACCGGAATTTCGCGCCCGCCGCGTACTTTTGTCCCATTTGTCCCTGCTGCGTTTCGGACTGTTTGTGCTGATTTCACCCGGTTCGGCCGGTTCGCGCTTTTCTGTCCCAAACGTCCCAGAGGCGACCTTGAGCGGGACTTAGCCAATTTTCACGATTTTTCCTGGATCAACCTATTTGCCTTCTGCAACCCTTTTTTTTTCACATTTTCTCAGAACTTACTCTCTTCCTCTTGGACAGGGGAGTTAGACAAATATGAGGGGACCCTAGAAACATGACTTTTCGCCCTGAATCAATATAATTGCTTGCATGTTATCAAAGTTACCTTGGGGGTGAATTTTGGATAACACCTATGACATGGTATCTATCCGAAAGTATGGATAAGAATAAATGAAGGTATTTCAGGTTACAAGTTGTATCTTATGTTTTTATTGATGGTGTGTTATTTAAAAGAGATATAAATAGAATCTTTTTGTGATGTGTTGATTATGATAGAATTCAGTAATTATTATTTGAATTCCATAAATGGCCTACAGGAGGTCATTTTTCAGCATCTACTACAACTTTAAAAATATGAAAGATGGTTACTATTGGCCCAACATATTCAAATAATACTTTGAATGGATCAAGAAATGTAATACATGTGCTTTCTTTGTTAGAAAATAACATTTAGATTCGCTTCCCTTACAATCTATTTTATTGGATCAACCTTTCATGCAGTGGGGTCTTGATTTTATTGGTATGATAAACCCACCTTTGTCACAAGGACACAAGTGGATTTTGATTGCTATAGATTACTTTACATGGTTGACTGAAGTAATAGCTTTGAAATATGCTAATGAAACTTTGATACTATCCTTTTATGAAGGTATAGTTTATAGATTTGGTGTTCCAAAAACTATCATTTTAGATAATACCTTGACATTTCTTGGTGTGAAGGTAACATATTTATTTAAGTACGTCATCTAATTATTACCCACATGGTAATGGGTTAGCTTAAATTACTAATAAGAATCTCTTAAGGATCACTAGAAGAACACTCAAATATAACCAAAGAGCTTGGCATCTCATGTTGAATTCAACACTTTGGGATGACAAAGTTACCCCTAAAAGATCAGTTAGAAATTCACCATACAAGCTTGTTTATGAAAGAGAGGAAACAATTCCTATTTCAATCGAGTTTACTGCATTAGATTTACTGTATCAGATGGAGCTACTTGAAAATGAACCATTACAAGTTTTTTATTCAAAATTGATGGAATTACAAGAGCTGAGAGATCTAGCTCATCAGAATATGGAAAAGAATTAGAAACAGAGAAGAAATTTTTTGATAAGAAGGATAAGTTAAAAGTCTTCAATGAAGGAGATATTATTTTGAAATGGGATGTTGATCATACAAAGCCAAGAAATCACATGAAATTTGACACATTTTCAATTGGTCCTCATATGATTTTAGCTTACAAGGAACATAATGCTTTTCATCTTTTAAGACTCAATGGAGAAGAACTTCTTATTCTTGTGAATGGTATGTTTCTCAAACACTATTATTGAAAATCATACAGTGTTTAGTTAGAGTAAGATTTATTTTTCAATAAGTTCAGTTCTGCACATTGCAATGTTTTCAAATTCAATAAAGTGCATTTTTGCACATGGTTTGGTTTACCAGATCCTTTCTAAGTTTTAGTTCATTTTGAAGAGTTAGACCTTCAGGAAGGAAGATTTTGGTTACATGCTTTGGACTCAATGCCCAATGGACTAGAGCAAGGAACTTGTTTATAAGCTAATAGGTAGCCTTCTCCACAGGATCGCCAGAAATGTTGACAATTTTTGCACTCATGCAAAAATGGGCAACTCGAAACTTTGTTACGATAGATGGCATTGTTGAATTGAACCTAAGCTCAGGGATATTCTTTCAGTTTAATATTTGTTCTGATTGGATTAATTAATGACTACATGTAATTTGCAGCTATGTGTGTTGTTGCAAAATGTAATATATCACATAGTCTACAATTTCATGATTTTCTTCAACTAAAGAACACAAAGGCCCCAAAGGAAAGATGTGTAATCTTGATGAAGGTAGAAAATAGAGAATAGAAGATGTGTTGAGTTTTAGAACAACAATCAGAGTTGCAGAATTACAACAATATTAAGGTTCTTTACTAAGGTTATAGGTACTTTACATTTCTTTCCTTCATGATTAAATACATTCAATTATGTTATTGATTTTTTAATTCATTATACAATCGATATACAAATCTAAAATGCAGAAGGAAGTACATAACTCAGTTTTAGAATTTAATGTTTTATTCATAAGGAATTTAAAATGTTTCCCACACAAGCCATGGGATGTAAATCAAGTAAACATAGTAAATCCTGAAAAAGAAGGTGTATGTGCATGAAAATAAAAGCAAAAGAGTATGAAGAAATTCATCATTGCCTAATTTTCTTGTCCTGCTACTCCATCTCCACTCCAACATTGCTCCATCTTCATCCTTGTTATTCAACACTGCACTGTATCTAAAAAAACATAAAAGAGACTCAGTCATGAGCTCAGGATTAAATCATGTTCTTGTATTGTCTATCTTCATGTAAATGAATCTCCTAATATCAGGAGGTATGATTATAGAAAATATAAATGCATAGTAGACAAACAACAATATTCTACATCAATACATATGATCCTCACAATCATTTCAGAGAGAAAAGATAAAGAGAAAAACGATGGAACATAAGAGAGGCAAAAATCCTAATGTTTTCTAACTATTTTGTCTAAATGTGTAGGTACAGGTAAGAAGAAAGAAATAAACACTAACTGTTTAGTGTTGCATTTTCTAACAAATGGAATGAGATAAAATTCCAGCTAAAACAAAATGGAAAAGGAAATTTGAGAAAAATTTGAGTGGGCTTCGCCATGTCAAATGGACATTTTACATCTTTCCATCATGTTATTTCACAACCAATACATGCTTAAAATTTGTGACAAAAGATACAATATTGTTCAAAACATAAAATATGAAAGAAAGTAGAGAATACATTGTATAGTCCATGTTAAAGATTCAGATAAATATAGGTTACTTCATGATAAAGAAAAACTTTAGTTATAGTAAAACTAAAGATGCAGAGGGTAATTCATGATGAAGAGATATAGTACACAATTCAACCAACTCAATGTATAACTACTGGATCAACTTCAAGGAATCATGACATCACAAGGAACATACTTCCATAGACTCAAGAAAAGAGTTCCAAACATTGCTTACTTTGAAACATTCAGATAAGAAGGTTCCACATTCTATAAATATAAGTCAAAGTAATGTAATCATTTCAAGATAATCAAGAACAACAAGTACATAATTGAATCAAGAAGCTCAATACTTAGACAAATTCATCAAACATCAATGACTTAGACAGTCGTGAAAAGATTACAAAAGAAGTGAAAAAATGAAGATAGAGATTTGTAATTCAGAAGGGATTACGAATTTATGGTTACAGATCAAGATGGCCACTTTCAATAGCCTATTAAGGAATAGGAGTTGCAGAATAGAAACAACAATAAAGTCTTCTTTTAATATGACAACACTGAATTAATTAACAGAGAAAGTTTTCAAAGGTAAAATGTTTCTTGTTCATAAAGCAAGATTTTGTAGCTGCTACAAGATGTATGAAAAGTACAGAAATAAATCAAATGTGTTAGTAAATGGCTACCAACTAATAGAAAGTATAAATACAGAAGATGTAGTTAATGCAAGAAAAAAGTGAAAACTACAGTGAAGTAATACAATCATCCAAGACAACTGCCTTAAGTTATTATTATCCATTTTTCCCCTCAAGAAAAATTAAACAAACATGACCTTAGAAGGGGGAAAATGGAGAGGTTGATTCAGTCATGCGAGCTCACATTCGATTCCCAAAAATCAAGTCACAAGAAGGCTCGACAATGGCAATGCAAGGTCGTAAAATCAAGGGTGGCTAAGGGAACAATGAAGGAGATCAGAGCTCAAGCGGAAGGATGGAGTTCTAGGCCCAAAAATTTAGAGTTTTGGCATTCGGTATTTTGGAGAAAAGGCAAGTGAGTAGTGCTAAAAATCCTAAAATAAAAATGTCTAAAAGTCAAAAAAATTCAGACTTTCAGGTTTTGCCATTTCAGATCTCGGGGCACGAGGTTGCAAAAATGGGGTAAAGGTTTCAAAACCCGAAACTCCAAAATTCTTAAAGTTTTGACTTTTGGGTTTCAAGGTTTTGGAATTTCATAGGTATGGATTCTGGGGTTTCAAAAGTCTCGGTGACAAATATGGAAAAGTGATTGAAAATGTTTGAAATCTTGAAAGTCTGAATCCTGAAAGGGTTTAAATTTCAGAGGTCAACGCAGGTTTCGGGGTCAATGCAGAGACATTTTCAGACTTCTGAGGTTTGGGTTTTCAAACTTCGGAGTCCTCGGCAAGCTAAACACAAAAATCATAACAAAATGTCTAAAATTCTTACTTCTAAAAATCTAAAATTTTAGACTTTCAGATTTCAAGTTTTGAACTTTTGAAACTCTTAGACCAATTGCAACGGTGAATAGTGTTTCAATCTCTAAAACGCAAATGTCTCAAATTTTGAATTTTAGGTTTTGGAGGTTTCATGCATTTCAAACTCCAAAAAAGATAGAGCTAACAACCCGCCATTTTTGTAGAATGACACCTCATCTTCAGATGGCCATAACTTTGGACTGGGAGCTTGGATATACACAAGAAAGGACTTTTTGGAAATCTTAAAATTAGTGAGACTAAATTATTCAAAATGAAGAAATACAATCCACCATTTTTAGGGTGTCAGACTTCTCACCTACCCCAATAATGAAGGTATGGGCTTCCTTTCTTGCCCAACAAGGAACAACACATGGAGGCATGGGTTTTGTAGTAGAACCCATCATCGTTGCAGGAAAAATCAATGCATTTCTTGGGTGGTTGGAGTTGGATTTCAAAATTCTTCTATCTCCTTCTCTCATTCTTCTTATATATTGCAAGGAGGGGCATTTTTATATAGGCTGGATGATTTGTCTTTGCACCCTCCCTTATTTTTTGTCTATAAGTGATCTTGTGGAGTTCAAACCTCCCATCTAAATTGTAAATGCAATCTTGCCTCTTGCCCATTATAATGGACTGTATCAAATTTTTCGAGTAATAAAATATGTTTGTGGATTATTTCAACCCTCTCTTATGTTCATTACATCTTCCAGATCTCTCATTGCAATCCTGATTATCTATGCATGGTGGTTGTATTAATATTTTAATGGTTTGTGTTTAATTGCAAAGTAAGTGTTCAACATTCCTTTGGTGCATCACCTCTATCATTTAGGTTTACTTTCTTGCATCTTCTTAACCATGTCTCCTTGGAAAGTTAGAGAAGATTTTAGAATAGATCCTCTACAATATGAATGTGTGCATCTGAATAGAGGAATAGGAACAACCTTCATCCAGAGAGATTTCTCATTGCAAAGTCCCACACTTTGGGAAAAGCTCCATGTTATGTAATCACATTGAGATTTGTAGAAATTCAAGGGTGATGTGATTACGCATCAACAGTTACATCAGCAAGAAGAGTATTAAAGGCTATAAACAATATTCCTATGAACATCTCTTTATGTACGGTTGAATCAGAGATAAGTGATCCATATTTTCCAGCAATAGACATCTTGCAAAAGAGGACAATTTCTTAAACAAATGTAAGATGGAATTCAAGTTTCTATATACCTAGCTAGATAGAGATTCAACTAATGCAAATGATAACCACACAAGGAGTTTTCCTTACTACTAAGCATAGGAAGCACATATCTTATCAAGAGATTTCAATATAGTCAGGTTCCCAAAAGAAAGCCATCTTCAGAAGATTGCAATATATGTGGTGGTCCAAAATTTTTAAACAAGAATGATTCAAAATTACATAGATATATGTGTTTCCTCTACATTACAAAGGCCCATGTTTCCAACAGAAAAGGGTATAAGCATATGAATACAAATTATACAAACATCAGAATGAAGGATTCAAGTATCAATTGAAGCTCTATCCATAGTAAATTATAAGAAACAACTGATCCACTATACAAGTTAGTCACATTTCAAAAGTCAAATGTTACAAAAATTTAGTCACCAATATAGGGGTTCATATTCAGAAATACAATTTCCAGCATCAAGCCAAGTCATCAAAGAAAATCAGAGTTCATTACAGTATGTAATATTTTGGCAAGAAAATTATAGATTTTGACATTTTCTATGAGAATATGGAATGCTCCAGTATACAAGATTCTATATACTCAGAAAAACATAAGGAAATGGGAAGAATCATATCTTCCATGGCCAAATAATCAGTATAAATAAGACCCCAAATCTAGGTATCTCGAGCAAGGTGCCACTTCAAAGTTTTTTTTTTAAAAGCATCAAATTATTACAGTCTAAAATGAATCACTCTCAAAAAAATCTCAACAACGGTGTCTAAAAGTTGAACAAATGCTATAAAAAAGAAAGTCAGATCTCAAGAACCTTCTAAATGATGCCTAGGTTATTGTTGTTACAAAATCACAACACACCTGAGTGGCCTTAGATTTGAGTGGGGCATTCGGTGTGATTACACAACATTGGACCATCTCTCAACCTGTGGGACTTGCGGACTTGAGATGGCCCTCTAGAGAAAGCCAACTTCTTCTTCCTAAACTACCTGCCACAAGCTACTCTAGTGCAGGCAAAACTAATCTATCCTAATCTAACCATTCCAAGGAGACAAGGAGAGAGAGAATGCAAGAAAATAGAGCCTACACTAAGTGGTGATACACTAGAAAAGGAAGTGGCTGATCACAAATCCAACTACCTGAAATGGAGAGAGGTGAGAAATGGAGAGGATGGACATATGCATCACATACCAAAGATAAATTCCATAAAGAACACCACTTCAACCCATTAAACACAACTTCTCAAAACCTGCAATAGACATCAAAAGTATGCACAATATACCTTGCAATGATGAGAGGCAAGAAGAGACAATAAAATAAGAAAGGATGGACAAGATGCATCACAAAACATATTTTTATTGCTCCATAAGTTCACATAGTACATCATCAATGGGCAAGAGGCAAGTAAATTCCATTACAGAGCCATGAGAGGAGGCTTAAACTCCATATTCTACCCTAAAGAAGAAAGAGAGAGGGGGAAGGAGAGAAAAGATGACCAACCCTTTGAAATATGCCCCTCCTTTACAATATATAGAAGAAAGAGAGAAGGAGAGAGGGAAGAATTTGAACTCTGCTCCAACCACCCATGGGAGAACATTGAATCCACCTACTCCAACCACCCTAGAAAGCATTGAAATCTACCTGTAATAATGATGGGCTTGACTGTAAGACCCATGCCTCCATGTGTTGTTCCTTGTTGGGCAAGGAAGGAGGCCCATTCTTCATCATGGCGGTGTTGACAATTTTTGCACATGTGCAAAAATGGGCAACTAGAAACTCTTTCATTACGATGAAAGTCATGGGTGAAGTATACCTAAGATAAGGAAGTTCTGATTATTAGTTATTGCTGAATTAGTTATAAGATTAAATGAAATTTTTAGTTATGTGTGATGTCACAAAACATAACAGATCACATAGTCTAGAATTTCATGCCATCTTCAACAAAAGAACACAAAGCCCCAAAGGATAGTTGTGTTGTCTTGATGAAGACGACAAATTACGAGTAGGTGAAGTGCTTGAGTTTTGAAGCAGCAAATAGAAATAAAGATATCAAAATTACTGAATGTTACAAGTTCTCATCAATGTTCTTTCCTTCATGATTAAGACATTCAATTATGTTACTGAGTTGTTTAGTTCATTATACAATCCATACAGAGAAGCTAGAATGTAGAAGGGAATACACAACTCATTTTCAGAATTCAATGTTTTATTCACAAGGAAGGTCAAATGTTTCCCACACAAGCCGTGGGATGTAACTGAAAAGTAAAGTACATCTACTGAAATAAAAGGTACACATGCATGAAAGAGAAAGAAAAGGAGTATGAGTGAACCCATCATTTCCTTGGGGTTTCTTTCTTTGATTTAAAACATCTCCATTTCTAAGCTCCATTGTAGAAGCCACTATACCTAAAAAGAAGAAAAGGATAACTATTAGTTACAAGCTCAGGGATCAATTCATATTCCTAGACTGTTCTAATTTGTGCATATGAATCTCTAATAATAGGAGATGTAATTTACTTGAATATCAAACTACATGCATGCTTTATTCACTCAGATAGAATGAAGGAAGAGAAAAGAAAAGAAGAAAACATGGACATAAGAGAGGCCAAAAAGCCTAAGTATTTTCTAACTATTTTCCTAAGTGTGTAGGTACAGGTTGCAGCCAATGAAAAATAAACAAGTCATAAGTGCATGCATAAAAATGAATAATGTAACTCAAGGTTTCAGTAACCATTCCGAAGTGGAAGAAGTTACAGTACAGAAGAGAGACTGGGAGATAGAAATACATGTTTTAGTTTGCTACAGAAGGAAGAAGCAAGAATTCAAAAGTGATGTTTGGCTGGGAGGAAGGTTTATGAATGAAACAAAATAAAGAAGATTTTGGGAAAATTTGACAGGGCTTCGCATGTTAAAAATGGACATTTACAACTTTTCATCATGTTGCTTTCAACTACTAACATGCTTTAAAAGAATTGTTTAAATCAAGTAAGTGATACAGAAAAGTAGTAAAGCATGCCATGATCAAGATAAATAGTTACGATGTCTTAGTTTTATTTACCAAATCAGCTTCAACATGAAGTGTTATGTTCTATATTCTAGATAAGAAAGTACAACTACTATAGCTAGAAATGATGGAAAAGAAGATTCTAAAAATTTTTTGCCAGGGCTTCACCATGAAAAGTCAACATTTCAAATTTTCCAGCTTACATAGAAAGTTGTAATAAAGATCAAACACAATGTTTATGCAGAAAAGAAAAGGAACTATACTTTCAGTTATCAAACTAAAGGATTTTGGAGCATTCATTATAAGCCTAAACAACTGAAGAGAGATGAAGTTGCAAGATGAATCTTACAAGTACAACATTCTATGAGTATAGTCTTTAAATTAATCAAGTGCCAACTACACAAAATACTACAAGTAATAGCTTTAGAGATCAAATTGAATGCAGGATTTACAGTTACAAAAATAGAAGTCATTCGATTGAATATGAAATATTGTAATATCAGTGGAGTATGATAGACAGGTAGAGTGAAGCCATTTTTCTAAAAATCAAAAGCATAACAGTCAAAGGAAGGTTCTAGATACAAACTTCCAAAATCTTCAAGGAATGTGTTCAAGGAAGTAATTGACACAATTTTAAACAAGTTACAAATTCTCTCAAAAAGATCGGGCTATTTAATCGGTGATACAAATAAAATATGACCATCATATTTAAGGCCATGGGCAAACCTTTTTAGAGTATTAAAAGACCAAGTCACTTTCCAGGTCTTGAGCTCAAAATAGTGTTCTATTCAGTGAGCCATAAATTTTGATTTAAATAGATCTGAGCTCACATGATATTGGAATAGAGAAAAGAAAAATCTCAGAGACAATATTATAATGCAAAATATCTGATAGACTCATAACATTCAAGACTGAAGTAACCCATATTTAAAGAATAGCTGAGGAAGAGTGTACCAATTCGAGGCACAAAAGAGAAGTTACAGTAAAAAGAATGTCTTCCTCAAGCCACGATGAACCAAGTCAGAGAAAGAAGTAAAAAAATTACTGGTTAAATCGAAGTGGAGAAAACCCTTGAGATATCATCGAGCTCAGAACTAAAAGGACCAAACCCGAAATGAGTTCAACTTGAAAACAACTAGAGTCATCCAAGAGATCACACAAAGAAATGCAAAAGAAGATAGGTATCAGTTTTGAAGCTGAAGTGACGATGAACCAAAATACTAGCGAAAACTCAAGGATCAAAAATCTTACTAACCTCATCAAGTAATGATGCAAATCCAAATCTACAGAGCTCGAAGCATAGCCAACCTCGACAAAAGAAATCAAATAAAATACAAATGCAACTTAGCTAAGAGAATTGATCCACTAAAAGCCAAACTTTAGAGAATAAAATGACAAAGAGATCAATACTTCCATTCACGGATCCTCACATAGCTCAAAAGGTTGCATAGAGCTCAAAGGAAAACACTAGCAGTGGTAGCCACCAGAGAAATAATATAGGAAATGAGCTCTAAGCTCTCACTTCATGACAGGTTGTCCAATGAAGTGACACAAAGAATCAAATGAATAGAGTCGAGTTTTAAAATCAACAATGGTACAGCTCAAGGATCTTAAAACAATGGCTTTGAACAAAAAAATTTTCCAGGGCTTCGACCGCATAGTAAAAAATCAAATGAAATGGTCATTCGGGTTGAGCCTCACTTTACCATGCAAACTCGGAGGTGTTTTCAACCTAACTCAACCATAGTTAATAATCAATGGCTCCAGATCGATCCCCAATTTCAATGCAAACCATGGTTCGAGTCTTCAAAAATGCATTTAATACAAGTCAGAAACCCTAATCATGCTTTGAAGATCAATGATAAAAATCGACAAGTACAGAGATCAACGCTCACAAATTGATCATCAAGATCGATGCAAAAGTAGTCCAAGTGAAATGGCGGTCGATTGACCAACTTGTCCAATTTGTCAAAATTTCCTCCATAGGCCTGAAAGTCTGCAGAGTACACATGGGAAGAACAATGGAAAGGTAGGAGTCTCTTTAGTTTTTAAAATATTAAATTTGCAAAAGTTAAAATTTCCAAAATTTCCCATAGGCTGCATGGCCGACAAGGATACTTGTCATCACCACAACAAAAGTGGAGGATGGGGTATTTTTAAGTTTCTAACTTTTACAAAAAGGTTAAAAGTTCCAAAAAAATCCCACAAGCCCAAGCCTCCACAGCCGAAACCCTAAACTATAGGTTCAAGATGACGGCCGAAGATGAAAAAGGACATAGATTGATGGCCCAAAATGATCAACAAATATCAAAGCAAACTCAACTTGAGTTACATATGCCATCGAAAAAGTTACCAAGGGGTGAGTCGGCGTGGAGAAGGGGCCAGCCCACATCATCGAATCAAAAAAATCATTGCATTTAAAATTCAAAATATCACTATAGTCTAGACCTTAAATAATGCAAATAAACCATGCATGATGACTATAATCACCAAAAAGGTGAGAATTAACTCAAGTATATCCATATTGCAAAACAGGCTGATAATTATACATGCTCACAATGATAACCAAGATCCAAAGGTGGCGGACTATAATATGGAAAATAAGCAAAGGTGGTTGAGTATGGTAGTGTGAGGTTGTCCCCACTTCAAGGAGCTAAAGTGGATTTGCAAAATGTCACTTCATGTGACCATTTTGAAGGAGATGTCAATGTCAGAACATGTGCACATGGACAGGTGGTCCCCATAGTGGATGTCTATTTTTGCAAGTATTGCAATTATTTTTATTCACAAACAGAGAGTTGATTTTTTGCATACTTCACAAGAGGACAAAATAGACAAGAAGATGAATTCACATGCATAAGGAAAAATACTTTCCTTGCAAGCAAGCTTATTTTAGCAAATTATTTACTCTTTCTTTCTTAAAAATAGAACAATCAACTTTAGTTTGACTATATTGTAATTAAGGATAATAATGCCTATTTGTAATTTCATGCTCTATTTTTATTCCTTTATCTATTATTCAATAAAGGATAAAAATAGAATGCATGGGTGAGTACAAGCCTTAGACTATTTTTAGGAAGAGGGTGAATTTTATTTTTGCTATATATTGTGTGCCTTTACAAAGCACAAAGAGGAACTTCTGGAGGACTTTTTGGATATATGAGTAGTGAAGCATTTTTGCTAGTTTGCCTTTTGAGTGTGAAGAATTTCTGCTTTACCAATTATTTCCAGTCTTGTGTATGTTTCTATTAGTCTTGTGAATGAAAATTCCTTGATAAATCATCTTACCCTACTACAAAATTTAGTTTTTTCTGCATGATATTAATGTGCATGTTTAGCTTAGCAGTATTGTTTTGATAAACTCCCTATAATCCTCTAAGTGTTTTTCCCTTAATATTCTATAGAAGAACTATTGGTTCATGCACACAAAATCCTTCACATATCAATTATGGATATACTCAGTCAAAACCCTCATACAAATTTGGTGTATCACCTTAGTTTTAATTATTTTACAGCCATCTTTTACCCTTAACCTCCTAGAAATCAATTTAGGATACTCCAGTAAGGAACTGGCCTTAATACTGGAGACTCACCTCAAAATAGGTACACCCACAGACCTGAGGTGTTTCCATTGTATCTCCGAAAGAGAGAGATCAATTTTGTAAGATTAGAAAACTTGTAGCCATCTCTCTACGGGTGCACTTTTGAGAGACAACAGGTGGCAAGTGGTAGACTTGACAGCCTCGAAATGGCGGATTGAAACATAATGGTGGTGGGTGACAAGCCAGCACCAAGAGCTTTCCAAAATGTCATTTCCCTCTTGAATCCGATCTTTGAATCGAAAGATATGGTTTTTTGAAGATCAGGTTCGTGGGCTCACAATATTTAAAAGATTCCATCTATGCAAGACCCAAGTGACAGCCCCGCGCACCTTGAGATTTCATCCCCTCCTCTATACTCTTGAAGTTGAACCGAAGAGACATGTGGCATCGTCCGTGGGCCTGCTCTATTTCTTTTACATTCTACCTAAGTCCCTCTCATTGGCAGAGATGTTATGCCTGACTCAAGACATGTGGAGGCTTCATGCTCATTTGGAAACTGCCCCAAATTTTACCTTTGTAGTTGCGTATGGACGAGGCACATGGCGAGCTAGCGCATGTTTGGGGACCGCCTCTAGGTTTTAACTTTTAAGATGCACCGAGATGATGCGTGGAGGCTTCTTTCGACCTATCCTAAGCTTGGAATTTTCAAGGGCCGACCTTACCTTTTCAAAATTGGGACACGTGGTGAGTTGGCGCTCATTTTGGGACTACCTTTTGGGTCGCGCCTTTGAAGTTACACCAAAGAGACATGTGAGGGTTTCTGCCGACTCTCTTATACTTAGTTGATTCAATGGCTAGCTCTGTCCCTTTTTTAGACCTTAGACACGTGGAGGGCTAGCACTAGTCTAAGGAATTTCCCTTGGGTCTCACTTTTGAAGTTGTGCCAATGAGGCACATGGCACCCTCCGCAGGTCTGTTCTTTACTTAGCCGATTCAGGCCAATGAGACCCTCTTTTTAGACCCTGACTATGTGGTGGGTTGGTGCTCATTTGGGACCCCTTTCAGGCTTGACCTTTGAAGATGCACCAATTGGACAGGTGGAGGCCTCCTCTGACCTTGTTGCACTTAGTCATTTTGGGATTACTCCTTCTTCATTTTTGGTTGGGTCACTTTTGCTTATTTAGGAGCAAGTATGTTGGGTCTTGGACACGTGGAGGGCTGGAACTTGTTTGAGGAACTACCTTTGGCTTCAAACCTTGAAGGTGCACCAATGAGACATGTGGCGCCATCCACTGGCCTTACACTTTTCAACAACTAATTTAACTTTTTGAGGCTCTGACCACGTGGAGGGCTAGCACTCATTTAAGGTCTCTGTTTTGCTGCACCTTTTGGAAATTACGCGAGATGACACATGGCACCTTTTGTAAGTCCATTGCTTTGCCCCAAGTCGACTTGCATGTGAATTTTGAAAACTTCAAGCTTATTCTCCAATTTCTTTCCTGTTGAGCCTCTGGACTCTTTTAACGTCATTAGCTTCCTTCGCAGACCCTTGCTCCTCCATTTTCGAGTCTCGCTTGTAACTTGACTGTTGGATTTGAACTATGGTCTCACATGTCTAAGCTGACCATTCTAATTTTCTTCTGTGTGGGATCGTGTTTGATCAATTTTTCTAGGGTGAAAAATTCGGATAATAGTTACACCCAGATGACATTTTCAGATCGAGCTCTTATAGAAGAAACAAGAAAACCCAGATCTTAAAATAAATGCAGGAATTTCAGTTGAAGTAGAAAACACATCTCAAATCTTCATAGCACTAGAGATGGAAGTCAATCAATATAGATTTATCAAAACCTCGGTTCATAAAAGGGGTGCATTGAGCCAAGGAATAATAGAGCTCAAACTCGAGCGTACTAACAAAAACTGAACTAGATCTTATACATTTTGAATAAGAGAGTCTCCAATCACAAGAATAACAAAGACCAATACAGAATTTTTAGATATTTCTAGTTCATAACTTCAAATGCCCAAGTTCAACTTAGTGAATAAGCAAGCACAAAATACGAAACCCACATTTAAGTTATCTATTGCAAGTATAAATGAAATCAGTGTAGTTTTAAGAAGAAACATGAGACTCAATCTAACAAAATCTTAAAAGTCATCAAATTATGGAGTTCGAAATGAGAAGAGGCTAAGCATATGTAATACCATTGATATAAAACTCAAAAGATTTAGAGAACTAAACCACAAAGAAAACCATGTAATGTTCTAGAATTTTCAATAACAGTGAAGGGAAAAGATAGAGGAAATCACTTACTCAGTAAAAATGATGACTTTATAACGAAGAATAATCCATGCATGCTTCCTATCAAGCTAAATGTCAAATTTTGAAGGCACGTCTGAGCTCCTTAGGGAAAAATAACGACCTATGCAGTGGGAAAATATTTTATCCAAACTTCCATGGAAAGATCATTCATTCTGAGCCTCTGCAACATGCTAACCAACCTCACAGAAGTAGTCGAGGCAAATAAATATAGAGTCTTGAGCTCTAGACAATGCAACAATGGCGACCAACGTGATTAAATCACTCTTAGAAGCTCTAAACAGAGAAAAATAATGAAAATGTAGATATCCAAAACCTCAGATGACCACTTTTATAGAGGCCGAGCTCATCAAAACGCAACAATGGCTTCCTAGAACACATTTTCCAAGGCTTCGCCACTCAGAACGAGAAAGAGAAATGACCAAATGATGAACTCGGTAAGTGTTTTCAAAACCTAACTTCCACAGAGTTAGAAGTGAGTTAAATAATCAATGGCTTGAGTGTTCCAAGTACAGATCGAATGATTAGAATACAAATTATCATTCTTACTAGGGTTCAAATCATCAATGATCCAAGTGATCAGGTTACATGAGATCAATGACCATAGATAAATCACATGATTGTTTAAATCCCACAATTAATGTAAATTCAAATGCTCAGAGATCGACAGCGTGAGATCAACAGTTTCATAAGATCAATGGCCGTAAATGGCTCACCAAATTTGAAGTAAGTGTAAACCATGCCCAATGTCATCGACCATATTAAATGCAAGGTCAAAACCCTACTGAGGGTACATACAATCAAAGGCTAAGATCAATCACAACAGATCGACGACCTTCATCAAAAAGAGATAACTCGACCGTGACCCAAATCTTACCCAAGGTTAGCAAATTCCACCAACATTCCATGGGGTGAGTGATCGTTGGAGGGGGCCAACCACCCCAATAATTTAGTAACTATTTTCTTTGACCTTCTAAGTTCTAAACCATGATGCCTCAGAAATATCTCAAAATGTCGACAACATTATGATTTTGCAATAATAATCCCAAAAGGAGTGTCAAAAATATAACGAAATGATGTCGAAGAACAAGGATGTCAAGCCTTAATATTTGTAAAAGGGGGGAAAACAAATCATGTGCCATGTTTAAATCAAAATCCCCACATTATAACCAATGACATATATATCTTAAGGTTAAGAATTTTTCTTACCTTAAAAATTGCAAAAGAACCTTAATCTAATCAAAAGCTCATACCAACGAGGATGTGGAGCAATCTTTTACATAAAGGTGGTCCCCACAAAAGGGAAATTGGAGATTCAGTAATTTACTTACAAAGAAGTATTTTACATGTAGACAAGTAGAGGTCAACATCATAGTACAAAGAGCCTTTAAGGCCTATTACCTTATTCTTTATTCAAAATAGGATTATTATTTTACTACACATATGCTCTCAGTGGTCCATATAAGGGCTAATATGCAATTGAATAGACTTTTGCTAAGTGGAAAGGATAAGACATTATTTTTACTTGCAGAGGAATTATTTTAATTGCAAGGAGATTAATTTTGCATATGCATCCAAGGAGTAGTTTAAAATGCTATTTTTGCAAATTACAAGTGGATTAAGTTACATATGTCACATCATCAACTAGAAGATAGAGTTTTCATGTATTGGAGAAGACTTGCTCATGAAGAAAATGATACTTTTAGCTAAGTTATTCATCCAAATTTATTAAAAATAGAACAATCAATTGTAGTTTGACTTATTTGTATTTTTGTAACCAAAGGCTATTAATGCCTCATTATATTAGCATGCTTATTTTTATTCCTTTATTTATTCATGATAAAGGATAAAAATAGGATGCATGGGCAAGTACAATTTTAGTCTATTTTTAGGAAGGGTGGGATGAATAATTTTGTTATATATTATGTGCATTAGCAAAGAATAGAAGAGGACTTTTGGATACATGAGTGTTGAAGTAATTTTTGCTAGTTTTTCCCTTTCAATGAGAATTGATTTCTTCCTTTCCAATTATTTGTAGCTTCATGTATACTTTATTATTTCTTTTGAATGTCAAAATTCCCTAATTGATCATCTTACCTTGCTGCAAAATTTAGTAATTTCTACATAATATTAGTGTGCATGCTTATCTTAAACATTATTGTTGTGAATCATTCCCTCAATACATCAAGTTCTTTGCCTTAGTATTCTGCTGAAAACTATTGGTTTGTGCACTCAAAATCTATTCTCAAATATTTTTGCATGTACTTAGTCAAAGCCCTCAACAACTTTGGTGTATCACCCTAGTTTTTCAATTCATTTACAGTCATCTTTTTACCCTCAAAACCCCAAAAAAATGAGTTTAGGATACATCAAGAAGGAACCAGCCTTGATACTGAGGACAAACCTCAACAATAGGTATACCCAAAAACCTAAGGTGTTTCCATTATATCTACAAAAGAGAGAGATCTAGAGCAAGCTTAGAACCCATGCATCCATCTCTTTACAGGGTGCACTTTCGAGAGATAACAATAACAATATGGTAAAATATTATAAGGTTGTTGAAAATATTATGTTGTATAATAAACTATTATGGCGCCATTATAACATTTTAATATATTACCACTATAATGCTATAATATGTTGTCAGAGGGTTATAATGTAGGTTATATATTACAAATAATATTATGAGAAATTTGTGAAGTGTTACATAAATCTTATATAATATAATATTTACTATAATAAGAAGTTGCAATATTATATAACATATAATACTATTATATACCTACCCGATACTAGTATTAAATATTTACAGTGCTATACATTATACTATATTGTTATATAATACAATAATGTTATTGTGATTAGAAATGTTATTATAATAGATTATTATAATGGAATGATGCCTAAAAATTTAATTTTATTATATTTCAATATTTGTAATCTTACATTGTATAATTGAATACGATTACAGGATATATAGGATATATAATTTTAAGATTAAAAACAATATTGATGGAAGTGGCCTAGCGTGAACATCATGTTACTATGTTAGAAAAGTATATCTATATAAGTAATTATTGTGTATAGTAAAATAGTATTAAAATTATTTTTTATTAGATAAGGTAAAAAAACAAAATTTGAAGGGATCGGAAAACCTGTACAACCGAAAGATAAACAAAAGGCCTGTGGGACTAAACAAAAACAAACCAAACAAGCCAAAACCTATAAAAACAAGAAACCACTAACAAGAAGACACAAGGTAAACTGGTAAAAACAACTTGACCCGCAAACCAAAGAGCACTAACTACCATGGTCTTTCCATTTATGAGATTTAAGGCTCATCTTGCGAGGTGAATTTTGGGCTTTTCCTTTCTTCCTTTTGTTCACCACCTTCCAGCCCTCCCCCCATTAGGATCTACAATCTCATCCAGGTGGATAGGAAAGCTAATTTCAAGAGACAAGTTGATTTTTTACGTTGGTACTGTAAAGAAACTGAGGAGGAAATGGAGAAGCCACCCCCTTACCTACTACTTGTTGATCATTAGCGGATTTAGTGGGTAGAGAATCACCCGACTTCTCCACCTTCTTCTCTTCTATTGTATCTTCCTTCTTCTCTTCCTGATTGCCTGTGTGACTATCTGAAATTTTAATACTATCATTTTCCTCATCAGAATAAACTATCAGATTATCTGGATTAAAATCCTTCTACCACGATACCCGCCCCTTAATATTCTTCTTGACAAAGTGGCAATTAGCAGCAAGGTGACCAAGGGAAACACAAGTTCTACATCTAAAAGGGAGGCCTTCATAATCCAGATGTTGTGTCCATATTGGATCCATGAATTTAAACTCCATGGTAGCCGAGAAATCAGTAGTCATATCCATATCCACCAAAATGTGAGCATATGTGGTATGATCGAAAGATTTGGTTCTAGGGTCAACATCAAGGAATTTACCCAAAGTATCCCACATGGATCTAAAGCACTCCTCACTCCATAAGTGCAAGGGTAAATAGGGAAGCCTTCTCCACACTGGTCTAACTGCAAAAATTTCAGTTATTGGGTTAAAGTTTGGGAACCATGGCTTCATGAGGAGATGATGCGACTGGAAATCCCATATTTTTCCAAAAGCATGTGCTTATTAAAAGAACTGTCAAATACTGCTATGAAAATACCACGAGTGGAGGGATAGATATTGAATTTACCAATGATAAGGGGTCGCCATTGTTCAGATATCTATTTGTGAAGGGCTGGAAGTCCATGATAGCAGCTATTGAATCTGCAAATCATTCCTCTGTTATGGTAATACTCTACAAATTCATAAACCTCCTCACCAAAGGAGACCATGGGCGTTGATTTGGCATAAGCCATGGGTTTGGTAGCCACTCTTCCACCAGATCTCACTGCCTCCGGGAAAGAAGAAGGCTCTCCCACGTTTCGACTCTGTGTCCTGGCATTCCTAAAAGGCCCTTGCCCACCATTAGTATGTAGCAAAGAAACATTAAGAGGGTCGACCGACCCACCAATGTCCTTCGAATCACCAAGCACAGTAGCCCCGCTGGAAAGTAAACCGTCGCAGGAAAGGAGATCACCATTGGTTCACAGGGTAGAGCGCCCCAAGCCACCGCCATGAAACCTTGATCCGCCATCTCCATACATCTGGCCTATAAGGGCCAAACCATCACCAAAACCCCTGACCAGACCCTACAACAAATAATCCAGTTTGGCGTGAGAAGGAAAAGAGGAGGCTGACGTCACAGACAAGCTCCCAGCGCCGCCTACACCTTCACACGACACCTGGTTAGGGTTAGAGCTAACGCGGCTCATAGTAGAGCCAACAGTATTGAAACTAATCTGCAATTTTCATTCACATAAACAGATGGCAAATTGTGATAGTATTGAAATTGATATAATTTAGGATAACGATATTATAACATAATAGTTTTATATGACTATTTTATAGCCAAGAAGGTTACAATGATCTCAAAACAATTGGTAAGTTATTGTAATATAATAATATTAGAACAATAAATTAGGTGCATATATATAAAATGCAATGCAATAATGCTAAAAGGTTTCTAGTAAACTACGAGGCATCTAAGTCATCTATTATCAAATCAATGTAATGTCTCTTCGAAGACATCTCATCAAATTGGAACGATACCGAGAAGATTAGTATGACCCCTGCGCAAGGATGACACTCACAATCGAAATACATCCCATATAGTGCCACGACAAATCAAAAGCAATAAACAATTTGTCCACGTATCATTTTGTAAAAGTAAAAAAAAAAATTATATCATTTTGGGTCGTAAATTTTTAGGGCATGACATTATAAATGCACACCCAAAAACATAGGAATGTAATCTCCTCATGTCATTAATAGATTCTTTCATGGCTCCAATAGAGCAGGCATACTTTACAAGAGCAAAGCATCTTTACCCAAAAAATGAATTAACAACCTCACATACTAAGTCAATGTTAAAATCATTGCACCTTCTAGTTGCAATAAGAAAGCCCAACCAAACAATGACACTCATGTCCTACGCACATGGTGCAAGGAAAAGCCCAAAGTCGGGCCTCCTTTCCTGATGTCACACGGCCTTGCCCCCCCGGTTAATGCACATGCAAAGGCGCCAAGCCTAGCCTTGCACTGTTTCCATCACATCAACCGGCATTTAAACAAAATTTACTGTTTTCTTTTGAATTTTTGTAGGTTAACAAATTACTGTTTTCTTTTGAATATTTGCGGCAAAATAACAATGCATGAGATAGAAAAATTATATAAACAAGCTTATTTAAAACTGTGAGGTATGAAGATGTGCAAAAATCATATACACAACCATAAGTTACAGGTACTGGTCTATGATCTGTTTTAATTTTTAGAGCTGAAGAATTACATGGAATCCTTACACCAAAAAAGTTTATTGTATATTACCTCAAGTTGCTCTTAAGCTTCTCATTTTCTTCTTTTAGTCTTTTGATTTCATTATACAGATTCTGTACAAATATAAAGACAACAAAAATTGAAAAGATTGTTTGATTTTATAGGTATAAAGTTGATTCTATAGAGGCAGAGGCAAATGCTTACTTGATGCTCTGTTTCCCGAAGTTGGAATCTCTTCTCCTTCTAGTATTTCCCCAAAACTATGATTATGCTATTTTATAAATGTTGGATAGATGACAAAATAATAAGAATCTGCTATAAAATATGTAACTAGTTTATTTTTCAGCTATTAAGAATTGATTGATGAAAATATGTTACATTGTTTGCAAAATAGCTCTGCTTGTAAAATTATTTTTAAATGTAAATCTCTAACATTAATTTGATTTTCATGTGTAGGAAATATCATTCTTCAAATGCATGGACCCAAAATTTATTTTATTTTGTATGGATTTGTTAAGAGAAATTATTAGCTCTTCATTTTCTTGATTCATCAAACATACAAAGCGTGTTTCTCGACTACTTCATGCAAATGGTATTTGTACCTAGAAATTCTGAATCATTATCCTGCAAAAGAGATAGAGAGTGGTGGATGTTTTCAAGACAATGCACATTTTAGAACTTAATACAACAAGCATGGGAAGAACAACCAAATTATCGAGACATTTTATATCATCGTCACTATAGAATGTCTTTTCCAATTTTTCAAATCCTTTTGTCAAAGATAGAACCACATATGCCAAGTGCAAACACAACTCATTTTGTTAGAGAACCAATACATCCTAAAAAAGCTCTTTGTGTAGTTTTGAATCGCCTTGCCCAAGGAACTCCTACACATATAATAGCATGATTTTATTGCATAGGAGAATCTACAGTGAGAAAATTCACCATGGTAATTGTAAATATTATCCTTCAACATCTGCAAAATGAGTATATAAGCATTCCATCTAGCACTAGGTTACAAAAAATATTGAGTGAGTTTCACACTTTAACTCTACTTCCGATGATATGTGGTGCAATAGATGGCACACATATTAAGTTATCATATAGACTTGAACAACATTATACTCCTATGAACTACGTAAACTAACATCATTTCCATAGTGTTTTGTTGTAAGGAATATGTGATGCTCAAAAAGTATTTTGGGATGTATGTGTTAATGCTCCTGGTGGTGCTCATGATGCTGAACATTGGAATTGCTCTGCAATAAATAGAAGATTACAAGTTAGAGAAGTATTGGCATCCCCTACGTTTCAAATTGGAGAAAGCATAATCTTTCCCCAAATAATTGGAGATTCTGGTTATACTATTTCTCCCTACTTATTGAAGCCATATAAAAACAATCTATCTCCAATACATACTCTTTTTGATAAATACTTATCTAGAGGGCGCGTGAAGATTGAGAATGCATTTAGTATTCTAAAAGGGAGATGGAGGTTTCTTCATGATGTAGGTGTAGAGATGGATAAGGCACCCCAAATCATAGTGGCATGTTGTGTTCTACACAATTTTTTACAAATGAACAATGCAGATGAACCAGAAATCCAGGTAAATTCATATCCCAAATTTGTAACTCAATTGCAGAGTCAATCAATGGAAAGAGAACAAGGAAAGGCACAAAGAGACATTATATTTGGGGAATGGCAAAGACAATATCATATTAGTTTGGAGTAATGATGTACTATTTGTAAAATAATATATAATATCTATTGAAGTTATGGACCAATGTTGTGTATGAATAAATTAAAGTGTTTACCTGTGCAAAAAGATTTGTTATTTGAAGTTGCACGTCTAATATCTTTTCCGTTTTTTCACGCTCCAGTTGCATTCTTCCTTCTTCGATTTCTTTCATTGTTTGAGTGAAATGATGTAATCCTTTCAACCAAATATTCAAAGGATGTCCTTTTTCTTTTTATACGGTTTCCCTCCACCCCCAATTTGTTCAATGAAGTTTCTTGATTTGCACCCTCTTCTTCAATATTAATGAATGAGCTCTCTTCATTTGATTTTCCTTTCATATCTTTATTTGATGAAGTTGCACTTACATTAACCCATTCTTTTCCATTGTATCCATTTGGAAGACCAATCACCTTCGGTGTTTTTCCTATGATATGGTTCATGTCTTCATAAAACATCCATGTGGAAGGTGGTGCCCCTGTGGTGTTTTCCAATTGTTTCTCTCTTTTGAAGGTCTTCCTCAACCAGTTCCACTTATATTTACATTGAATCCCTGTTAACGATGTTCCACACCTAACATTTACAACATTTACCACTTTTTCCCAATGTCGTTGTGTAAGGTTTCCATGATTTACATTTTCATACACCTCTTCAAAATTTAAAATCAATTCTTTCACAGCTTGTTTTGGCCAAAGCTCCTCTTTGAATTCTTTTTTATCTCATCATTAGTAGTGTCATTCTCAAATGTTTGAGTTAAAGATGTGATTTCCTCAATTTCCGAGTCTTGTTTTGGAAAACTATCAACTCCATGATTAACATGAAGACCAAATTTTGGAGTATTATAAAGTTCTTCAACATCAATTGCATTATTTAAATCTATTGGTAAATGTGGCCCTCTATCCATGCTCAACTTCAATATTAATACCCTGCAACAGTTTATAGATATGCAAAATTTGTAAAAATCATGAATAGATTTTAAATGTATTAATTGTAAAATTGTTCTTTTATACTACATAAAAATAAGTCTATAATATATAATTACAACAACAATATACATTTACAGCAGCATATATGTGATGAAATTTTTATAAAATTTGTAACATATTACATACATGTGAATTCTTTTCTCCTGGGAGTTTCACTTTTAGAGAGGCCAATATTTCTACAGCAGTATATATGAAAAGAAACAAATTTCACTTAGTAATTTCTTTGCATCCGCCAATAAATATGTGCAGGTGGCTGTTAATATTTTATTAGATATATATTAAACGAGTAAGTTTAAAAGTCAATATTTTATTGAAAGCTTGTTAAATCAGTCTAATTTATTTCACATCGAATATTGGAGAGTGTGTAAAAAGTTGGCAACAGTATTTGCCTTTGGGAAAGCCTCGGCTGTAGCAGGACTCGACGGAAAGTCAGGTACGGATCCACTGTGCTGATATTCAAGCCCGCTTTAGCGCGCTTTGAGAATGCATGTGCGCAGGACATCAGTTGGAGCCTACAGTACCCCTGCGAAAAAGATAAACTGCACACAAAGCGGGGCCACAAAGGTGTAAATGTCCCTTGACCTAATTTCACTCTATTACAAATCACGTCCCTGTCATTATTACTCTATAATCTATGCTTCGCTTCAAAAAAATTCTCCTGTGTGTCAGAGCCAGTCTTCACTCACTCTCGTCCTCTAATTCCAACACACGAGACTAACATTTCGTTTTCTCTCCAACTTCATACTTCATACCAAGTCTAACTACTGAATTTTGTTGTTACCAATCATTGCTTTCAACAGTGGAGTCTCTTAATTGGAAAGCAATTTGAGAAAGGCGGCGTATAAATATGAATGAATGGTGGGCCTTGACTTGCTAAAAAAGATGCAATTGTAGATGAGCTGCTTCAGGTTGTACACATTAAATTGGTGTGACTGTGGAATACCTTTTTCATCAAAACATATGCACAAAATATTCACGTGAAATGATGTGGGCGAGCTGCTTCAGCTTGAATTAAGTGACTGGTGTGGAATAACATCCAAAATATTCACGTGGGATGATATTACAATTCGTGAAAGAAGTCCCACATTGTGGGGTTTACGTACTTTTACAGTTCGCAGTTTGCACTGATATCACTAGGTAACAAAATCTCTGCGTAAGATACTGCTCACTTTTTGATGTCAAAATCACGAAAAGAAATTCAACTCAAATAGAATAAACCCGGTTGAGTTAACACCTCGACGACAACTGTTGTAAGCAATATTGACACCAAGTACTTGAGTTGGAACTTGGAAGAGACTGCAAGAAAATGACAGGGAAGCGACCTTTTCTTTGACTGTGCTTATAATTTTTATGGTATTAATGTTTTTGTGTTTAGTAATTATTTTATTGTTGTGTCACAAGTTAATTAATATAGTATTAAGGTTTTTTTGTGTATTTGTAATTTTTTTAATTAATATGAAATTGGTTAATTGTTATGGTATTAACATATTTTAGTATGTTTATTATTATTTTGAGTACTGTCTAAGCCAGCATATTTTATAGTCTTCAATTTTATTTCAGTAGTTATTTTTGTACTTTCTAACCAATAAGACATAGTTATTATGTTTTATAAACAAATGTATACTTTTCATAATTTTTAACCAAATAATTATAAAAAAATATTTATGTTTAATTTGATTGGTCTGAAAGTTTACATGTTATTGCAACCTTCAGCATATTCTAGGAAAGAAGATGTCAGAGCATTTATTGTAATTTATACAAAACAATCTGTCATATATATTTTACTTTTAAAAACATCTACAACAAATTTAACCCTTAGCTAGATAGCTTGTTCTTACTTGCCATTTATGTTTTCTTGCACGAGCTTGGTCATTTCATAGTCGTAAACTGACTCAATGATATCCTCAGTATATTTCACATTGGGGCTCTGCACGTGGAAGCTCTGATAAACACCTTCAACCGAATCTTAAGTGACAATGCAAAACTAATGGCGAGAAAGCAAGCCGATATTTTGTCTTGAAGGCCGATGAACTGTTGGCCAAAGACAACGCTAAACTATATTCCAAATGTGGCTATCTTTCGTTGCTCTGACAAGATGATGCTTAGTGCCCCTTTTATACTAAATTTCCCACAAAATGCCTAAATCATTGTAGTAGTATTCAATCACCTCTCTCTCTCTCTCATAGAGCAAGTGGACGAGTATAGTAGACAATGCAACATTATGGAGACACTTTCTTAAACGAGGTCCTGTGATTGTCTTCAAAAAATGTTTGGGTGGCTCGCACGAGTAACAATTCTAAATGCACTTTGCGGTTACAACTATAGTGTTTCTGTAGCAATAGAAAGTTTTGTTAACTTTAGGGTTAAAGCGTACTGCAGTACAATGAATGTTACATGCGTCACAACGACACCCTTTTGCTCACTTCTCTTGTCTTTTTGCCACCTAGCTTACCATCCCATTAGCTACAATGTATAAGATCTTGCTAATTAATAGTTTTTGGGAACCTTCTTCTTCCTCCTCTTTTCCAAAGGATGTGCCTAACACACTTTATGATGGAGGAGGACCTTATAGCGAATGAATCCGCTAGCAGTGGTCTCATGGAAGGATGATACTTGATGGTCTCATGTAGGAATGTTAAATGATGACAAGCTAGGGAGGAATGAGGCAGGCTAAGAAGCCGAGCAAAACATGCAAGTTTTGGGAAGATTTTTAGATTTTCTGAGCACTTTTTCATTATTTAATATGTTAACAAATTTTTATTTATAAAGAAATATTTTGCTTGATCCAATTATACGCGGAAGATGTGAATTTGAAGAATGTTTAATACGAGTCCATACTTTTGTCTATATACCTATGCTTTAACCTGCTTGTTTCTATATATGTAAGGCCCACTAAACACACCCCAAATACAACACCAAAAACTCAGATAATTTTTTTGACTTGCATGGAGTTTACACAACAACGCAAGTGACCGAGAAAGGGCTATAACCAACACTCAAGAAGTTTGACACAACCTTGACCACATATGCAACAAGGAATCAAACAACACCCATCACAAACAATTCACTTGACTCTTCGACAAGGCACAACATAAGAGACCAACCACAATACATAGTTACAGCTCAGGGCATCCCATGGTGTAAAATATTTTAAGGTTATGCATTTACCAAAAAAATATTTCAAGACCTGACTTTATGATCAAGGAGATTCATGTCTTGATTCGAGCAATTCTTCTTACAAAAGTGAACTTCTTTCTTTTATACTATTGTCTAATCAGCTTAGGATCAAGTTTTTGAAGGATAAACATTCTATAATATGTCAATAAATTGCTTAATTCATTGATCTAAGAGAATTTTCCATTTCCCACAAGGTTAATTAATCTTACACAAGCCACTGAAACTTGTTCCACACCTCTATTGCACATGTGATAAGCACAAGCTCTGATTGAGGTGAAGTACCATTTTAGGTTTAGAAAAATAATATTCTTTGCTAAAGGATCTAAAGTTTAACATTACATAAGAAATATTACAATGAATTAAGGCAAGGGTTAACGGGAAAACATGTCAAAATAATTTAGCTTTGGGGTCCCATGGGTTATTACGAGTCTTTTATTGAGGCTAAGAATTTATCAAGATTATTTAAAAGTTTTATTTATTATTTTCTTGATTAAGTTTCAAAAGGGAAAACATTTACATTTCAAACAATTGAGAGAGAGATCAAAGGGTTTCTTAAACATTTTTCCTCCTACTTATATAAATTCATTATCTTCCAAAAATAAGCATTGATTTCAGCATAAGATCATTTAAGAATTCACCATAAAAGGATAATTTATCAAGTAGATCATGTAACGCCGGAAAAGATGACGCCACGCCACGGACATACGATCCAGAAAAAAGTGATTTTTTTTTTTCTTTGCGGGGTGAGACCGCATACGAGCTTGAACTACAATGTGATTACGGTAATGCTTCATGATCAATGATGTTTAATTTAATCTCATCCGACGTTTCACAAAAGAAAAGGAGGGTCGTCTTTCGAGTTAATTTGTCTAATGTCTGGTGATATCGTAATAGCAATGTTTTCAATGTTAACCTTAGGGTATGATATAATTTATTATGAAATGAATTCACTGACCACTCAATTTTTATTTTTATTTTATTATCCAGTTATATTACGTATATCGCGATTTAATACATTATAATATATATATATATATATATATATATATATATATATATATATATATATATATATATGTATATATATATATATATATATGTATGTATATATATATATATATATATACGTATATATATATATATATATATATATATATATATATATATATATATACACATGTATTACTGAAAGGAGTCGCACATTAAGATATACATAATTTGGCACTAATCTATTTTATTGCATTGCATAATTTTATATGTTTAGGTATATATAATACCTTATTTATATCTAGTGTAATTATTATTTTAAAATTTTATTACATATCATACCACCTAGTTTATGCGTTTATAAACCAAAAGACATTATTTTAATTTAATCATATTTCACCTTGCAATTTAAACGAGGCTAAACTTCGAATAGATCTCACATGGCTCGGTGAGCTTTATTGGAGCCCAAGTTACTCCACACAACTCGGCGAGTTAATTTACTCGACATTACAACATAGCCACCACACATATAGCACGGACATTATATTGCACGCACTGCCCACTTTAATCTCAACTCGACAAACTCGACAACCACATCCACGTGGCCTTCTATAAAATGAAATCACCACTACGTGGTCTTATCCAACTCGGGTCTTAATAACTCGGCCTCGGTAAGTGAAAGGCGTAGCGTGTGGCCCAAGCCACTACGTGGAGAATATAAAAAGATAGGTTGGAAAGTCTCGGTTGGGGGTGGGTGGCTCCAGCCACCTGCCGAAATGAATTAACTCCATTTCTTTTTGGCGTGCAAGCTACACTAAAACTGGCCGAGTAAATTCGACGTGATGGTTGTAGATGAAGCCACAGGCCAGTAAAAGGCATGCTGACCCATTTTATCTACCTTACTGAGCCACGTGGATGAATGATGGTTTGATATGAAGTTACAAACCAGAGGAAGGCATGTGGATCCGTCTGGGTTCGGCCTTGGCCACGTGAATAGGAAAAGGAGGTTGTAGATGGAGCTACGGGCGAGTGGAACAGGGGTGTTTCCTCCCTTGTTCGGTGCTGCGAGGTGCATTCATGGCGGGGTCTACGATTATGGCTGCTTGCCATCGGATCGGCCGAGCGGCACAAGAATAAAACAACTCTTTTTTTTTTTTGCGCCTAGACAAGTAGTTTATCCAACTATGTTGTTATCTGTTCAGTATTGAATGCATCCCCAAATATGTGGTTCTCCTTCGCGAGATTTTTTTATCAAAATTCGGTGGGGGGACAGTGAAAGGCGCTCAGAAAAATAGAATCAATTAGGGGACAGTGAGAATGTCACCCGGGGCCGAATGGAATGCAAACTGCATTCATAGGAGGTATAAGGTAGTCTCCTTTTTATTTATTTATTTATTAAAGTGCTTTAAACATGCGGGTTGTCCGTTTTAGTTGTGATCATTCGGTGTCGAATACGGCATGCAAGTCCAAGCTCCTTCTTTTCTCTTTCTCCCAATTCTTTCCTCTCCCAAAAGAAAATAAAAGAAAAGAACTCCTCCACAAAACCTCCAACCCCCTCAACAAGAGAGGAAGTTTCCATAAATAGACAAAAGGGAAGGGTGAGGGTGATGTGGCTCCATGTAGGATGCCACATCACACATCCTCAAGACCACCTCCCATAGTCAACTCAACTCCCAAAACACAATAAATGGGTGGTTGGATTGAATGACATCTCTCTTCCACATCCATCCCTCCCCATGTGTCTTAAGGCACAATTAAATGCAAAAGGAAGACAAGTACACTCCAAAGTCTCATTTCCCTTCCCAAAACAATCAATAATCCCCTTTTTGGCTTCCCAACCCATAGATATGGTTGGTAAGGGGTTTTGGGAAGTGTGGGACAAGTTCAACTTGTCCCACAAGTCCCCAAAAATGCCCTAAATCTCAAATTCGATATTCAAAGGATTTGGAGTGGTCAACACTCAAAACAAACATTCAATACAAGAGGAAAACACAAGGCTCAAGGAGCCAACCATCAAAATTAATTACACCCACTAGACTTCCCTCCAAAACTAAAAAAAATTAAGACAAGATGTTACATTAATCTAAACATACTTAGCAAAAGTAATTTAAAAAAAAACATCACAAATGAAATCACCTACTAAAGTAAGTTAAAACAAGTAATTAAAATTCTTACCCCCTTGGTCACATTAGAAAATTTCCCCCTCATGGAAATTTTTCTTAACACATAAAAGAACAAAGGTAACACAATACAATTCACTAGTTGCCTTGATGACCAAATGTTGTAACCACCCGACATCCTGTTGTGTTTGGTTCCCAATCCCCCTCATGGTTGTGATCATGTTGTGTTTCCTGCAAAATACAAAATACCTCCTTCGGCCTTGCGGCCATGTCAAAATGTCCAAAATAACCATATGCATGAAATTTATTAACATCTATACGTAATTCAATTATCCATTGTTTGAGATTTAAAACACAACTTAATTATGCATTCCATCATTATCCAAAGTTATAGCAATGTAAATTCAACAACTACATTCTATTTATCATGGCGAAGAAATCCAATGTTAGAACACATGCAATATATCCATATAAAAATAATATCAGTATCCAATAGTCTGTCCATGAGCCAGTGTAGATCATACTTGAAAACAAAATCTAATCATAACCCAAATGCATCTACTCACAAAACATCATGCTAATCAACGTAAGTATAAGTCATGTCCATATCCAAAAGTCTGCATAACTCAAAATGATAATCAACTAAGTGTCATAGGGAAGTGGGCATTACATCCCCTCCTTAGACTAGACTTCCTTTTGGAAGTCACTTGAAATAAGTGTGGAAACCGAGGCTCGCATGATGTGTAGCATCCTCCCAGTAGCAAAGCGGTCTCATCGTACTGTCCCATTGGACCCGAACTTGATCAATCTCTCTGCCGCGAAGGTCCAGGGTCCTGTGATCTAAAATGCGACGGGCTCCACCATCACCTTCCCCGATCCTGCACCTTGATGCAGTCAATCTAGCACATGAGAAGGATCGAAATATATCTCTAAGCACGACGAAATGTGAAACACATCATGGACGTGCGATAAGCTAGGTGGCAATGCTAGACGATAGGCTAAGGGGCCGAGGCGCTCCAAGATCTCAAAGGGACCCACAAATCTAGGAGCAAGCTTAGAATGTTTTCCATAACGGATAGGGCTCTTATGCGGTCGACACGAAGAAACACCTTCGTGCCTACCTCAAAAATGTGATTTGTCCTTTGAGTCTGGTCTGCATACTTCTTACATGTCGACTGCGCCTCGCCCCCCGTAATCTCTGTCTAATCAATGTAACTTTGCTGCTCCATGTCCTGTAATAATGCTGGCCCAAGAGAAACCCTGTCCTCAATCCTATCCCAGCTAAGTGGTGTCCTGCACTCTCTACCATATAATGCCTGAAAGGGAGCCATGCCTATAGAACTCTGGAAACTATTATTGTAGGAAAACTCTACCAAATACAGATACTCCTCCCATCTCGACTGATGATCCATCACGTACATCCTGAGCATATCCTCCAAAATCTGATTCACCCTCTCTGTCTGTCCATCTGTCTCTGGGTGATAAGCTGTGCTGAAATTAATCCTCGTCCCGAGGGCATACTGCATGGTGGTCCAGAAATGGGAAGTGTACAAAGGGTCGCGGTCATAAATGATCTTCCACGGAATCCCATGTAATCTGACAATCTCATCAAGGTATACTCGTGCCACAGCACTTGCTGTATAGGTGGTCTTCACTGGAGAAAAGTGAGCTACCTTCGTCAATTTATCCACCGTGACCATGATGGCATCGTGATGGTATCTCGACGTAGGTAACCCAACGATGAAGTCCATAGAAATGGTGTCCCACTTCCACTCCGGTATGGCGTGAGGATAGAGGAGGCCAGCTGGATGTTGATGTTCGGCCTTTACCCTCTGGCACTCTAAACAGCGGGATATAAATGAGGCTACATCTCTCTGAAGTCCTCTCCAAAAATACAACTATCTCAAGGTGGCGTGCATCTTCTTCACCCCGGGATGGGCTGAATACGGTGCACGATGAGCCTCTGTCAAAATGTCATGTCTCAAGCCTCCATCTCTAGGGACATATATCCGACCTCTGTGTCTGAGAAGGCCATCTGCCTCTAATGAGAATCCATCAAATCTCCCTTGAGGGTCTCGAGACTCAATCTCTGCTCTGGCTGCAAGGTAGAAACTATCCTGAGGAAGCTGCTGTAAGATCCTACTCCACAAATCTATGCCCACTGAGGTGGCCATAGCCACATGTCTCCATCTACTCAAGGCATCTGCAACCACATTCTCCTTCCCTTTCACATGCTATATCTCCATGTCATACTCACAGAGTAACTCCATCCAACGCCACTGACGAGCATTGAGATTGGGCTACGTGAAGAGGTGGCGAAGACTCAAGTGATCAATCCTGAGTGTAAATCTCCGGCCAAGAAGAAAATGTCTCCACCGCACTAAGGCATGTACCACTGCTGCAAGCTCAAGGTCATGGGTCGGATAATTGAGCTCATAATCTTTGAGTTTGCGGGACTCAAAGGCAACTACTCTACCCTCCTGCATTAACACACCTCCAAGTCCTGCCAAGGAAGCATCTATGCAAACGTAGAACTCACCCTGAGGATCTGGCACTGCAAGAATAGGTGCTCTCGTAAGGCATTCCTTCAGTGTACTGAAGGCCTGCTCACATCTATCTGACCATAAAAACTTCTTCCCTTTCCGCTGAAGAGAAGTGATAGGGTGCTTAATCCGAGAAAAGTCCTGAACAAACCTCCTATAGTACCCTGCTAGACCCATGAAACTATGCACCTCGGTCACACTAGTGGGTGCTGGCCAATCCATGATGGCTCGAATCTTGGAAGGATCGACTGCGATACCTTCCCCAGAAATGATGTGGCCCAAATACTGCACCTCAGGCTGAAAGAACGCACACTTCTCCAAGTTCCCATAAAGGCGCCGCTTCGCAGAGACACCAAGAACTCGCGAAGGTGCTCCTCGTGCTCCTCACGTGTGCGTGAGTAAATCAGAATGTCATCAAAGAAGATAAGCACGAAGTGATCAAGGAAGGTCCTGAATACCCCATTCATCAAACTCATAAACACTGCGGGGGCATTCGTCAAACCGAAAGGTACCACTGTGAACTCGTAGTGGCCATATCTCATGCGGAAAGCTGTCTTGTGAATATCTGTCTCCACAATCCTGAGTTGATGGTATCCTTGACTTAAGATCTATCTTAGAGAAAACTGTAGCCCCCTTCATCTGATCAAATAAATCATCAATGCATGGAAGGGGGTAACGATTCTTGATCGTTACTTTATTCAGCTGACGATAGTCAATACACAACCGAAGAGATCCATCCTTCTTCTTCACGAAGATAACTGGTGCACCCCAAGGGGATACACTAGGATGGATTAGGCCTTTCTCCAGAAGGCCCTCAAGCTGCAACTTGAGCTCACATAACTCAGGAGTAGTCATCCGATAAGGTGCTCGTGAGATAGGCTCTGCGCCTGGAACTAGATCTATATGGAAATCGATCTCACGTGGGGGAGGTAATCCCGGTAACTCCCAGGGAACACATCAGCAAACTCTGATAAGATGGGATGGTCATCGAGGGAAGGTCCTCTGGACTCATCCTCTGATCTGTCACTGACCGTAATAGCAAACATCTGACAACTGTCGCACACATCACTTAAGCTATATAGCAGAGATGGTGCGAATAGATCTGACCCTCCTAACTCCTGATATCACTAACTCTACTCCAAGATCATCTATGCAAGCAATAGTCTTGTGGTAACAATCCACTCTAGCTCTGTGAGCGAACAACCAATCCATGCCTAAAATGATGCCATAAGATCCTAATGGAAGCATCCGAAGATCAAAGTAGTGGTGAAGGGTCCCAAATCCACTACACACTCCTTGACTAAGGAGTCTACAGCAATTTTGGCTCCAGAAGCCATCTCAACATCCCAACTATGGCCCCCTTAACTTTGCCACCAGCCTACTGATGCTCTATTAAGGATGGTGCAATAAAAGAATCAGAAGAACTAGAATCAAATAATATAGAGGTGGAAATACCACCAACACTACCTGTCGTCTCAATCACGACTGATGCTCACTGGCGATTATCGACCGCTACATACATCCGATGACTCCGTGCCATATCTCCAACGGTAGGCTCTGAGCTCTCGTGTCTTACCCTTGGTAGGGTTATGTGGGCAATCTCTCCAAAGATGTCCAATAACACCGCAACCATAACAGCTGCCTGGTCCTCTCCAGTGGGAAGCAACTCAAGCTGGTACTCTAGATGACTGAGATACAGATCCCGATGATCCGGGCATGGACTACGAGGTCTCTGGCCGACGAGCTCCTACTTGGCCGAGCTCTTGGTGCGCCCTCTTTCTGATGGGACCCCTAGGAGGAGGCCCCATACTACGTCCCCTTTGTGCATCAAATCTCTGAGGAGGTTGGTAAGGTGGGCAGGTCTATTGCTGCTGCTGCTGTGGTGGCTTGAATGAAGCTTTCCCTGAATTCTGTCCACCCCATGGAGGAGGAACCCGACCCCTTTGACCTCCTATCCTACATCTGCTGGATATGGCTCCGAACTCTGTCTCTAGCTCTTTGTGTCTTCCCCGTGTCTCCTCTGCAATATAGGCCTTCTCCACGGCCTTTGCCAATGTCTGTGGGCAGTGAATGCGTACTGTGCCACCTAAATCCAAATTTAGGCCCCAGATGAACCTGTGAATCCGTACCTGCTCATCCTGCATATAGTCGACGTACTGGAGTAGGTCCAAAATCGACTCTCATACTCAACTCATCGTCATCGATGCAGACGGAGGTCATGAAAATCATCGATCCATTCTTGAATAAATCTCTGGTAAATACCTACTCCTAAAACACTCCTCAAATAGCTCCCAGGTAATCACTAATCGTCTCGAGTCGACATGGATCGCAACACGAGCTTTCATGTTGCTACTACAAGGACAGAGCTTGAAGTATCCGCTCAAGCTCACCAACCAGGCCTCTGCCTGAAAACCACCTGTATCCCCTGAATAGTGAGATGGTCGTAGCTTCCAGGGATCTCCCGATATGGTCTCAAGGTGACGTATGGCGAATCCTAGATCTCTTTGTATGCTCCTCCCTCTGCCTAGGGCTCAGAGACTGTCCCATCTTCGAGATCCCGTCCCCATGTCCTCTCTATGGTGACTCTGCCTTACTGGCCGACTCGCACGGAAATTTTCTGCTCTGTGCTCCTCGCTGTGTCGAGGGGATGCCTGGGCATCTACTGATGGCTCCAAACTATGTCTAGCAAGTCGTCCTCCCAAGGGCTCTCCGCGTATAGCGGCATTGACATCCTGGAGTGTCTGCAAGATCTGAGGCAGAAGGGCTGCTACGGCCTGCTCTGGTGGTGGTATGTCTAGGTCTATATGAAGAGACCCCTCGCCCAATCCGCGCCTCCTGCACAGATCAAGGCGAGAGTTAGTTCATTGTTCTAGGTCTTGAGTCAGTTTTCTAAATTTGTTGTTTACTATAATTATCAACATTATGGCTTTATATTTTAAAAGTGTCAGCTCTGTACTAAGTTGAATGTTCCTGTTTTGCGTTTTCTGCGTGTGCCCAAGGGTCCCAGCTTCGAACCCCTGGCTCTGATACCAAAATGTAATGTCGGAAAAGACGACGCCACGCCACATACATATGATCCGAAAAAGTGAAATTTTTTTTTTTTTCTTTGCAGGGTGAGACCGCATCAGGCTCGAACTACAACTTGATCCACGATAATGCTTCGTGATCAATGATGTTTAATTTAATCTCATCCGACGTTTCACAAAATAAGAGGGTCGTCTTTTGAGTTAATTTGTCTAATGTCTATGATATCGCAATAGCGAAGTTTTCAATGTTAACCTTAGAGTATGATGTAATCTATTATGAAATGAAATCACTGACCACTCAATTTATATTTTTATTTTATTTTATTATCCAGTTATATTACGTATATCGCGATTTAATACATTATAATATATATATATATATATATATATATATATATATATATATATATATATATATATATATATATATATATATATATATATACATATACACATGTATATTGAAAGGAGTCGCACATTACGATATACATACTTTGGCACTAATCTATTTTATTGCATTGTATAATTTTATATGTTTAGGTATATATAATACCTTATTTATATCTAGTGTAATTATTATTTGAAAATTTTATTACATATCATACCACCAAGTTTATGCGTTTATAAACCAAAAGACATTATTTTAATTTAATCATATTTCACCTTGCAATTTAAACAAGGCTAAACTTCGAGTTGATCTCACATGGCTTGGTGAGCTTTATTGGAGCCCAAACTATCGCACATAACTCAAAGAGTTAATTTACTAGACATTACAACATAGCCACCACACATATAGCATGGGAATTATATTGCACGCACTGCCCACTTTAATCTCAACTTGACAAACTCAACAACCACATCCACGTGGCCTTCTATAAAATGAAATCACCACTACGTGGTCTTATCCAACTCGGGTCTTAATAACTCGGCCTCGGTAAGTGAAAGGTGTAGCGTGTGGCCCAACCCACTACGTGGAGAATATTAAAAGATAGGTTGGAAAGTCTCGGTTGGGGTGGGTGGCTCCAGCCACCTGCCGAAATGAATTAACTCCGTTTCTTTTTGGCGTGCAAGCTACACTAAAACTGGCGAGTAAATTCGACGTGATGGTTGTAGATGAAGCCACAGGCCAGTAAAAGGCGTGCTGACCCGTTTTATCTCTTCCCCGGGCCACGTGGAATGAATGATGGTTTGATATGAAGTTACAAACCAGAGGAAGGCGTGTGGATCCATCTGGGTTCGGCCCTGGCCGCGTGAATAGGGAAAGGAGGTTGTAGATGGAGCTACAGGTGAGTGGAACAGGTGTGTTTCCTCCCTAGTTCGGTGCTGCGTGGTGTAATCATGGCGGGGGTCTACAGTTACGGCCTGCCACGGCAGTCGGCCAGGCGGCACAGCAATAAAACAACTCTTTTTTTTTGTGCGCCTAGACAAGCAGTTTATCCAACTATGTTGTTATCTGTTCAGTATTGAATGCATCCCCAAATATGTGGTTCTCCTTCGCGAGATTTTTTTATCAAAATTCGGTGGGGGGGACAGTGAAAGGCACTCAGAAAAACAAAATCGATTAGGGGACAGTGAGAATGTCACCCGGGGCCGAATGGAATGCATACCGCATTCATAGGAGGTATAAGGTAGTCTCCTTTTTATTTATTTATTTTTATTCAAGCGCTTTAAGCATGCAGGTTGTCTGTTTCTGTTGTGATCTGTTCAGTGTCGAATACCTCATTAAATTCAGAATTCTCCTTCACGGCATATAAATATATATATCAACATCGATGGAGGAATAGTGAAGGACGTTGTCGGCGACCTGAACAATAAATCTCCACGATCTTCTCACTGAGAACGTGCTCAGTCATGGTGTAGGAGAGAATCTCACAGAGGTGGATTCGTTTCATAAGAATAGACAAGAGGCGCCATTTGCTTTGTTATTATAAGCACGGAGACTACGTAGGTTTATGTATATATTTCATTGACATTATTAATTGAATGTAGTTTATTTGCATATATGTTAGTGATAGTATGCTGAGATATATTTATATAACAAAATAATAATTAATGGTACTTTAATATCATTATAATTTATTATTAATAAATTCATTAGTTTTAGTATTACTTAAATAAGAATGGTATTCAACTATTAGTACCTTTGTTAGACATTAAGGAGTGTTGGACACGAACTTGATAAGTTTAGAGTATTTCCATTAAAATTTATTTCTAGCCAACTTTAATGGACATTGCATGGATTTTTAAGCAAGTTGATTTCATTTCCTTCTACAATTTGTCAATAATTTCACAATGGATACATAAATGAAGAAGGACATAAGAGAGTTAGAGCTTAGAATGTTTCATTGTCTTACTAAAAACCATTTGAAAATTTAAGCCTTTCCATCAAGTATAAAAGGAGGGATAATGCACTATTTTTCCAATCTTTCCAACTCATCACTTTCAAGTATCCAAACAAAATTTTAATACATTTTCTTTTGTAATTTCTTTCCAATATTCCACAAAAGAATTCAACAACATTTCCAATAAATTTTAGAGTAAGAAATACTATCATTTCAATGCAACTTTCCTTCAAAATCTTGTTACAATACTTTCTACTTCATGTGGAACAAATTTACAATAATGTAAACACCTTTCAAGTAAAATTTGCATTCAACCATGTGACTTTTGGGGAAATATAGATTACAATGTCCTTTATTTTTTGAAATAAAAACAAGATGATACAACTTTCTTTCTCATACAAATTTACAACAAAATAATGTATATAAGGGAAATGGAAAGAGTCTTCACAAGCTCCAAGGTGTTCTTCATCCATGCTCCAAGTTCCAAGTAGCTCAAATCACAACCAAGATAGGGGGAGAGGCAACACTCTCCTCCCAACCAAAAATCAATGGAGAAGAGAAGCAATCTATTCCATATACCCCGAGCCCCAAACACAACACAATGAAAGGTTGGTCTCCAACTCAAGGCAACAATACTTGCTTCCACAATACAATTTCTTCACAACATTCAAAGCTAAAATAAAAGAAACAAAGAGACACAAATAACACCAAACATTTCACAACAAGGCTTTCATCCAAGCCAACAAGAGAAGGAACTATGGGAAAGTTTTCCTTATGCCTCCCAATTGAGATGAGATGCCCATCCAAACCCTCCACTATAAAACTCAAGCCCCTATGACTCTTATGCCTCCCTCAAGTACTCCTTTTTCCTCCCATACTCTTATGCCTCCCTCCTCTTATGGCTCCCTCAAGGACAAGGTAAGAATGTGAACATCCTTACCCAAGATGGGCATCCCTCTCAAACTCCCTCCACAATATCCTATTCTACTCTTATGCCTCCCCCATGAGTTTTCCCATAGACCTCTCCTACACTACACATTAAGCATTCTATCCATTTTTCACAATACACAAAAGTAACATACATTATTCACAAATTTAGCATAGAAGCAACAACAATATGAAAGCAAAAAAGGAGAAGGTTTCCTACCTCTCCATTGGAGAAGCCTAAACCAAGAAGCTTTGTCCAAGCTCCCTCCAAAACAATCCAAGCATGCAAGTCCAAGCTCCTTCTTTTCTCTTTCTCCCAATTCTTTCCTCTCCCAAAGGAAAATAAAAGAAAAGAACTCCTCCACAAAAACCTCCAACCCCCTCAACAAGAGAGGAAGTTTCCATAAATAGACAAAAGGGAAGGGTGAGGGTGATGTGGCTCCATGTAGGATGCCACATCACACATCCTCAAGACCACCTCCCATAGTCAACTCAACTCCCAAAACACAATAAATGGGTGGTTGGATTGAATGACATCTCTCTTCCACATCCATCCCTTCCCATGTGTCTTAAGGCACAATTAAATGCAAAAGGAAGACAAGTGCACTCCAAAGTCACATTTCCCTTCCCAAAACAATAAATAATCCCCTTTTTGGCTTCCCAACCCATAGATATGGTTGGTAAGGGGTTTTGGGAAGTGTGGGACAAGTTCAACTTGTCCCACAAGTCCCCCAAAATTGCCCTAAATCTCAAATTCGAGATTCAAAGGATTTGGAGTGGTCAACACTCAAAACAAGCATTCAATACAAGAGGAAAACACAAGGCTCAAGGAGCCAACCATCAAAATTAATTACACCCACTAGACTTCCCTCCAAAACTAAAAAAAATTAAGACAAGATGTTACATTAATCTAAACATACTTAGCAAAAGTAATTTAAAAAAAAACATCACAAATGAAATCACCTACTAAAGTAAGTTAAAACAAGTAATTAAAATTCTTACCCCCTTGGTCATATTATAAAATTTCCCCCTCATGGAAATTTTTCTTAACACATAAAAGAACAAAGGTAACACAATACAATTCACTAGTTGCCTTGACGACCAAATGTTGTAACCACCCGACATCCTGTTGTGTTTGGTTCCCAATCCCCCTCATGGTTGTGATCATGTTGTGTTTCCTGCAAAATACAAAATACCTCCTTCGGCCTTGCAGCCATGTCAAAATGTCCAAAATAACCATATGCATGAAATTTATTAACATCTATACGTAATTCAATTATCCATTGTTTCAAGATTTAAAACACAACTTAATTATGCATTCCATCATTATCCAACTACATTAATTTATTCAAATATAAACCTTAGTTTAACCTTTATAAGGATTATCCAACCCATTTTGTTATGCTTAGAAATACATTGTTACTATGTCTTAAAAGGGTTTACAACTCAACATTTTGTCTCAAGAGAAAAGTTTATCATTACTCATTTGGAAGCTATACATGGTTACATCAATTCTTTCCAACATGACACACTACCCAAAAGAACAAACCAACTAAAAGGCAACCCGATGCAACTCTCCCTTTTTCTACTCACGAAGGCCATCTGCACATTTATAGTCTGAGTCAAGTTCATGAGAACTGAGAATGATAAAAATACACATAGGAATCATATGCTACCATTAACAATATCATAAAATGAACCTTTTATTAAATGGAATAGTGCTAAGCTCTAACCCACTAACAACTTCTTTAATCATGCTAGGAAGATTTACTATTTCAAATTAAGAAGGAAACCATAAAAATATGTTATGAACATTGTTTCTAAAACAACAAAGAGACTACTATCATTCTAGTAGGGATCAAAGACCCAATGAGTTCAAATAGAGTGAAGAGTGTATTGGGATTTCAATCGTGTAACCATATAAATTACATGATTGAAATCCAATACTCAACATCAATCAACATTCCTTTAAATAAGTCATAAGATTTAATAGGTTTAAAGTTAGAACTTTAACATCACATACTAACCGCTAAATGCCCCTTTCAAAGAAATTTACCCCACAACATGCCTACATAAATTTCTTCAAGGAACATATGGAGTAAGTTCTAATAGAAAATTTCAAACATAAGATCATCTTGCCATGTTATTTACAATAGTCAAAAATATGATAAAATAAATAACACATACTTAGTAAATCAAACAATTAAAATGAATATAATGCCACCGTCTTACCAAGATTTAAAATACAGCCCTATCAATTTAATTACCCTTAAACCTATATTAATAAAATTTAAGTGAGCCATCATAAGGAACTAGTATGACTATGTTACATGAATTGCCCTTAGCCATAACTCCTCCAATAGATGACCAAAAATCCTAAGCTTCCTTAATATATTCCAACACCTTGTTTGAGCCAAAATACCTTAAACAACTACACACAAAACTTTATTAAACAAATAAAACTCTCTCTTACTTTTTTGAACAATAACATATTTTTTTATCTCGCCACTCCTAAGTACCTCCATCTCTCAATTAAAATATAATAAATAACCAAAGACTTAAACAAGGAGAAAATTTCCTTAGTCATGTCAGATAAAAATAATTATAAATAGTAAATCACCAAGTCATCTCAAAAGTAATGCTTCCCTCTATCATCACAAATAGAACATGATTCTTCCTATTCGTAATAGTTGGAGGGGGAAATCACCCCAATCCAACCTACTAGGTAAAGGAATGCCTTAAGTTATCAAAAGATGGCAACAATGATACCCCGACGACCATTACTACAGATGAAAGAAGATACCACCTGAATTCCTTTCATAATAGTTAAGACTTTACCATTATCCATATTTCTTCTTATTCTACCACGAAAGGGTAAGGTGTAAGCCAGAAAGAGGCATCCTTCTCATCAATATTCTTACAGCCAAGCTGGCTAGGCCCTTTTTATCTCATAGATACGAATGCATCTAACACACTAGCTTTAACCCGAGCCCCACAAATGGATAAGGGTCATATTTTTATTTATTTATTTATTTAATTAAAACAATCATAGGCTAAGCCCCTACTTCCAAATGACCACAAGGTCAGAGAATGAAACTATACAACAATCGAAGCTAACGAGGGAGCCAGGGATTTCTCATTTTAGTTTGTAAACCAGAAGCATACACATTACATGGAAAATAAAGTAATTTCTCTACCAATAGCTAAAATTAAACAAGGTTTGGACCAAGAGCTCGAAGTATCACCGATAAAGGAGCCAATATTTCAAATGGTTAATCATAATAATGAAACACCAACACCCATAAGAGGGTAAATTTTCCTTAGTCAGTCAAAAATAAAAGTATAACTCTAGAGTTCAGGAAAACACACTATTCGAGTCAAAGTTCGTCTATCAACCACCAACACCCAGATCACTAATGCAAGGAAAAAAACTAAAATCCCATATCTTCCCTTTCTCATTCCAAAGAATACCCCAACCAATGGAGCACAACCAAAAGCACAAATAAACAAGATCTCAGGTACAAATTCATATGCATTCCATAAATGTCAAGGAAATTTGTTTAAAACCAACAAAGGGAATAGGAGAAACTAGAAGTATAGCTCGAAAAGGCTGAAATCAATAGCATAACAACTATAAAGTTCTAAGAAAACTACCATTTCATCAAGAAAAAATAATTCATTTCATGGTATGGTTAAAGGTAGTATAAAATTCAGGTGGTAGTATTTATCATGCCTGTAATGAGCTCCAACACTTGCAACCAATTTCTACCAGGCGCATGCAAAGGAAAATCTAACATTCTTCCCCAAATCTTCTAGGTGGGCACCCAAACCTCATTCACATCCATGTTAGGCACATGCAGGGAGCTCCATTTCACCAGTGGCATCTGATTGAAAGGACTGGGGTCTCATGGACTGTCATGACAACACCAAATACACAAAATATATTTATTGGAAAGGCCCAGGAACACGTGAGGGATAGGGAAAAATCCAAACCGCAACTACCTTACAAACATACTCCCATCCTGCATCAAATTAGGACTGTTAGAGCAGGGAAAGAACATTCATCGAAGCACAAAGGACACACACATTTTTTCCAGTTGAAGTCATGTAGCTTCTTGGAATTGTGAAAGTAAATGTGGAGGGATACACAAGGTGTGGAAACTATTGAAAAATGCCTCAAAGATATGTGGTCTCTAGGAAACAACATGATTTTAGGGTCTTCAAAACCAAGGATTTTCTAAAACAATCCTTCTTTATCCTAAGAAACCTACATGTGCCCAGTTTTCTCAGTTCACCATCTTCCAGTAGGCATGCAGTCAGCACTAAGGGACATTCGCATGCCATCAACAAGAGCCAAAGAAATGTAATAAGGAGACAACCAGTCCCAACAATGGCGTATCCAAGCCACTGACCAAAATCTAGGGCATACATAAAATAAATGCAATGAACCAGGTGCCCAGAAACATCTGAAGTTTTAACTTATTTTCAACAACCTCCAACTGCATATCCTTCACTAGAGAAGCCCACGCAGCCAAGTAGAAGCATTTTTATCCACCATAAAAGACTAGAGCATGACTGCAATAACAAAAAATTTATAAAACAGATGACTAAACTCCCTGATCTTGTGTCTCCTTCCCCATAAGCATGAGCTAAAACATGGTGTGAAAATGAAAAAAAAGGTAGTATAGGTCATTAAAGATAACATGTCAGAATTGATTTGAAACAGACATCTAGGAAATAGGTATCCAACCTCCCACTTGGCATTCAGACCAAAGCAATGACCAACACGTTTAGCATTAAACAAGAAAACATGGAATGGCAGGTGTTCCACCGCAAAATGCATATCACTAATGACCAATTGTTTTCAACAAAATAAAACAAGTGTATGTGGCCAAAAAGGATGAATAATTGGTGGGGGTGGGTGGATGCCTCCACATAAAAAAAAAAACATTCTATCAACAAAATGCTATATTTGCAAAGCATGCAAACACACCTAGACGGTCAAGGAGAAAACATTAAACATTAAACATGAACACCACGTCCTAAACAAAGGTGCCACCAACAACAAGCTCCTCTTGTGCGAATCGAGGCTTGGGGCACGAGAGTGAACAATAATGAAATAAAATAGCTTAAAGTTATTTAATAATATTCATGAAAATTGACACAAAATAAAATAATCGTTAATCAATGACTAAAATTATAATATTATTATTATCATTATTTTTATTAATTTTATGACTATAAAATAATAATTTATTAATCATATTAATAATAATCAATAGGTAAATCTCGATAAAGCAAGAACAAGATTTTCCTTTAATAGGATAATCATACAGGACACTACAAGGTCCACAACTAGAGGTGTCGATCATGACTCGAGAAGGAAAGATGGAGAGGGAGGGTGCTAAATCTTCACTGCAACAAGGAGAAGTCAACTAACTGTCAATGGGAGCACACTCATAACCTTCCCATGCTTAGCTTAGCAATAGTCAGTAAGTCGCAGGAAAGAGCTGGGTAATGTCAAATGGGGCATTACATTCTCCTCCCCTTAAGAAAGCATCATCCTCAATGTGGCATAACATAGAAGGAAGGAAAGGTGGTAAGCATCAAGGAATAGATAAAGGTGAAGGTGCACCCTAAGGTTAAAATTTAATCGTTAAAGCATGACCATAGGAAGGCCTTAGAAACATTTTGGTAGAATTTTAACTTTCAAAGTTCTATGAAGATTGGCAGTTCCCTCTTATTCATTATTTAATTTGTTTCTTTCTGTTTACATTTATCCTAATTCAAGTTCTTTAAAATTTCATTGTGTATAATTTTAGTTTATTCATTCTTGTGGGTGCCCAACATGAACTGCTATCACAATACCCCACCGGGTCATACACAACACTAAGGATTCACAAGCATAATTTAACATACTATCATGATTGTACCACACCACAAGAGCTTAACCAAATTATGGAAGAGAACATTCTCGGTCCACATGAAATCATACTTGACACACATCTATGCTGACATACAATATTCAAACAAAAGTGTACTTCAACAACCAAGAATTTTCCTCAATTCCACAGATGAAGATTTCACATAACTCAGAACAAAAGCTACAGTAAATAGTGTACACAAGGGCATCAATGCCATATCCACAACATCACAAAACATATCCAACTATCATGAGTAACACATACATCATAAGACCACTCCCAAGACATCATAATAACTCAACATATATCCTAAAACATCAGTCATACACACAAATCTCTTATGTCTACCTCAAGTCTCTTATGCCTCCCTTAATCTCTTATTCCTCCTAAATTCTCTTATGCCTCCCTTAATCTCTTATGCCTCCCTCAATCTCTTATGCCTCCCTCAAATCTCTTATGCCTCCCTCAATGAGGTCAGTTTCCCTATGGCCCTAGGCACATAGAGTCCAGAAACCCCTAACCCAAGTGACATAATAACTCATGGTTCAACAACCCACTAGTTATCTATAACTCCTTGGGGTGTACCCCCATACAACGAAGTGGGTCCATAGGTCCAACCATTCCATGGTGCATCCCATGACCCTATTCCACACATCACGACAATAGAACTAACAAAACAATCCGATCCAAATGCCAAGTGGCAAAGTACAAGCCTTGGGAAAGGCAAAATCTTAAAATTTAAAAGAAGATCCAAAACCAAGAAAAAAAATGGCCAAATAGCCATAGTTAGTGCAAAAATCCACATGTTAGTAGTACAAACCAAGGAAATGCCCAAAATGTAAAACATGGCAATCAAGAAAACTATTGGTCCTTGCAAAAATAACATAAAAAGTTCAATTTATAAATAAAATACATATATAAGAATAGCACATTATGATGACTATGTGGCCTTATCTTTCCACCAAAGGGGTACTCAATGAGTTGCTAGTTCTCGAACCTCGAGCCTTAGCTCGTAAAATAACATATCAATAGTACAACTAGCATCATCTCTATCAGAATCATCCCACCACCACTTCGACAAGGCTAAAAACACACATCATAGCTACACTTAGGTTACATTCATACAACAACCACATGAGGAGAGAGGGAACAAAGAGAACATGTCATCATCTACTGAGCCTAAGGTCAGCTCGAGTTACTTGGCCCCTGGTACACATCCCCTCACTCCAAACATACACTTTTATTGATTTCCCTCAGGGTCGGTTAGCGTAAGGTTCACAACATAACATGAAACTACATCACTAACACAATGGTGGTTCACACACATTAACCATAGCATCTTATGCATGGTTCTGATATAGGGTATATTACATACATTACATTCATGGTTTACAACACCACATGTTGCACCCAAAGTGTAATCACTGTACGATAGGGATCATATACCCACCATATGTCCCTAAATCACGACATGAATCATTACATATTACATGAATTACAATTATGATGAGCACAATTACAACATACAATCAATTTCCATATAACATGGGAATACACACATTTCTACACAAATGATAATGACATCATTAAGAAATCCAGTTCACTACAAACCAACCTTGTCATACAACATATCAACACAATCACACATAACAAGATGGTACATCCCACTCAAATTCATAGAGAATTCATGAAAAGGAGAGATAATTCTCTCATCTCCAACACATCAACATGTTAATAGCTACGCACTAAGTGTCATACACAACATGTGTGCTCACAATTATGATTACATAGTTCACATCACACTTATATCACATTACTCTTCCAATATCTACCACCATCATGCAATACCATCATCACTCCAATTTGTCCCAGAGGTTTGAGAGTATGAACCTCCTCTGATACCAAGTGTAACGCCCACTAAAACACAACCCAACTACAACACCAAAAACTTAGATAATTTTTTTTTTTTACTTGCATGGAGTTTACACAACAACACAAGTGACCGGAAAGTGCTATAACTAATACTCAAGAAGTTTGACATAACCTTGACCACATATGCAACAAATCAAAAAAACACCCATCATGAATAATTCACTTGACTCTTTGACAAGGCACAACATAAGAGGCCAACCACAATACATAGTTATAGCTTAGGGCATCCCATGGTGTAAAATATTTTAAGGTTATGCATTTACTAGAAACATCTTTCAAGACCTAACTTTATGATCAAGGAGTATCATGTCTTGATTTGAGCAATTCTTCTTACAAAAGTGAACTTCTTTCTTTTATATCTATTGTCTAATCAGCTTAGGATCAATTTTTCTGAAGGATAAACATTCTATAATGTGTCAATAAATTTCTTAATTCATTGATCTAAGAGCATTTTCCATTTCCCACAAGTTTAATTAATATTACACAAGCCATTGAAACTTGTTTCACATCTCTATTGCATAGGTGATAAGTACAAGCTCTGATTGAGGTAAAGTACCATTTTAGGTTCAGAACAATAATATTCTTTGCTAAAGGATCTAAAGTTTAACATTACTTAAGAAATATTACAATGAATCAAGGCAAGGGTTAAGGGGGAAACATGTCAAAATAATTCAGCTTTGGGGTCCCATGGGTTATTACTCAGTCTTTTATTGAGGCTAAGAATTTATCAAGATTATTTAAAAAATTATTTAGAATTTTCTTGATTAAGTTTGACAAGGGAAAACCATTTACATTTCAAATGATAGAGAGAGAGATCAAATGGTTTCTTAAACAATTTCCTCCTACTTATATAACTTCATTATCTTCCAAAACTAAACATTGATTTCAGCATAAGATCATTTAAGAATTCACCATAAAAGGATAATGTTGATTAATTTAGCTTGGGGACAAACAAGGTATATATATATTTTATTACCAAAATATAGTTTCCTCTTTGATCGCTTAGGGGCTTAAAATTTATCAAGTAGATCACATCTACATTAATTTATTCAAATATAAACCTTAGTTTAACCTTTATAAGGATTATCCAACCCATTTTTTTATGCTTAGAAATACATTGTTACTATGTCTTAAAAGGGTTTACAACTCAACATTTTGTCTCAAGAGAAAATGTTTATCATTACTCATTTGGAAGTTATACATGGTTACATCAATTCTTTCCAACATGACACACAACCCAAAGGAACAAAAACAACTCAAAAGAACCCAATGCAACTCTCCCTTTTTCTACTCATGAAGGCCATCTACACATTTATAGCCTGAGTCAGTTCACGAGAACTAAGCATGATAAAAACTACACATAGGAATCATATGCTACCATTAACAATATCATAAAATGAACCTTTTATTAAATGGAATAGTGTTAAGCTCTAACCCACTAACAACTTATTTAATCATGTTGGAAGATTTACTATTTCAAATTAAGAAGGGAAACCATAAAAATTTGTTATGAACATTGTTTCTAAAACAACAAAGAGACTACTATCATTCTAGTAGGGATCAAAGACCCAATGAGTTTGAAACAGAGTGAAGAGTGTATTGGGATTTCAATCATGTAACCATATAAATTACATGATTGAAATCCAATACTCAACATCAATCAACATTCCTTTAAATAAGTCATAAGATTTAATAGGTTTAAAGTTAGAACTTTAACATCACATACTAACCGCTAATTGCCCCTTTCAAGGAAATTTACCCCACAACATGCCTACACCAAATTTCTTACAAGGAACATATAGAGTAAGTTCTAAAAGAAAATTTCAAACATAAGATCATCTTGCCATGTTATGTACAATAGTAAAAAATATGATAAAAGAAATAACACATACTTAGTAAATCAAACAATTAAAATGAATCTAATGCCACCGTCTTACCAAGATTTAAAATACATTCCAATCAATTTAATTACCCTTAAACCTATATTAATAAAATTTAAGCGAATCGTCACAAGGAACCACTATGATGATGTTACATGAATTGCACTTAGCCATATCTCCTCCAATAGATGACCAAAAATCCTAAGCTTCCTTAATATATTCCAACACCCTTGTTTGAGCCAAAATACCTTAAACAACTACACACAAAAACTTTATTAAACAAATAAAACTCTCTCTCTTATTTCTTTTGAACAATAAATATTATTTTTTATCTCGCCACTCCTAAGTACCTCCATCTCTCAATCAAAATATAATAAATTACCAAACTTAAACAAGGAGAAACTTTCCTTAGTCACATCAAATAATAATAATTATAAATAGTAAATCACCAAGTCATCTCAAAAGTAATACTTCCCTCTATCATCACAAATAAATCATGATTCTTCCTATTCATAATAATTGGAGGGAAAATCACCCCAATCCAACCTACTAGGTAAAGGAATGCCTTAAGTTATCAAAATATGGCAAGAATGATTCCCGACCATTACAACAGATGAAAGAAGGTACCACCCAAAATCCTTTTGTAATAGTTAAGACTTTACCATTATCCATATTTCTTCTTATTCTACCATGAAAGGGTAAGGCATCGGCCAAAAAGAGGCATCCTTCTCATTAAGATTCTTGCAGCCAAGATGGCTAGGCCCTTTTTATCTCATAGATACGAATGCATCTAACACACTAGCTTTAACCCGAGCCACAAACAGATAAGGGTCCTATTTTTATTTAATTATTTAATTAAAACAATCATAAGCTAAGCCCCTACTCCAAATGACCACAATTTCGTCAGAGAATGAAACTACAACAATCGAAGCTAACGAGGAGCCAGGGATTGCTCATTTCAATTTGTAAACAAAAGCATACACATTACATGGTAAATACAAGTAATTTCTCTACCAATAGCTAAAATTAAACTAGGTTTGGAATAAGAGCTCGAAGTATCACTGAAAAAGAAGCCAATATTTCAAATGGTTAATCATAATAATGAAACATCGACACCCGAAGAGAGGGTAAATTTTCCTTAGTCAGTCAAAAATAAAAGCATAACTCTAGAGTTCAGGAAAACACAATATTTGAGTCAAAGTTCTATCTATCAACCACCAACACCTAGATCACTAATGCAAGGGAAAAAAATTAAAATATTGTATCTTCCCTTTCCCGTTCTAAAGAATTCCCCGCAACCAATGGAGTACAACCAAAAGCATAAATAAACAAGGTCTCAGGTATAAATTTGTATGTATTCCATAAATGTTAAGGAAACTTGTTTAAAACCAACAAAGGGAACAAGGTGAAACTAGAAGTATATCCGAAGGCTGAAATCAACAACATAACAACTATAGAGTTCTAAGAAAACTACCATTTCAGCAAGAAAAATTAATTCATTTCATGGTATGGTTAAAGGTAGTATAAAATTCATGTGGTAGTATTTATCATGCATGTAATGAGCTCCAACAATTACAACCAATTTTACCAGGGCATGCAAAGGAAAATCTGACATTCTTCCCAAATTTCTAGGTGGGCACCAAAACTCATTCAAATCCATGCTAGGCATAGGTAAGGGAGCTCCATTTCACCAGTGGCATCTAATTGAAAGGACTGATGGTCTCATGGACTACATGAAAGTAATAAATACACAAAATAGATTTAGTGGAAAGGCCCAAGAACACGTGAGGGATAGGGGAAAAATTTAAACCCCCACCACCTTACAAACATACTCCCAACCTGCATCAAAGTGGGACTATTAGAGCATGGCAAGAACATCCATCAAAGCACAAGGGACACACATATTTATTCCAGTTGAATTTGAAGGTTTCTAAGGAATTGTGAATGTAAATGTGGTGTGATATACAAGGCATGGAAACTACTGACAAATGCCTCAAAGAGATGTGGTCTCCAGAAATGCCATGATTTCAGGGTCTACACAACCAAGTATCTTCTAAAACAATCCTTCATTATCCTAAACAACCTACATGTGCCTAGTATGCTCAGTTCACCATCTTCCAAAGACACATGCAAGATCGAACTAGGGGGATGTTTACGGCCTACAAACAAGAGCTAGAGGAAAGAAACAAGGAGACAAGCAGTCCTAACATTGGCATATGTAAAAACCCAACTAAAATCTAGGGTAGACATAAAAAATATAATGAACTAGGCCCCCAACAACATCTGAAGTTTTAATGTCTTTTCAAGAACCTCCAATTGTAGATCCTTCTCTAGAGAATCCCACATGGCCAAGAAGAAGCATTTTTAACCATCGTAAAAGACCAAAGCATGACTGCAATAATTTTTTTTTATAAAATAGGTGACTAAACTCCCTGATCTTACATCTCCTTCCTCCAAAGCATGAGCTAAAACATGGCGTGAAAAGGGAAAAAAGGGTATTACAGGTCATTAAAGATAACATGTCAGAATTGATTTGAAAGACAATTAGGAAATAGGTGGCCAACCTCCCACTTGGCATTCAAACCAAAGCAATGACCAACATGTTTAGCATTAAAGAAGAAAACATGGAATGATAGGTGTTCCACCTCAAAATGCATATCACTAATGACTAGGTCTTTTCAAAAAAATAAAACAAGTGTATATGGCCAGTAGGGATGAATAATTCATGGGGGTGGGTGGATGCCTCCACATAAACAAAAAAATGTTTTATCAACAAAATGCTATATTTACAAAGAGTTGATAATTTTTGCACTTGTGCAAAAATGGGTAACTCGGAACTTCATTATGATGGATAGCATTAGTGAAGTATACCTAAGCTAGGGGAGTTTCTTTTAGAGAATATGGTTACTATTGAATTAATTAATGATTACATGAAATTTGTAGCTATGTGTGTTGTTACAAAATATAACAGATCACATAGTCTACAATTTCATGATTATCTTCATCAAAAGAACACAAGGCCTCGAAGGACAATTGTGTTGTCTTGATGAAGACATCCAATTGCAAAATAGATGAAATGCTAAGTTTTGGAACAACAAACATAAATGCAGATTGCAGAAATCAAATTTCATTACTGGATGTTACAGGTATTCTTTAATGTTCTTTCCTTCATGATTAAGAAATTCAATTATATTACTAAGTTGTTTAGTTCATCATATAATCCATACATAAATTTGAAATGTAAATAAATACACAACTCATTTTCAGAATTCAATGTTTTATTCATAAGGAATTTCAAATGTTCCCACACAAGCCATGGGATGTAACTAAAAAGTAAAGTACAACTACTGAAATAAGAGGTACGCATGCATGAAAGAGAAAATAAAGGAGTATGAGTGAACCCATCATTGCCTTGGGGGTCTCTTCTTTGGTTGTGACATCTCCTTTTCCAGCCTTGTTCCTTCTTCATCTTCGTTGCTAAAAGAATTGTACCTGAAAAGAAGAAAAGAGGAAAATCATCAGTTACGAGCTCAGGGATCAATCCATATTCCTATACTATCCTAATTCATGCATATGAATCTCTTAACAACAGAGATATAGTTTACTTGAAGATCATACTACATACATGGTTTACTCACTCAGAAAAGAAGAGAAAGAGAAAATAAAAGAAAACCATGGACATAAGAGAGGCCAAAAAGCCTAAATATTTTCTAACTATTTTCTTAAGTGTGCAGGTACAAGTTACAACCAAGAAGAAATAAATCATGTCTTACAGTCCTCATTATAGACAAATATTGCAAATTTCAATGACTTCTATCCTATGGCATAAAGCAGATAAGTCATAAGTACATGATGGAATGAAGGAAGAATGCAACTCAAAGTTCAGTAACTATCCTGCAAATAGAAGAAGTTATAGTATAGAAGAGAGACTGGAAAATAGAAGTACATGTTTCAGATTGCAACTAAAGAAGAAGAATCAGATTTCAAGAAGCTGAAGTTAACTGGAAGGAAAGGATTATAGCTGAAACATAATGGAAAGAGAATTCTGGGAAAATTTTGACAGACTTCACCATGTAAAATGGACATTTACAACTTTTCCAACATACATACTAAAGTTGTAATGTAAATCAAATGCAGTATTTAAGTAGAAAAGAAATGGGAAATACACTTTCAGTCATCAAGGTGAAGAACTTTAGAGTACTCATTATAGCTTAACAAATGAAGAAAATGAAATTTCGAGGTAACATTTACAAAGTGCAGCCATCCTAAAGTACAATTTTCAGAAATGAAGCAAGTATCAAGTGTACAGACTGCTACAGTATAGCTTCAGAGCTCAAAGTGTTAGAGATCAAAGGTGTCCAAAAAATTTCAAAACATTTCAGAATCCATAAAATCTCTTACAAGAAATAGTGAATTTTTTCAATGCAACAACAACAGTTCACACAGTGGCTAAAAATCCAGTAGCACAACTAGTGAAGGAACCCACAATGAGTAAAAGGTTACTAACAAAGCTAGAAGAAGGCCAGTAAGTTCCAGAAAAGGCTCAAGGATTGACCAAGAACAATCTTTGAATCAAAAACTCATACATATCCAAGTCAAAGAAATATTCTAGTATTTCAAAATTGTCATTCCCATTAAAATCATATTCAAATTGCAGTATCAGAGTAAAAGGGTACAGATCCTGACCATTGATAAAAAAACCCATTAATGGGTATCAAGAAATCAAAGAAATGAGAAAGAACTCACCATTAAATTGTATCTATCAAAACCTGAAGGATCATCAAGTTCAGAACTAAAGAAAGAGGACCCAGAACGAGTTTCAACTCGAAAATCCAGGGGAACCATGAAATCACAAAGAGAATGCAAAGAAAGAACGAAGTATCAATATATTGAAATCAAAGTGGCAATAACGAAGCAACAATGATACTTAGAGGTCAAAACTTACCTTTCCTTCATCAAATAGTGATGCTAATAACACAGAACCGAGCTCGACAGAGGTCAACAATGGTGGAATTTTCTGAAAACTTGCTCACAAAGCTCTAGCAGAGAAAAAGACAATGAAGTTTCAAATAGTAGAGGGCTAAATATGCTCAACAATGGTAGCTTCATCCTTTAGAGCTCAAAAGGGAGCAAGATCCTTAAATTGTATGTATTCACAAGTGTAAAAAATGATCTCAAAGATAATAATAATGGTGAAATCAACCAATCCCACTCGAAAAGCTCAGGAATGATCAATGTACAGCCATAAAGAAAAATCAAGGAAGTCAAGCTCATGAACTCCTCCACAAAGGCCAAACAACCAAAATCAAGACGACAAGAAATACCAAGTGTTTGAGCCCTTATGGCTATAGGAAATCACATAAAACTAACAGAGCTCGAATAATCAAAAATGGTGGCCATAAGACCTTGCAGAGAGCTCAAGAGAAGCAAAGAATGACAGAGAACCATTTTTGCAAAGATCCGAGTTCAAAAGCTTCAAACAATGGCGTCAAACAATTTTTTTCCAAGGCTTCACCCACATACTAAAAATCCAAATGAAATGATCATTAGGGTCGAGCTTCCCTTTACCACGCAAACTCGAGAGGTGAGTCAACAGAACTCAACCATGGTTGAAGGATCAATGATCATAAATCAAAAGGAAAATAGATCAACGCTCAAGGATTAATCTCCCAAATCAAAGAAACCATCATGGTTAGTTCCCACCAGCCACATTCAATGCAGGGTTAGAAACCTAACTATAGTTTCAAGATCAATGACATCGGATCAAACAGGACAGAGATTGATGGTCTACATCAAAGACCTAACTCAACCTAAGTTATACAAGCCACCAACAAAACATGCCAAGGGTTGAGTCATCATCGCGATGAGGGGGTGGCCAAATTATTTACAATTTTGACTTACTCACTATAGTCCAAACTTCAAATAATGTGAGACAATGACGTACATGCCAACATTATCAATTCAAATGCAAAAGTGGCTAAGTAAATATTATAGCATGTGGTGGCCGAGTGTGGCATTATTAGCATTGACCTTGTATAAGGTCTAAACTATGTAATATGCCATCCAAACCAATAATCAAAGAGAACTTACCTTAATACTTACAAAAGTTACCTCATACTCATCAAATGGAGATAAGTGATCAAGTGCAAGGGTGGCCCCACAGACTGCAGAGGAAACATTGAGCATGTACACATGGAAGTGGTCCCCATCAAATGGATGTGTGGATGGATTATTTTACAAATATTGCAATTATTGTAATTGTTTTGCTCACAAACAGGAGTATTTTTGCATGCCTTCACAAGAGGACATAACAGACAAGAAGAAAATTCACATGCACAAGGAAAGAGACTTGCCCAACAAGCAAGCTTATTATTAGCAAATTATTCACCTTTTCTTTTCTTAAAAATAGAATAGTCAACTTTAGTTTGACTGAGATGTAATCAAAGGCTATTAATGCCTATTTGTAATTGCATGTTCTATTTTTATTTCCTTTATTAATAGATGAAGGATAAAAATAGGATGCATGGGTGAGTACAAGCCTTAGTCTATTTTTAGGGAGGGTGGAAAAATTATTTTTGCTATATATTGTGTGCTTTGGCAAAGCACAAAGGGGGAATTTTTAGATACAAGAGTGCTGAAGAAAATTTTACCAGTTTTACCCTTTGAATGTGAAGTATTTTCTACCTTTCCAATTATTTTCAGTCTTGTGTATGTTTCCATTAATCTTGTGAATGAAAATTCCCTGGTTAATTATCTTACCCTGTTACAAATTTAGTAATTTCTACATGATATTAATGTGCATGTTTAGCTTAGTAGTATTGTTGTGATACTTTCCCTCAATACCTTAAAGTGTTTTTCCCTTAGCATTCTAGAGAAAATGTTTGTCTAGCATCAAAAATACTTTCACATAGTATTTTTCATATACTCGGTCAAATCCCTCATACAAATTTACAATTTTTGTGTATCACCTTAGTTTTAATTATTTTACAGCCATCTTTTACCCTTATCCTCCCGAAATCAGTTTAGGATACACCAGTGAGGAACCGGCCTTGATACCAAAGACTCACCTCAAAATAAGTATACCCACAGACCTGAGGTGTTTCCATTGTATCTACAAAAAGAGAGAGATCAATTTTGCAAGCTTAGAACACCTGCAACCATCTCTCTATAGGGTGTACTTTCGAGAGATAACACAAAGCATGTAAAGATGCCTAGACGGCCAAGAAGAAAACATTAAACATTAAACATGAACACCATGTCCTAAATAAAGGTGCCACCAATAACAAGCTCCTCTTGCGTGAATCGAGGCTCAAGCATGAGAGTGAATAATAAATGAAAAATAGCTTAAAGTTAATTAATAATATTCATGAAAATCGACACAAAATAAAATAATTGTTAATCGATGACTAAAATTATAATATTATTATTATCATTATTTTTATTAATTTTACGACTAAAAAATAATAATTTAATAATCATATTAATAAAGATCAATAGGAAATCTCGATAAAGCGAGAACAAGATTTTCCTTTAATAGGACAATCGTATACAGGATGCTACAAGGTCCACAACTAGAGTTGTCTACCACGACTCGAGAAGGCAAGATGGAGAGGGAGGGTGCTAAATCTTCACTGTGCGACAAGGACGAAGGTCAACTAATGGTCAATGAGAACACACTCATAACCTTTCCATGCTTAGCAACAAGGTCGTCGGGGCAAGATTTGGGGTAACGTCGAATAAGGCATTACAATATACATGTACAATATGTTTATGCAGAATCACAACACCCTTGATTGATAAGGAAGAAAGGAAGCCCATACCTTCATTATTTTGGTAGGTGAGAAATCTAGAAACATCCCTCTAAAATGGCGAACTGTATTTCTTCATTTTAAAATATTTAGCCTTACTAAAATTAAGAAAAAACTGAGGGATTTCCAAAAATTATGATTTTGTTCAAATTTGAGCTTCCATTCAAAAGTTATGGCCATCTAAAGATGAGGGTGTCATACTACAATAAATTTCAGTCGTGATCTCTACCTTTTCAGACTCTGAATATCATCACATCCTTCTGAAATCTAAAATTTCAGATTTTTGGGATTCAGAACTTCGGCTTTTTTTTTCAGAGTTCGGGTTAGTGTTCATCGCTCAAGTCGCTCAAGAGATCTTAAATGTCAAACCTCCAAAGTCTAAAATTTAGACTTAAGGGTTTTGGTATTTCAAACATTGAACACCCAAAGTCAAGCAAATCACCACTTTAAGTTTGAAACCCAAAGTCTGAATTTTGAACTTTACAGTTTCAAAATTTTGGATGTTTCATGACCTCAAAAAATTGAATAGTGAAAGTGACCATGAAAGTCAAATTTTGAATCATGAAATTCCAAAATTTCAAATTTTGAAGGGTACAATGTAGGTTCGAGTCTAAAGGTAGATTAACCACTATACAAAATGTTACCCTTATCTTCAGATAGCCATAACATTTGACTGGGAGCTTGGATTTTCACAAAATAGGACTTTTTAGAAACCTCTCAATGTCCTCTACAAAACAGCAACTAGTTTCCTTAATTTTATTTAGACAAAGTATTTCAAAGTGAGAAAATATAGTCCACCATTTTAGAGGAATGTTCGAGATTTCTCACCTACCTAAATGATGAAGGTATGAGCTTCCTTTCTTCCCCAAAATGGAAAATTACATGGAGGTATGGGTTTTGTAGTGGCACCCATCATTGTTGCATCTGATTTTAATGCATTTTGGGTGGATGAAGTAAGCTTTCAAATTCCTTCTCTCTCCCTTCCTCTCATTCTTCCTATATATTGTAAGGAGGGGCTCATTTCAAAAGGTTGGAGACCTTGTATATGCCCCTCCCTTCTTCTTGTTTTCTGTAAGATATTTTTTGGAGATTTCAAACCTCTCTACTAGACTTTTAATGCAAAATATGTGCCTTTGAGCTTGAGTGTGGTGTATTTTATCAATTTCAGGAGCAATATAAACAAATTTATGGATGTTCTAAACACCCTTTTGTGTTTTGTTGTAACTCTTCTAGTCTTTCATCACATGCAAATTATTGTGCACTATTGTGTTTTCATTGGAAGATTCTTCTTGTGTTGTGTTTATTATGCAGGTTGTCTAACACTCCTTTTTGGTACATCACCTTCCCTTAGAGTAGGTTTTATTTTCATGCATTTTCTATCTATCTCTCCTTGGAAATATTAGATTAGGGCTAGATCTACAACTTTCTACACTTTGGAGTAGTTGGCACTAGGATAGGATAGGAAGTCGGCCTTCTCCAGAGGGTTTTCCCAATTGCAAAGTCCCACACTTTGGGATATCTCCATGTTTGATGAATCACATTGACTTGCCTCAACCTTTCACTTGCGAGCAATCAAGGGTGTTGTGATTTTACCATTACACTACCCAATGATGCACTCTAGTCTAACTATTCATACTTGACTCCTGAGGGTCTAAATAAAAATTGAACCTCACCTCATCACACTCACCCATTAAACCATTCGATATTTTTATCATTTGACATTTAAATAATAGTGTTATATGCTATAGGCTACATCATCAATTCCGCTTACATCATCTAGTCATATACACTTCAGGCCAAATCATCACTTCATCTACTCATCTTGTGATATACACTTTAGGCTAAATCATCACACATTCTCACACCTTATCTCTATGTCACATATCATCACTACACATTCGTCACATCACGATACATACAACACATAGTTTGACCATTTCCCGATGACGCACTCTCATTTACATTTCACTCTTAACTATTGAGGGGGCATACTAAATGAAACTCATTGCATACATACACATCCATTTGGGGGAACGTTGCTCCTATCATTCACTCTACATCCCATTCCACCTCACCCACAACATACTTTGGTAGCATTTACTTGTACATGTTCACGTTATTACACATGCTAGATAGATATCTTGTATGTTATAATATTTATCAAACAAACATACATGTTCACTTGCCTTTCTCATTGTGATCATAGATTATACATATCTATTACATGCAAGATGGATGTTTTGGTGCAGTACCTATAACTAGTCCCACAAAGGATCCTGAGGGCATCCACTTTCATACATTAAAGGTGTTATTGTTTCATTTTTTCATAGAAAACTACTTTATCATATTACACATGCTTTGACATACTTTTTATATTTTGAGCATGCTAATAGGTTCTTCATGTGCATCATTTGTTATGTAGGGCTACTTGCTTCCATGATTGTTTGTTACACTGTTTGCAATTTTTTCACTATTTTATCTTGTTTACGGGCTTTTCCCTTTTTTTTGCACACTTGTCTTCTTGCGGCCATTATGTCCTTGACTATCTTGCGACATTGTGATTGGTGTCACATGTTTGCAACCCACTTTTCGATGTCTACATTGTCTTCTTTTGTGTTATAGCTTACACATTATCTGTTTAGCTTACACTTTTCTATTATATGTGCATTTTTGTCTTTTCTTGTACTAAAAGTTGTTTTCCTATCCACTTGTTTGCATGTTCCTTGGTTTCTACCAAGCACATCCCCTTCCCCCTACAGGGAATAGTTTCAGTGGCCGGTCCTCCTTTGGGGTTTTATTCTCCTTCAGTAAACATCACATGCACCCCAAAAGAGGGGGCATCATTTGGGTGAATCAGTCACCTCATACAGAGTATACATAACACATCACAGTATCGGTACAATACATAGTTTTAAGATTTCATGGCTTAGAATCAAACTTGGGTCCATAACACAGTGGCCTTTCCAATATTTTCTTAAACAAAGGAGCATATTACACAATGACCTTACCTATATTTCCTCAAACCAAGGGGAATATCACATAGTGATTGTTAATCCAACACAATCTACATAACTCCATACATAATGGCTTTTACAGGAAGACAGTCCTTAGCACTCATACACACCATCTGTAGTGGTGTTTTATATAGTGGGAAGTAGTTAAAGGATGGAGGAAGACACCCGATAGTTTATCCCTACACTTCTTCCATTACATTGGCATGAGATTACCTGAAAAAATTACACACATCAACATCATCTACATGATCCTTTTCACACTCTTTCATCATCACAAATCAGGTGCACATGTTCCTTTTTCATATTTTCAACATTTTCTTTTGTATACTTCCTTACATGATTTTATACATATATATGCATATTTGACTACATGATCACCTTCTCTTTTGCATGTTTGTTCATATGGGAAGTAGGTATTCAACATCAACAACAACATCACACACATGGACACCAACAATAGGTACAACATTGACATCTACAAGAGTTTTTCCACCCTAGGTTCATTTTCATCACCTTTATTACACTTTTTCATCTTTAGTTTCCATGCTCCATCTTTTAATCACTCCACGATTTGTGTAGTCCCTTAGCACACTTTCTACATTTATATATATATGGATATCAGGTACCCATATCTATCTACTTTATGTTACTGAAGCTTTCCACTCACTAACATAAAGTGGTGTAAAATGTAGACACAAAATCACGCACTTTGGGTACTTATTTAGTCATGATTACATAATATTATTCATATGATTCCTGAGTACAAAGAGCAATGATTAACCCATGTCTTCGGTTGATTTTATTTGGTTTATGCTTCTACTTTTAGTCTTACACTTTTACATGCTCAGTTTTTCTTTTTACCTTTCAACATTTTTTCAATCTGGACACCAACACTAAGCAAGGATGCCAATGTCAAGTGCCCTTGTCCTCTTTGTACTTTTATCACACTTTATGGGTCCTTTCTAGATGTTTGAGCATTTTATCTATTTATTAGTCGACATTATTGTGGTTAATTATAATGAAATTCAAGCGAAGGAATCATATAAATATAAATTTATGTGATGGTAATAAGGGACCAAGAACTAAGCACTATCTATCACCACCTAAGGTTGCATCCATCTAGCTCCATCACAAGGAACATAAGGGTTGGTTTTCTACATCACACTTCTAGGAGGGAAGTTGATTATATTCACCGTACACATTTACTACATTCTACTTCTAGCTACGTGCTCGTTATTCCAAGTGTGACACGCACCAGAGAAACCTAGGGCACAATTTCACACACACACAAAGAACTACATTGGGTTTGAGATGTAGTGCAGAGCTCAGTAGTAAGTCCATAATTGTGGCAGCTGAGGAAAATCTAACCGCTCATTTTACATATTTCTTTTTTAGGATTTGATGTCTATTTGAGGGTTTTGCAAGTTTTTTCTTCATTTTAGGTTTACAGGTACCTCAATGATCTTATAGCGACATACAAGTGATCAAAGGAGATCAAGTGAAGAAAAAAAAAAAAATACGTATGGTTACCAAAAGATACCTTAGTATAATTTTGTTGTATAAATTTATTATCAACTTATTATAATTTATAAGGGAAATAAATTAATTTTACCCCACCCAACATTACTACCAAATTTTAGAAAATTTAAAGTATAAGATTTAAATTAGGTGACCCTAAGAACACTATAAATGTTATTATTTATTGACAATAGTAATTATATTAAAATATTATTAAACTTGTTATTAAAAATATATTTATATATATATATATATATAAAGAATTTATATTAATCACGTATTAAACAACCCCAAAGAAATTTCTTTTAAATTAAAAAAAAATAGTGTTAATGTTTAAGGCCGTGGCCTTGTGTGCTATGAATAGGAGGGAATGGTGGGGGAGGTCGCCGACCCCACCCCATATACTATGGGATGGTGGGTGGGATCGACGACCTTCCCCGCACCCCACCGCCACAAATTTTTAAACCCACAAACATTGTAAACTCTTGCCAATGTATAATATGCACAAATTTTCTAAAATGTCGTTACACATTGCCTTTTTGGATTTTTATCTATCTCGTGTGGCCATGGGTTTTATGCGGACCAAACCTCTTTTTAAACAGACACACACACACAAAAAAATAAAAGTATTTTATTCCTATTTTGGGTCTTAATAAAATGGATGTTTAAAACATGTGTGTGTGTGTGTGCCACACAAGCACGCGCGTGTGTGTGTGTGCGTGTGTGTGTGTGTGTGTGTGCGTGCACATGGGTGTGTGTGTGTCTATATATATATGTATATATATATGTATATATATATATGTATATATATATATATATATATATATGTATATATATATATATATATATATATATATATATACCTGTAAATATGTATATACCTTTGTTACACAATTATATGCATATACCATTTTAACTATTTCTCAAAAATGGGGCAAAACCCATATACCATTTGGGAAAATACTAAAATAATGATATAAACAAAATAAATAAATACGTTGGGACCCTAGAAGAGAGTGCAAATAGAACAAGGAAAGAAAAGAAGAGTGTGCATCCTTGCAAGATATTGAGATTTCCTCTCATGGCTTCCACCTCCTCTCCACCAATCTACAAAACAAAAAGAAGAAACAATAAGTCAAAACAAAGAGAAAAGAGATTTTCATATGCATGCTTAGGGTTAGTTGAATCCCTAGATCTAAGGGCCCCAAATAAATCCATCAAATGGATGAAATTCATCCCTACAAAAATTAGGTGGGGAGTGGGTGAGAGAAATTTAAATTTAATTTGCATGGGTAGACATTATTTTGGGGCCACTCTAGTATGTGTACGGGGTGTTGTTATTTCCTAACCCAAGTTTCTTTTAGAGACCTTTTTACTTAATGCAACTTTGACCCCTTTGTGGGTATTATAGAACTTTATTATTTAATTAAATAATGCACTATAGCCTTGAGATTAACTACCCAAATTTAATTGACGTGAAATTTAATTGCATTAAAGTAAACTATAGGGTAGCTTAAGTCTTGATTTAGACTAACGAATTTTATTATAAGTTATTGAGAGATTTTATTATCTTATTTTAAATGGGGATCTAAAGAAAACTTAATAATGTTAAATTAATGTAATTTTTTACTCGAGTTTGTGATGACAGTAAATTCGAATCCTTTTGTGAGTGTGTCTAACAAAAAACAATATTCCATAATTTTTTCTAGTTGCCCTGGGTTTTCCTTGGGTTTCGTGCGGGAAATTTTGTGGGCATTACAATATGTATCAAAGGTAGAGAAAAATTCATAGAGTTACTATCACACATTGACAAAAATATCAAATATTATCATCGTTGAAATCCATACAGAGATTGCATACAATAAGCTCCTCTCAAAATAATAGTTGATTGTGATATTAGTGCACAAGTGACATGCTACATACTTGATAAACTTCCTCTTACAATGTGTATCCATAAATTCACTTCAATTTATGTTGGTAAGAAAGTTTTCAAGTGTTTATTAATGGTCACACCGATAGCATCATTGATTCCTTACTTCATTGATGCCTACGTGTGGCACATATCACATTTGCAAATTTTCCATTTATTTGAGGCTAAACAAACATGGTCTTGTTATCTCAATTCCCCCAAGGAGAATTAATCAAACATGGCCTTGCATAGAAGAAAACAAAGAACTCACATTAAAATCCAACAAAAGAAACAACGGGACTTGAAAATAGAATAGCGAGGGGTCGGGAAGAGAATACAATGTCAAAGAAAACAGAGGCTCAAAGGAAAAGAAAATAGAGAAGGCTCAAAGTCTTTGGGCTCTGCAAATGACTCAGAACGAGCCCCAAAATTTGCTAAGTATAGAGAGTCAACAGAAGTTGCCAAGTGTCCAAATGGTGCACCTCTAAAGATTGAATCCAAAAGGGTAGACTCAAACAAGTGCCGGCCTCCATGTGTCCCAGGCCCAAAGAGGGGCAGAGTCAACAACTAAAAGTCAAAAAGAAGACAGGGTGGGCCCAAAAATACTAAGTATAAAGGTGCTAGCGGAAGCTAACATGGGTCAACATGACGTATCTCCAAAGATAAATCTCAAAAGCATTCCCCAAACAAGTGCCAGGCCTCCATGTATCTAGAACCCCAAAATGTTGCACCAGTCATTGAAAAGTCTTCGACTCAGCGGAAGGTGCCAAGTGTCGGCTTGGCACAATTTTAAGATGGGAGCCCAAGGTAGAGACTCAAACTTACACCAGCCCTCCACATGGTCAATGGTCAACAGAGGTCAAATTCAAAAGCAAGAGCGGGCCCGAAATGACTAAGTGTAGAGAACCAGCGGAATCCTCCACATGTCTCAATCGTGCAATTTCGAAAGGAAATTCCAGAGGTAGTCCCCAAATGAGTGCGAGCTCGCCACATGTCCCAGGTCCAAAGAAAAGGGACAGTCGGGGTTGAATAGTCAAAGTAGAAGCGGTCTGGCGGAAGGAGCCAAGTGTCGAAGATGGTGCCACTTCAAAGGTAAAAATTTGGGGTAGGTTTCCAAATGAGCGCGAAGCCTCCACGTGTTGATGGTAAGACTTTTGGCCTCGCCAAGCAAGGAGACTTGGGAAAAATACAAAGAAGCCCAAGGAGCTCACGTAAACCACCACATGTCAGTCTGACGTGATTTCAAGAGCATAAAGAAGGATCTAAATCTCCAAGATGCACGAGGCTGCAACGTGGACCCATTATGAATAGATTTTTTTTAAATGGTGCACTCGCGATCCTAATCTTCAGATGGCCATATCTTTTGACTAGAAACTCAGATTTGGGTGGGAAAAGACTTTTTGGATACGTCTCAACACCCTCTATGCCATAGGAACATAAAAAATCATTCTTAACAAGATTTAGTAGGTCAAAATGGGGAAACATATTCCATGTTGTTAATGCAAAATCTGATTTCTTCAACTACCTAGGTTTGATTTTTTGATCCATCGTTCTTCCTTTAACACGCTGAGTAGACATAGGGAACTAGAATCGACATATTATATGCATATTTGAAATGGGCATTTATTAATGGTGGTCGAACTTTCAACACAAGATTCAATGCATATTTCAAGGTGGTTGAAGTAGTATTCGAATTCTTCCCTCCTCTCTCTCGTTCTTCCTATATATTGTAATGAATGGGCATATTCAAGGGGTTGGTCATTGTTTTCTCCTTTTCCCCCTCTCTCTTGATTCCTTAGGGTAGAATACAGAGTCTAAGCCTCCTCCCATGGCTCTGTAATTGTGTTTTCTTATCTCTTGCCCACTGATGATGTACCGTGTAACATTTTGGACAAAAAATTTATTTCGTGATGCATTTGTCCATCCTTGGCTCATTTTATTGTCTCTTCTTACCTCTCATCATTATAGGGTATACTATGCATACTCTAATGTTTGTTGCAAGTTCTGGGAGTTGTGCTTAATGGGTTTTGAAGTGGTGTTACGATTAAAAACTATATCTCATCTATGGCGTATCTTTTCCACCCTCTCCTCTTCTCAACTCTCTCCACTTAATGAAGTTGGATTTTTGATTAACCACTTCCTTTTCTGGTGTATCACTGCTTAGTGTAGGCTCTTCCACTCTCTCTCTCTCTCTCTATCCCTGTGGAATGGTTAGATTAGGATAGAATAGGTTGTCTTCACTAGAGTAGGTTGTGGAAGGTAGATTAGGAGTAAAGAATTGGCTTTCTCCGAGGTCCATCTCAAGTTTTACAAGTCCCACAACTTGAGAGATGGTCCCATGTTATGCAATCACACCGAACTCCCCACTCCACATCAAGCCATTTAGGGGTGCTTTGATTCTACAATAACATTTTTGGCATGCCCGATGGGATAGGTCTGAAGCACATTACCACTTAATTTCATCAAGTTGATGTGTTATTTTTGAGATTCAACCTTTTGAGGCACATATAATAACATCTAGTGACTCCATCTAGTCAAAACCCCATCTCTGAAGTTGACAGACCTTTTCCATCCATTTCCACTCATTTTCATCCATTTTCTTCTTCCATATCTTTCATTTTCTCCCATTTCATGAAGTTGTGCAATCATTTATTCATTTCCTTCATGGAATTTGAACCTACAGTAGTGCAATTCACCTCCAATACATTTTGCAACTCCTTTAGATCAACACTATGATCATATCCATAACCATTATGATTACCCCTATAAGCAGGGTCAAATTCAATTTGGCCATGGAGTTTATCAAGAAAAAGGGGACGCATACAATGGTGACAAATGGCTATGTGAAGAATGTTGGTTTATTGGAGAAGATTCAAAGAATGGAGGATAGCATGGTGCAATCCAGTGGTACAACACACATATGAAGGCATTTGGGATTGGTTTTAGGACACCATGTCCATGGGGAGGCCCTTTTCTAAGACATTACAGCCCTCGGGATAAGATTGACTTCATGGTTGAAATGTTGCACGAACTTGCACATGATTGATTGAGGAGATTGACGCCTATGAGATGGACACAAGACAAACTTGTCAATGGGTAAGTCCATCACCTACTAGCTCTTCATTTTCTCTTCTCAAACTTTATCATTTCAGCATGATATGGAGTCAAGCCCCTCATCTACTACCTCAAGCTTTAATTTCTTTTCTCCATCTCATGATCTCCCATCCCACCTTAATTCCTCTTCCCTTTTCCCTTCCAAACAATCATCCCCTTTAAACAAATAAGTATTTTTCCTCCCTCCCCACCACAAATAATTGAAAACCTAGTTGAACCCCAACTTGCCACTCCTCTTGCCTTCCCAATTCCATATGGGGAAGAGATTCGAACAAAAAAGTAGGAACCCAATAGAGAAGAAATGATAGAATATCTAAAGAGTTAGGTTTCCAGATTTGGGTTTACAAAGATCCCCTTGATGGTCAAGCCAATATACAAGGTCAAAGTTGAACAGCTAGTGGTGGTTGAGGCTGAGTTTGTAGCAGAGAAGGAATGAAACCAAGAATAAGAAGATAAGAAATTTTTTTCTCTGAATACAGTGTCCCTAATGACAATCTGTTTGAAGAGAATGTTGATCTAAACCAAGCTACACAACTAGTTAAAGAGGAGGAACAATCAGCTCTAAGCCCCGTTGAAGAGGAGCAGTTGGGAGAGATCAAATCAATGTTGAAGCCACTCAATGAAGAAATCATCATTGAATATTCTTTGCTTTCATTTCAAGGTCCTGATTTGATTGATGAACCCATGATGGAGGAAGACCATATAGTTCCGAGAGGCCCCAACCGTGGAGCAGGATACATAAGAACCTTCGAGTTCTTCCTCCCGCTTCATCCCCTTCAATCTCTAATGTTGAAGAGGAGTTTTAACTTTCAAAATTCAAGTTGGAGGATGAAGCGAACCATGGTGAGCAAGTTTCGATTAGGAGCACAAAGATGGAGGAGGTCGAGAACATGCAATAGGACATCAAGGAGACATATTATCTGTGACTTAGAGGATTACTTTGATAGAGAGGAGCATGAGGAAATTACATCATTTACACCTCTATCACCCACCTTTCAAGAATATGAGCTCGTTGTCATAAAGAAGGGCATTCAAGAAAAGTAACATATGTCTCACAACATCCCTTTAGAACCAAGGTGGAAGATATGAGTCTTCCATGTTCTTCACAAGAGAAGGAAGAGAAAATGTAAAAGGATGTTATCATCCCTCTCACACCATCCATCCAAGAAGTTCCACAAAAACTCCATTTTGGAGTTAAATTTAAGAGAAAAATGGCACATTCAAAGGATCGGATCGTGTCCAATTAGGTACTTGGCTTCATTGAGCCGGAGAGAAGCAAGCACCTATCACACCCACTTCAGGGCATGAGGATGAGTTTCAAATCACCAAGGGTCACCATCAGCACTCCAGAGTCCAATACTAATAAACATGAGGAGGTATTTTTGGTTGATGTAGATACCTTGATGATTTGGGTGGAGGGCCACTTATAGTAAGTTTTTCACTCATATAGGAACCCATATTCAGTGTCAAATCATTTGCATGGTTGCCCCTTTTGAGAAAGGGAAGCTAGTTCTCCCTACCTATATCAGGATTTGTTTAGCTTCTTTCTCTCTGGTTAGTGTAGGAGTAGGAGTAGACTTTGTTTTCAGTAGAAGAAGTGCTTTATCACACTCTACATGTCTCATTTAAGGCATGTATGATTTTTCTTTGTACATAAGTTTTGTTCGCATTGCTCTAGGGCTACCAAGGCCAAGCCCTTCGTTGTTCATGACAGAGAAATCCATAGTTGCTTGTAATAGATGTAAATTTCAAAGTACAACAAATGCATAGAAACTAAATAAATAAATGTTTTCGAGACAATGTATTTCTAGGACAGGCTTAGGGTCACCAAGAGCAAATGGTTGGGCTCGTGGATCAAAGACAAGATCGATCAGGCTATTATTCTTGACCCATGTCCAATGGATGCTTCTAGGCTAATGGTACCTTCATCTAGTAGGTAAATGTCCCCGTGAGTCGCCAAATTGTTATCTCAATTTTTCCCCACCATGAGAATTGATCAAACATGACCTTACACACAAGAAACCAGAGAACTCACTTTCAAATCCAACAATCAGGGAATAGCGGGACTCGAAATTGGAATAGTAGGGTTAGGGAAGAGAAGATAGTGTCAAAGAAACTAGAGGCTCAAAGGATAAGGAAACGGGAAGGCTCAAAGTCTTCGGGCTCTACAAGTGACTCAGAAAGAGCCTCAAAATTGGATAAATATAGAGAGTCAGTGGAAGCTACCAAGTGTCCAAATGGCACACCTCTAAATATTGAATCCAAAAAGGGCGGACTCAAACAAGCACTAGGCCTCCACATGTCCTAGGCCCAAAGTGGGGTAGAGTCAAAAGCTAAAAGTAAAAAAGTCGATAGGGCGGGCCTAAAAAGACTAAGTATAAAAGTGCTAGTGGAAGCTACCACGCGTCAGCATGGCACATCTCCAAAGATAAATCTCAAAAGTAAACCCCAAACAAGTGTCGCCCTCCACATATCCAGTAACCCCAAAAGTTACACCGGCCGTTGAAAAGTCTTCAACTCAGAAAAAGGTACCAAGTGTTAGCTCGGTGCAATTTCAAGATGGGAGCCCAAGGCGGAGACTCAAACTTGCGCTAGCCCTCCACATGGCCAATGGTCAACATAGGTCAAATTCAAAAGTGAGAGTGGGCCCAAAATTCAAAAGGAAAGTCTAGAGGCGGTCCCAAACTAGTGCGGGATCACGACGTGTCCCAAGTCCAAAGAAAAGGGATATATTCGGGGGTTGAATAATCAAAGAAGAGGCAGGCCGAGTGGGAAGGAGCCAAGTGTCGGCACAACTCTCCTTCAAAGGTAAAAATTTGGGGCAAGTTTCCAAATGAGCATGAAGCCTCCACGTGTCCAAGGTCAAACTTTTGGCCCCACCAAGAAAGGAGACTTGGGAAAACTTCAAAGAATCCCAATGAGCTCACGAGGTCACCACGTGTCATTCTAATGTGATTTTAAGAGCATAAGGAAGGATCCAAATCTCAAAGATGCACAAGGCTGCCACGTGGACCCGAGACGGACATATTTTTAAAAAATGGTGTGCACGTGACCCTAATCTTCGAGATGGCCATATATTTTGACTTTGAAACTCAGATTTGGATAGAAGAAGACTTTTTGGAAATGTCTCAACACCCTTTATGCCATGGGAACATAAAATATCATTCTTAAGAGGCTTTAGTAGGTGAAAAATGGGAAAATGCCTTCCAGACATTAATGGAGAATCTAATTTCTTCAACTACCTCGAATTTGATTTTTTGATCTTCTATTCTTCCTTCTTCAACACGTCGAGTAGACATAGGGAACCAGAATCGATATATTGTAGGGAGATTTGAAAGGAGCATTGATTGACGGTAGTTGAGCTTTCAAAGCGAGGATTCAATGCATATCTCAAGGTGGTTGAAGTAGGTTTCAATTCTTCTCTCGATCTTTCTTCTTCTTCCTATATATTATAAAGAAGGGACATATTCAAGGGGTTGGTCATTGTTTTCTCCTCTACCCCCCTCTCTCTTTCTTCCTTAGGGTAGAATGCAGAGTCTAAGTTGTTATGTTTGTGGAGCCTATTTTCATGTTAGAGTGTGGTACACCTTCTATGTGTTACACTCGGGTATTTTTACGGCAGTCCCGCTCGTCGGTGAGCGGGTCAGGGGGATTCGGGGGTGAAACCCCCCCGATCGAAGGGGGCTCGGGAGAAGCCCCTCAAGAAAATTTTCATGGGTGGTTTATTAACCCATGGGTAATGGGTAACTGTTATGGGCTATTTTTGGGCCCATGGTTTTTCGGTACCCATTGTTTTGTAAAACCACCTCTTCGGCTACCCATAGGTTTATGGGACGGTTTTGTTTTTGCCCATTGTTTGATACCCACGGTTTTGTAAAACTGCTTAAGAAATTGTCTATTTATATGGTCTTATGCATATGATAGATATACAAGAAAATGTATTGCAGATGTGTTTTGAATTCGGGTGTGAATTTTGTAGAGTTTGTTGAGCATAGCTCCAAATGGATCTGGGTATTGTATTGAGAGAGTGGAGGCTTGTAATAAAATCTGAGCAAGTGATTCTTGGTGGATGTAGCCCAAATTGGGTGAACCACATTAAATCTTGTCTCTCTGTGTTGTGTTATTTATTCTGCACTTTTATTTGAGATATGTAATATTTTCTGCATATTAGTTTCTACTGTTGTGATTATGTAAGGGATTATTCCGCATATTTTATCTCTTATTTCCTAACATAAGCCTCTTCTCATGGCTTTGTAATGGCCTTTTCTTTACTCTTTCCCACTAATGATGTACCGTGTAAACTTTTGGAGAAATAAAATCTATTTTGTGATGCATCTGTCCATCCTTGGCTCATTTTATTGTCTCTTCTTACCTCTCATCATTGCAAGGTATACTATGCATACTCGATGTTTTTGCAAGTTCGGGAGTTGTGCTTAATGGGTTTCGAAGTGGTGTTATGTGTGAAAACTATCTCTGATCTGTGGTGCATCTTGTCCACCCTCTCCTCTGCTCACCTCTCTCCACTTCAGGTAGTTGGATTTGTGATCAACCACTTCCTTTTCTAGTGTATCACCACTTAGTGTAGGCTCTTCCACTCTCTCTCTCTCTCTCTCTGTCCCCTTGGAATGGTTAGATTAGGATAGAATAGGTTCTTCCTACACTGGAGTAGCTTGTGGTAGGTAGATTAGGAAGCAAGAACCAACTTTCTCCAGAGATCCATCTCAAGTTTTGCAAGTACCACAGCTTGAGAGATGGTCCCATGTTGTGCAATCACACCAAATTCCCCACTCCACATCAAGCCATTCGGGGGTGTTTTGATTTTGCACTAACAAGTCTTTCAATAATGAAAGGAGAGGAACATAATGGAGGTAGAGGAAAACCATGGCAGTCATTCACGTCTATCCCCTTTACTAAGATGTGCCTATAATTGATGATCACTAATTTGAATATGTCTTCTAGTCAAAATTTCTACTTATATACCAATCAAAAAAATACAAACAAATACTGTTGTTACCTCAGGTAAAATATAGTGATGTATTTGGAGGCAATAAAAATAAGGTATCATTCATTCCATGTACAGTGGAGTAAGATTATTATTGGAAATATTGCAAGAACATAAATTAGTGATAGTGACTCTTATACTGATTGCATCATGGAAGTGGAATTACAAGAATGGGGGTACATATCTTGCATCCACCAATATATAAACCCAAACATTGATGAATTGGACATGTTAGGCCTAAAATACTAACATTAATAATGATTAGTCAAAGAAAGGTTTCCCCCTCAAGTTGTAGACTACAACACCTACATTCATGGATCATGAACATCTTGAGAACCACCTTCTAGTAGATCCTCCGTCGAACTAACCAGTTCCGTTACTTCCATATATAAAATAAATACTCACCTACACAATTATTTTCAAACATCTCATAACAGAACAGATAGATCCCACCCTTAAATATGATTGTTTAATGTATAACTAGTACATGAAAGTCCTACTTGATTGGATAGATAAGAGATGTTATAGAATCATTTAAGAATAGAAGCACATCATCCCTTCTCCTACTAGATCCAAAAAGTATTATTGACTTCAACATAAATACATGTACTATACATTATATTTTTTGAATATTAATTCATGAAGTGAAGGATATCAAAAATCGTGTACTATAAATATTCCAGAAAAAATGAATTTGATAGAATACACTCTCATAGATAAAATGATCTTTGTACGACAATTTTTTTTGAGAAATATAAATTATAGGTTGTTTGAGGCATTCCCTCACCATAGAAATGAAATTTTTAATGGACACTCAGTTATACTAGTTCACATCTTTGGTCACATGCCATATATCACTATCTGTAGATAATTCATTTAATCAAACACTTCAGCATAAATTCAACATAGTCATCACCTTGGAAAAAACAATTGTCAACAAGGTTGTAACCCAGAATAACTGGAATTATGGCATTTATTAACCATTGTTAGAAATGCACACCGAATCAAATAGGAATGGATTATCTTCATGTCATAAACAAAATCTTTCATGTCCCTAATAATGTAGGCATCCTTTATAGGAAAAAATAATAGCTACGTAACAAAAGAATTAGCAATCTTATAATTTAAGTGAATGTTAGAATCGTTGTATCTTCTAGTTGTATTATGAAAATCTTTCCAAAGAAGACATGGAGTAATATCGACATTAACGAAACTCTATTGGAGCCTATAGTACTCTTATGAACATAAAAGGTGGTCTTATTTACATCAAACTTATCAGTTGAATCTAGACTGGTAAATGAGGAACTCGGGCATGTCATGGAGCTTGTGGACAATCCAAGTCCATAAACCCTTAATTTTTCATCCTTTATTATTGTCAAATTCAAAAAATACCAGGGGCCCCTGTTGCATCCTACACCTAACTTGTTTTCCCCTTATTCTCATCACTTGTGGAAATCGATGACAGATCCCACTCAAAATGTCATGGGACCTTGACCATCCATAAGTCTCGAAGGAAATAAAAATTGATAGGGTAATAATATACATTAACAACATTGAGCACCAGAGAATGAAATTCCTACCAATATCATGATTACACTCGACTAGCATACCTGTATGTATCACTTTATTTTACATTCAAGTGTTACGTAAGAATGATGTACACAACAAAATGTAAGGCACGAAAGAAGAGTAGGAAAAACAAAGTTATAAATAACTTCCTCCTCAATTACATGTCATTGACATTATACATGTCTAATTTCCAAAATTTTTGCAAGGTACTTCTTATGTGGTATATAAGATTACATTTTTATATCACATATTATCTCGAAATGGGTACATTACATTGCATATGCGTAGTATACATCCTCAAAATTAATATAGAAATGTTAACATGTGGCCAATCCTATACTACGATCTTATAAAATTAGTGCATTAGAATACATGTACATAATAAATGGCCTCCATATTAGTATATTGGAATGCACCATTCTAATAAAATGCCTTGATGTTTAGTCATTATAGTTCATTGTTTTAATATGTTTCCTCACAGTTGTACTACATATACGGTAACCTCAAAGTACGACAAAAGATTTGTAATTTTCCTCCATAAAGAAATAAATTTAAATTTGTTTATTATAATGTCTGCTCCATTTTTTTTTCACGATGCCCAACTTCTCAAAGGGGCGAACTATGCTAACCGAAAAGCAAGATGTGTATCATCCTTCAGTTAGAGGGACTATCAGGCATTGTCACAAGGATTGTATTGGTTCCACTGACCCCGATGAGATGATGAAGTATGAAAATGTTGATGTCAAAGCCTTGATTTTGATCATGTTAAGAATTATTGATGACATGTAACCACATGTCCGGGATGTAGTGAAATCCAAGGAAACATGGGATGAATTGGAAATCATCTATGATGAAAAGAATTAGATGAATATCCTCCATCTACAGTCACAACATCACACACTATCCATGGGTTCTGATGAGAAAGTTGAGGAATTCTTACGTCGGGAGGTTGAGCTATGAATAGAACTACTAGAACTCGGTGAGATGGTCGAGGACAAAATCTTGGTCCTAGTCATCTTAAGAGCTCTCCTTCCCAATTCAAAGTGTTCATCACAATGTTGAATGTCTCCAAGTAGACAATATCATTTGAAGATCTCGTGAACCTATTACAGTAAGAAGAATCCATCAAATCCATTTAGGATGATTTGTAATACAAATCCCTTATCTCGAAGCCTCAAAATGGTCAAAAGTTCTGAAAGGGACACCTGACAAATCAACCACAACAATAAAAGTCTCCATAATAATAGAAATATTAAAATTTGAAGAGGTGGTGTCATATATGTTGAACCAACACCCATGACACACATAACTTCTAGCATGATTGATTGAAATAAGGGTCTTCTAGTCAAGAAAGTACATCATGGTGCTATAATTCTCAGAAATCTAATCAATGTCCTTGTTAGAGGAAGCAGATGTGACATCTCATAGATCAACAAGATGATGGATTTGATGAGGAGACACCAAAAATCCAATTGTGGTACACATATGAACATAGTGCCGTCTCTCGACTTCACAGACCACAAGCAATGTATGGTGGATAGATTCAGGTGCCTGTAAACACATGTCAGGAGAAAGGAAGCTTTTTGGTTTGCTGAAATACCAACCCACTAGAGATTGGGTTAGGATTGATGATGATAAAGAGTTTGTTGGAGAAGGAATAGGCCAAGTCACCATTCCTCTCAGAACACACAAATGTACACTCACAAAGGTATTATATGTTCCTAGATTAACATCCAATATCTTATCAATCAGTTATCTTTTGAATCATCATTTGAAGGTGGAGTTTCTTGTTGATAATGGCATCAAATCCTGCTTGATCTCATGAAAAGGTACAATTCTTGCTAGATCATTTTTGAAAGAAAAATTATTTTCCTTATATGTTGTTTCATATTCTATAGTAGCTCTATCTACCTCTACAGATTGAATCTACTACCCTCTAGCACTACCATTATGGACATCTCTCTATTGGATATTTTTACCAACTCAATTCAAAGGTGATTGTACATGGACTTCCCAAGTTGTCTAATTCCTTTCCCATTTACCCTGGATGTCTTATAGGTAAAAAACATAGGGATTCATTCAAGAAAAGCACCTTCCATGCCAAGAAACTTCTAGAGGTTGTTCATACTTATCTGCTCGTACCATTACATGTTTCATTTTAAGGATACAAGTACTTCCAACTGATCATGGATGACTACTCTTGGAAGACATGGGTGTTTTTCTTGAAGCAGAAGAGTGAGGCCTTTCATCATTTCTAGATCTTCTATCACTATGTGTGGTGAAATATACTGGCCTACCTCTTCTTCTACTCCACTTATATTAGGGGGAAATTTATGTCAAATAAGTTCTTGGCATTCCTGAACCAACAAGGAATCAAATAGAATCTAACTTTTCCCTACAAACCACAACATATGGCATTGTTGAGTGACACAATCACACTATAATGGAGATGGCTGCTGCATGTTGTTAACAACAAAGATGGAGGAATAATATGGGGCAAAAGTAGTATAGAAGGTCGTTTATCTTCTCAATAGGGTTCACCAACAAATATTTTGTTGAACAAAACACCAGAAGAGGTATGGAGTGGTAGAAATCCATCAATTTCTCATCTACAAAGAGGTATGGAGTGGTAGAAATCCATCGATTTCTCATCTACAAAGAGGTATGAAGTGGTCCCTACTCAATTCTCTTTTGTATAAATTACCCTCCGGGTTGATAATAATTTATGAGAACTACATGTTTTATCAATAGGAATACATGGTTATAATATGTAATGCCTCAATATTGATTCATTAGAGTTCATTATCTTCAAACACCACCTTTGAATTAATTCATAAATGGTAATTGTTGACAATTTTTGCACTTGTGCCAAAATACGAAACTCGAACTTCATTACGATGGACGGTATTGATGAAGTGGACCTAACTAGGGGAATGCATTACAATTTTATCATGTTTTCAGTTGTAGCAATTGATTAGTTACATGTAATCTACAACTATGTGTGTTGTTACAAAATGTAACACCTCACATAGCCTTCCATTCTATGTTCATCTTCAGAAAGGAAACACAAAAGCCCCAAAGGACTAATGCATTTCCTTGATGAAGGCAGGGAATCACAGTTTAGGTGAAATGCTAAATTTGGGAACAACAAATAGAGTTGTAGTTTACAAGAAAGAGAGTTCATTATTAAGTTACAGGTATTTCAAAACTCATTATTTCTACATGTAAATACATTTAATTATGTGTTTGAGTTGTTTATTCCATTATACGAGAAATATACATGTCATAAATCTAAAAGTAGAAAGAATTATACAAATCAAGTACATAAATTAAATGTTATTTATTAATGAAGAAGTACACATATTTCCCACACAATCCATGGGGTGTAACTCATAACTACTGAAGGAAGAAGTACATATGCATGATGTTAAAAGTAAAAGGTGTAAAAGAAACCCATCATTTCCTTTGGTTCTCTTCTAGTCTTATTCACTCCAGTTCCAGCTCCATCTTTTATTCTAGCTATCCTAGCAATCACAATGTACCTAAAAATTTGAAAAAGGAAAGGCATCAATATTTTGAGCTCAATGTTTAATATATACCCTTGTACTATCTAACTACATGCAGATGGATTTCTAAAAAGTAGAAGTATAAGGTACATCACATATAGATACACAATTGATAAGATCAATATTCTACACTAGCACATATGATTCCCATAATCATTTTAGAAAGGAAAGAGAAAATAAAACTATGGAACATAAGAGATGCCAAAAATCCTAAATATTTTTTAACTATTATTTATGTGTATAGGTACAGTTAGCATATTAGAAAGCAAAAGCCTTTTGCAAAATGATTACTATACAAAAAGGAAATACTTGCTAAAGGAATCTACATGGTACATATTTAATAGCTATTCTAGAAAAAGGAAAATGTAGATAGAAGATGTATAAAAGAAAGGCATCGAGACACTGAAATAGGAAGTAAGGAAGCAAGATACAAGTAACAGTTCTTTTAGAGAAAATTTTTCATCAAAACACATAAAATAAGCAAGGGTATCTTCCATCTTTCATTAACAAACCTCTACAAGAACCCATGAAGAGGATAGTTACAGGAGATACCACAAATGAGAAAACTTAGGGTTTTAGATAAAATTTATAAGTTTAAAAGAACAGTTAAAAAGTGATCAAGTATGTGCAAAGCAAGTACAAATTCATGAGAACAAAAGCTATTATGAAGGGACATGATGACTTTTCCATCTTAGAATCAAAGCTAAAAGATCAAAGTACATTTGTAAATAGTCCTTCAAAGGCTTTTTTCAGAATTCAATAAAATAAGGAAAGTACATTTTTCAAAAGTTACAAGTGTAAATTCAAAAAAAGTAAATGAGGAAGTATGCATTCATCAGAAATAGTCAAATGGTATAATATCAAAAGCTTCAAAATTTGTAGTTAAACAATATGATAAAAGTATTCAAGTGATCATTCTAGGCTACAAGAATTTAGGAATTCAAACTCAAGCAAGTGCTTCAAGTTTTAGTACACAAGTGAATGGAACATTAGGCAACTCATAGAAGAGAACATAAGTGGTTCAAATTCTAGATCATTTAAAACAACTAATAGTATCTCAGAAGGTACAGTTCAGCAAAAGATCACATTACTTGTAGAAATATCAATACATGAAAGAAGATTTCAATTAAGTATTTAGAAAGATTTATCTCAACTCCATCGATTCATAAAGAAAAGTTTAGTCTCGATTCAGATTTTAAGACACCTACAATAAACTTACAGTTGTTCATCATGCAAGGAAATCATCCTTGAACAATTTAAATGCTTCTACACAATACTCAAATTCTATCTCGAAATGAAGGAACAATCGAAATGAAGGGAAAAATCAAAAAGGAAAATTTTTGAACATCAAACTTAAATAGGCAATGTGAAATTGTTATAGTACAAGCGAATGAATTAAAACAGAGTTCAAAGAGATCAAAGAGAAGTCAAAATTGGGAGAAAAATTTTCAGAAGATAGCACCAGTTTTGTCAACCTCTCAAGCAAGGACAATTATTAGGAGTTGAGAAAATTTCCATCTACAACTACCAAGTTCAATATCCATGATGCATATGCAAAAAAAATAGTGCCCAGGTTGGAAGGTACTTATAGGAAAAGAATATAGATTTGCCATAGTTTTCCATCCATGTAGGCATCAAATCACAAGTACATTTGGTTCAACATAACACAACTTAAAGAGAAAACTAGACTTGAAATGTTTCCAGATATTCAAGATCAAAACCATGATAGTGTCAATAGAACAATATGTACATTATGAATCCAGAAGATCATACTTCTTTTATTTTTGCAAGAAATAAAGCTACAAGGAAGGTTGTTGTCATGAGTATGAATTAAACCTAGAAAGGATGAGGTTATACAATAGAAAGGTTATAATAATGCTTCCATCAATACTTCCAAACATGTGACAACATTTTAAGGTCAGTTATTCATGAAAATAAGTCAATAGAATGCAAATATTCATCAAATTACAAGGCAAGTTCTAGTCATTCATTCAAAAAATGAATAAGAAAATAATCCAACAAGCTCATCTTTCCTTTATGAAATACTAGATGCAAATCATGAGCTCACAATTTGTATTGATCAACAAGACCAAGTAGAAAGCCAACATTGAGCCAAGAGACTAGAATTGAACAACATAGGGAGGTAATTTCAGTTGTTATCTTCTAACAATCCATTATTGGGTGAACAAGATATGCAAATATCTAATAATGAAAGAGCATCTCCCATAAATTATTATACATAATGATAAGGTACATATTTATCTATTTTAGAGAGCAACAATGATAAATTATAGCTATCTTTTGGAAACATTGAATGTAAACTAAAAAAATTATCGGGCATCTTGTATGGTATGATTTTATGAGAATGGTTGTCAATCAATAGAAAGGCAAAAAAGGGGTTACATATCAAAGCAGAGTTCAAATGAGAGTGCATATGTTCTAGAAATATTTCATTTTAAGCAAGCTACTACAAATACAAATATTTTATCTATAATGAAGCAATTCACAGTTACACTTTTCATGAAGACCCTCATCATCAATTCAGCACCCAGATGTAGATGGAGTGGTTTTGATATTTGGATGTGGAAAAATATAGATACAGAACATGTACAAGATAGAGCTACCGAGTTAAGCCATAACAAGGCCACAAGAGTACAGAGCTCGAATGGGTTAAAATAATTGAAACCAGTCAAGGAAAGAAAATTCAATCATTTGTTTTCATAACATTCAAAGCAGAGAAAACCTAGGATAGATTTGATGGTGGCTATTGTTGGTCTAAAAACAAAAACAAAATCATAATTTCACAAATGCAATCTATATAGAGATTGTATTTATGAATCAATAGGATTAAATAGTGTCAAATTTAGCCTGTAAATTGTAAGAGCACAAACCAAAGTGAAACACGACAAAAGCAATAGTTGGGATTTGCAAAAATTACAACAAAATACGAATACACACAACTATGCTAATGTTTGGATATGAGGTATATACATGAAAAATATAGTAATACCATTCGCCATTACAAAAATCAGGAAATGTAGAGCTAGAAATTATTTAAATCCTTATATGAGTTTTAAAAGGAAAATTTGATCTTCTTTCAAGGCCACAATACAAAGAAAATTAGAGCTTCAGAGCAACAAAGTGACAAGCATGACAAGGACTGACAACTAATAGATCAAACAAGAAATGGAAGCAATAAAGTAAAACACGAGTACCCACAAAACTCATTAGTGATGACCAAATGTTCATAGAGAACCACAAAAGGAAGACATCACCGAATTTACGCAGAATTATCTACCATTTTCATAGCAGGCTAAAAAAGAAACAAGAATACTACAGTTAAGAAGGAATCGAAAAATACGAGACTTTCACATATTTTGTAAATATTTGCAAAAATTAAAAGAACTCACCACTTTGGAGTTGGTTTATTGAAACCTTTGAAATATCTTCAAAGATAGTGAAAGAAAAGACGAAACCCAGACCTCAACCAAGTCCAAATGCATAATAATGGGTATCCACAGTGAAGGATCAACAAAATTCATGGTTTCAAACTACTAACTAGAGCTCCATATGGTTGACATGGAGATGTAGAGTAACATAACAAAGAAATGACTACATATGCATTTTTCAGAGAGCTTGAAAATACTACAACTAAGACAAAAGTTTCATCATCAAAAGAGACAGAAAAATTTGAGGAAAGAACTTCAAATTTGCTAAGAAGTGCCTTGCACATGAAAAATGAGCTCAAAAGGATCATTCATGACTGTCAATAGAAATTTCTCCAGGGCTTCACCTACAAAATGATAAATGTCAAATGAAACGATTAGGGTTGGATTCATTCTTACTCAATAAAGATTAACCACAAAAAACCTAACTCCACCAATGAGTTAGGGATCAATGGTCAGAAATATTGAAGTACCTAAAATCAACGATGTCAGATGCTAACCCAACACCAAGTACCATGTCAGAGAAGATTTCAAAGATCAACGATCGAGATCAAGTCGGTACCAAGATCGAAGGGTAACACTTGATCAAGCATTCAATAATTTTTGCAGACTCATCAATGATGAGAGTTCACTAGTACAAAATCGAATGTCCCAGGATTAAATACTTTTCCAAATTCATATACAATTAATGCAACCACATTGCCATGGAAGGATCAATGGTCTAAATCTTTGCAGGACAAAGATCGACGCCATAAATCAAATTTTATTTTAATTGACGTAAATCCAAGGATTAGATTGCAATTTCAACGTGGCGAGCTCACAGTGAAACCCTAATCCATGTAGGAAAAAATACAATAAATTGCCACCGATAATGTTGAAGGGGTGAGTCATCGTGCAAGGGGGGCCATCCTCAATCATTCAAAGAAATCATTTGCATTGACCTATTAAAGGTTTGAAACCATAATGCTTTGAAAAATCAAATGTTGACACCATGACGTATAAAAAAGTAAATTTTATATTATACAATGATGATAAAAAGGGGCCAACATAATAATACATGCCAAGATAATGATAAGATCAATGATGTTAATCAATGTTTAATTTCAAACCAAAAACTATAGTATGTTCCAATGATAATCAAAGACCGAAACCTTAGTATATACCACATGATATCCAAGGTCAAATAATTGATGTTTGATTAAAACATATGGTGTGCAATGATGATCAAAAGAGGTCAAAGCATTAGCCAAAGTTGCCAAGGTTTAAAGTCTCCTAATTTTTCCTTAATATTTGCAAAAGGTGGATCCCAAATGTATGTCATAGATTCAATGAAGGAGGTGCCCATTATAGATGGATGAAGTGGTCCCCACAGTGGGAAATTTTGGAGGTTGAATAAATTATACTTGTAGGAGATAGTATTGCATGTATTCACAAAAAATAAAGATGTCATTATCAACATGCAAAATGGAGTATGTGCACAAATGTCGACATCAAAACCAAAGGTGGTCCCCATCAAGATGGAATACATGGGTGAATTATTTTTGCAAAGTATTGCAAATAAAGGAATTATTTTTTCTCACACAGAGAGGTTATTTTTGCATGTGCATCCAAGGGGCAGAATTAAAGAGTGCTAAATTTATCATTGCAAGTGGATCAAATTGTAAGTGTCACATCAAACACTAGAAGACATAGATTGCATGTACATTGGGTGAGACTTATGCAACAAGCAAGGGATATTATTAGCCAAATTATTCATCTTACTTTATTAAAAATAGATCAGTCAACCACAGTTTGACTGAATGTATTTTTGTAATCAAGGTTATTAATGTCTCATTATATTAGCATGACTATTTTTATTCCTTTATTTATTCATGATAAAGGGGTAAAATTAGCATGCATGGGCGAAGTACAAATTTTAGTCTATTTTTAGGATGGGATGGGTGAATAATCTTGCTATATATTGTGTGTAATTACAAGGCACAAGAGGAGGACTTTTTGGACATAGGAGTGTTGAAGCAAATTTTTCTAGTTTTTCCCCCTTGAATGAGAACTAATTTATGCCTTTCCAATTATTTGTAGTGGTGTGTATATCTCATTAATTCTTGTGAATGTCAAATTCCCTAATTAATCATCTTACCTTGCTGCAAATTTAGTAATTTTTGCATAATATTAGTGTGCATGTTTATCTTACTGTATTGTTATGATTCATTCCCTCAATACACCAAGTGTTTTGCCTTAATATTCTGCTGAAAACTATTGGTTTGTGTATCCAAGTTTCATTCTCAAATTGATTGTGCATATACTCCAAATCCATCAACAAGTTTTTGTATCACCTCATTTTCAATTCAATTATAGTAATCTTTTACCCTCAAAATTCCTAAAAATTAGTTTAGGATACATCAAAAAGGAATCAGCCTTGATACCGAAGCTCACATCAACAATTAATATACACACAAACCTGAGGTGTTTCCATTGTATCTATGAAAGTGAGAGATCCAAAGAAATCTTAGAACACCTACAGTCATCTCTCAATAGGGTGCACTTTTGAGAGATGATAGTAACCTCAATTTTTTTGGTGATTGATATAAAAATTGTTAACATCAACACAAACCTTTACTTTCAAAATAAATTCTCAAGATACTTCTTAAGGATTTCATCTACTTTTACTCTAGTACTACATTGCCTCCATTATGGTACCTATTCAAAAACTCTTCTGTACAACCGATTCTCACATTAAGAAAATCCAAACAAAGAAACTTACATGGTCCACCCATAACACACAACAAATGCATATACCACACACAAAAAAAAACCAATAACCTCTCGAGTTGTTACCATATCCCGCATTACTTCCAACACATGTACAATTGCTAATTACACCAAAGGTGTGGCTACTTTGCATTATAACTCCAATGGCGATGTAGAGGAGGTTGACGTGCTTGTCATCCGGCTCATGATTTCCATGTCTCATCGCTTCAAACATGTTTGCAGCTTCCATCAATCAACATGTATCGGTTGTTTGTCATTGTGATGCTCTACACTTGAGGTGCTCCTCCTACTTGACCTATAGCTCGTGTTTGTCATTGGTTCCTCTGCTTCATCTCGCCTTTCGGTGAGTCCCCACGTGTTGCTCCTCTATGATCTTGGTGGCTTCTTTTAGCTGTAGCTATCCTTGGTTATTCTCATGCTCTAAAAATCTTGTATGAGGAGAGCCCATATAACCTTGAGCTACAGGGAGGCAAAGGAAAAGTAGCACTTTTCGAGAATGGTCTCATTGAAATATGGTTGTTGAAGACCAAGTTATGCTTTGATTTGGTGTAAGAGAAATTTAACCTCCCCATTAAACAAGTCAATTTGGAATTATTGTGAGATTCATTTCTTGGTAAATCCAAGTAGCATGCTCTCCAAATATTCCATTCCCATTGATACATTGGCATTGACATTCTCTGTTCAGCAACCTAAAATTCATTCTCTTTTCCAATCATGTTTTGGATTTGCTAGCCAACTCCATCCTTGGACTCCATTACACTAAGGCAATCAAATAGTTGTACATCGCACCCATTTTTAGGAAAAAGGCCGCCATCCATTGAGGCTCCAAGAGAACAAGTAGAGGTAGGCCTTGAGCTGCCAATGTGAAGAATTGATGTGGGTTCGGTTTGATATTCCCTCCTAGTCATCCTCCATTAGGGAAGAGCAAGACAATGTTTTTGGTGTTTTGTGGAAAACAAATAGGTTTGTATAACTGGAGGCATCCTCGCCATTTATGAAGATGCAATTTCTATTGTTTCAGTCACACCATCATCTCGAGGACACTCCCTGCCTGTGCCAAAAGAGGAACTTGGAAATAGGGTATGGACATCTGCCAAAGCATAATAGAGAAAGGACTTTTGTCGATGATGTGTAGTCATGAAGTTCCCTGTAGACATGTATGCAAAAAGTAGAAGCATTAACAATGTACGTGAACTATTTGAAAAAATGCCTCAAAGAGATGTTGTCTTATGGAATGCCATGATTGCAAGATATGATTGGGTGTTAAAATTCAGAATGTAGCCTTGCTAATTGTAGTTTTCTTTACCTCTGCACCAGGCTCTCAAGTTCATCCAGATCCCATTGATCTTGTGCCTACTCTTGAGAAAAATTATGGTATTGGGTTTGAAAAGGTAGAAAAGATAGGATTTGGGTTGCTTCCAAGTCGAAGATTTAGCTGTTGATAGAGAAAAGAATTCATTTTTTACTAGTTGTGGCAATGGTTGGATCAAGCGGGTTTGGATTGACAGGGAAAGATGATAAACAACGAGTGGAGAATAGGGAATTTTTTTGTGGATGGCCTTTGGGTGTGGCTTTTGGTCCTAATCAAGAGCTCATTGTGTGTGAACTTACCCAGGTAATTTATTTTCCATGTATGTAATTTTGTGTTATAAGTTCTAAGGGTCATCTACTTTCATAAATTTGATGTAATTTTATATGGAATCATTAGTTTGTTTTGTTCAAAAGTTTTGGATTGAATACTATGTTCTTAAAATGAACTGTGTTAGGGCTTGCTGAATGTGATGAAAGACAAAGTGGAGGTCTTGCGCAGTGAAGCAGGAGGGTCAAAATTCAAGTATGTGAAATGATTTTTCCCTTTGTATTTGAAATTTCACTGCATTTGATGCCCTGAGGATGACTTTATTTGAGTTGAAGAGCTTTTAGTGGTCATCATGAGTGGTTCATAAGGTGTAATATTTACTTTGAAGATTTTGTAGTTGGGGTAGAGTAAAGTAAGCATATTTTGATTGTGGGATGAACTCCATGATTAAGCACACATGAAGTAGATTAATTTTGGTATGAGTGACCTCTAGGGAAAGCCCTCATACTAATTCACCCCTATGATCTTCACCACATTGCATTGAATGCCAATTGCATCATTCATACTTGTGAGAGTGGCTACTTCTCGTGAAACATGGGTCAATGTGGAAATCATCTCACTTAATTTGATGGAGGCCAAGATGATCAAGTCAAGCCTTCTTTGCTTAAATAGGGGAATGAGTTATTGATAGGATTTTAGAGCCCAAAGTCAAAAGGTCACTGTCACAGGGGGTAGAGTTATAGGGGTTTCAAAGTATTAATCTCTCCAAACATACTCTTAGGCTTATATTACATTCCCTCTCAAAAATTCTAATGGAGGCCTATATGATGACAAATGCAAGGTTTCAATGCTACAGTTTCCAAAATCACATTTTGTAACCCTAACCACATGTTTACTAAGAATAGGACAGAGCATGAGAGATTTAAGAACCAGTGGATCCTAAAGTTATTGCCTCGTTCCAAGACATACATCCAAAAATACAACTTGTAGTCATCTAGATATTAGGGAACATGTAAGAATGTTGTACAGACCTATATCAGCATAGGAAATCCATAGGATTATATGACATTAAGGAAAAATATGAGGGTTGTCATAAATATTGACACACCAAGAATATACCGCATTCCTACCAAATTCTACATGCCTCCATACGTACACAAACCTCTAACAAGCTATTAGCATCTTGATATATCAAGAAACATATGAAAGCTCAGTACAAACTTGAAAATCCCGTAAAATATAGAGTTTCATAAGATTTGAGGAATAACGACTAAACAAAGGAGAAATTATAATGTCAAGAAATTTGTCTTCATATTTATTAAATACCTGACACCCTCATACCATTCGTCGAGATCTCAAGAATACAAGAATCAAATGCAAAACCTTGTTTTATGGGTTCTTCTCATAATTGAGACAACATATCGCAAGAAACTTCTCACCTTTGGCTTTCGAATTACTCCTCCTTGCATTCTAATCTCTGCTACATCCTTCTTGACTTCTCTCTCTTTTGAATGAATCCTCCCACCATCATTTCTTGCATCACATTTCAGTTACAAAGCCTAACCATACTCACTTTCACTAACCAAGGTTGCAACTATCTTAAGTTAGCACTTGTAAGAAAGGGTTAGAGATGTTCAAAACATTTCATAACACACTACTAAACCTTTAACCCATTATTATTTCTCAACAATTTTTGGGTTCACATTAATTTCACCAAAACCATTAGAGATGCAATATTTCAAGTAAGATCAACAATAATTATTTGGGTTCGAGTGACTTCGCCAAAACCACTAAAGATGGGTGTCTTTGGAGCTCTTTAATACCAAAAAATGATCCCACTGTAAGGAGCCAAAAACAATGAGGGATATTAATTTACAAACATAAATGAAACAAGCATCCATGTGAAAGTAACAAGAAATTGATTTGTTGTAGAGCATCCTGGTAGACACAGCTAAAACATGATGTACCTAGGCCTATTGGAGAACTATGCAGCAAAGTTGATGAATTTATAGCCTAATAGCCCAAAGGAAAGCAAAAACATAATGCCTCATGTGCTTCCATGAATGGGGAGAACCACACCAGCTTTTCATGAGTAGGAGAACTACAACATGCAGGACAAATTTACAACAATATTGAGGATTCATTCACAAGAACACAGAGCATGGTGGATTAATGTGGAACAAGAACAAGAACATCACAAGCAATAATAGTGATCAGTGCTAAACATGCCACTACGTCCATACCTATTTTTCCAAAATATGACAAGACTAACTAAGCAATGACCTAAAATCTTGCTACTCAAATCTGGGGTGCAATGATAAATTAAAACTAGATACAGATCAAATACTACATTCCTTAATTTCAAACCATGGAGTAAAGAGAAACCCAAATACATTTTTGTGGAGATTTTGATACAACAGATGAAAATTAAATTACAATTCCCAATAAAATGAAAGATGGATAAACAATGTGTATGTTGTTGCATGAATTTACCTTGTGATGAGCTTGAAGCAGAGCTATTGACCTTGAAACTAGAGTTCTCCCTTGTGAAGTTGCAGCAGAGGCCAAGGAAAAAAATCACCACACCATAATTTTGTACTCTACTACCCCCAATCATGAAATTTCCACTTCAACAACAACAAAGGACAAATAAATTGAAAAACATTCATACCATACTATATTATATGAGGCCACTATATAGCTCCTACTGCATCCGTTGGACAAAAAAATTACTGAAATAAATAGAAGTAAAGAGAGACAAAAACACCCATGAGTTCATTCATGTGGAAGTATGGATAAACTAAATTTTTCACTCACTACTTAAGTGTGTTAAACAAGGGTGGAGGAATGGAGACAATCAAAGACAAACAGAGTCATTGAGTGTTAAAGGACCCCCTCTACTAATATCAAAAAAATTGTGGGTGTGTACTATTTATCTATAAAATTTGAAAGAAACTGAAAATTTTACTGACTATAACACCGGCCACTTTTTGGTGCCTTTGCAACTTGCCTTTCATCTCTCTTTCTTCCCAATTCCCAACACTGTCTTAATCCTTAATACCCACGATTTAGGAATAATTTTTGCATTAGGTCATCAAAGGAATTTCATGGCATATTGTTGAATGGAAATTAAAAGGAAAAGGTCTTTCAAGGTTTACGACGTCTCATACTTTTAACATGTATGAGATTTATATTTGTAATTTGAGAAGTAATATATATATATATATATATATATATATATATATATATTACTTGTACAAGATTGGAATTTGTTTCTTATACTTCTAATATGTATGAGGCATAAAATCATGTATTGATTTGAATTTGTAATTTTATTTATTTTTGTTTATTATGAGGATTTTAAAGTTGTAGAAGTAATTTCATGATATTTAGATTATGCATAGTTAACTACACATAATAAAGTTCTTTTACAAGATTGTTGTAAGGGTATGTTTGAAAATTTCAAAATCTCAAACATTATAGGTGAAATCACATTCACATATTTAATCTGGCATACTTTTTTGGCAACATTTTGGTGGACATGTGCTTAAATGATTTTGGAGGAAGATATACTCCTCATAGATGAGAGATATATATCACATTCAACTTGACATCTCTTAAACACGAGAGAGATGGTGAGATGGCATTAAAATACCATTACCACAATCAACACAAAACCTTTCAAGTTATACCTCGTGATTGTCACATCCAAGCTTTAAAATATGGTAACTAAATGGTGATACCCATGAATTGTGATATTTAACTTTTCAACTAAAAATGCCTCAAGATACAATTAAATTGTCCATCTAAGTTCGGAGGTATGTTACACGTTAATATAAGAGATGTCCACATATTATATCCTTGATCATGACATATATCTATGTAAATACATGTTATATATTGATTTAAGAAGTACCCTTCAATTGATATTCACCCCAAATGACAAGTTAAACACGCTTAATCATCGCAATGAACTATGAACTTGTTTATCACAATAAATAAATGTAAAATACCATATTGAACTTTAGGTGGAGCATACCCCAAATAATATTGAAAAAAATAAATACGGTTTAATTGTAGGTTCTAATCCACCCACAATGTGTAGGAGAGTTGGTAAAGTGAGATCGTTATCTTCAACAATACCAATACCAATATGTGACATGTACAAACTTGTTTGTTGTAGTGCCCACTTTCCTTTGTATACTGTATTTTGAAATCAAATGGAAAGGAGGTTGTATGAGTTTCATTGGAATTATTGGAAGTGTTTACCTTGTTCATATGATATTCTTCCATTGGAAATTTGTGTTTATCATGCACTATGAAGTCCCTGTTTTGAAAGTGGAAATGTGAAACACGTGAGAAGAAAATGTATTATTCTGTCCTGTATATAATATATGTTTTGGAAGAAATAAAAGAGGGAAGATGTAAATTTCCTTTTGAAATAAATAAATGAATGTAATAATTTTCTCAAATTGCATTGCTGTATTGAATCTGATTATTTCAATGTATTGAAATCTCTGCTTGAAAGAAGTAAATGCGTATGAAGGAAAGTGCAGAACTTTGTCTTTGAAATGTGAAAAAATTGAAATCAAAATTTCATTTTGGTCTTGAATAGTTTGATTTGAATCAAATAAAATGTGTTAGATTGGAATTGGAACATATTCTAAATACTTGGAAGAAGAAATGGCAAATAGACCCATCAAAATTTGATCCCTGTTATTTGTAATTTCAAACTGGTAATTATCTAAACCAAAAATGCACAGTTTAAACCTATAAGCAAGAAATAACAATGAAACAATAAAATTGAACATGCCAGGGTATAAATGAGTTCTATTAGACAAAAACACTTAAAGGAAATATTTCAAAACTTAGCAAAATCGGGCTCAAACTGTTTTGCAGTCATTTTCTGTCAAGAAACGGAAATGCTCAAATTGCAAATCAATCAGACAAATTGAATCTTGAATCCTTCATAAATCAATTTAGGAGAAATCCTCCATGTCTAATTGACATGTTGAGAGAGGAAGAAGATCAAATTGAACAGATCTAACAAGTTAAAATTTACCAGTTCGCACTATAAAAGCCTGCAGGCCGTTTTCTTAAAATTGACCCCTTAAATTTTTCAAAAATCAAAAATTATGATCCCTGAGTAAAGAGGACGTCGAGAGATTTCTATAAAGTCCTCGTTTTCCCTAAACCGAGCTCTCTATAAAAAGTTATGGCTTTCTGAAGTTTTCTTCACTTAGCGTCAAAATTTTGGGAAAAAATTCCTTGGTAGGCATGCGGGCCCGAATGTTTCCCTTGGAGCTTCAAAATTTTTTTTTCGAATTTTCCCCACCTCAACGCAGCCAATCAAAAGCTACCACATGGCACCATGAGGTGTTAGTGAAGTGGCGGATCCCATTTTTAACTTAGTGCTTTCGGAAAAAAAATTTAATTTTCCCCACCAGCATCGGCGGAGGAACGGGTCCCTTTTTGTCTTTTTGTCTTGGAAATTTTTGGAAAATTTTCTAGGTTTTCCCTATCATCCAGAGCCAATCAGGGGCTGCAATGTGGCATCATGAGGTACCGGCAGAGGTGTGGGTCTATGGACCCTCTTAGCCCTTTGGGGCGTTAATCAAAATTTCACTTCACCATCCCACTTTCCCCACGTTGGGTTAGGTAATGCCACGTGTCCCCTACGGACTTGCGGGAGTGTGGGTGCAAAATTGGCCCCTTGCCCATGTGGGAGAATTTGTAGATTGTCTCCCGCCACCCCGCTTTTCCTCACTTTTCCCCGTGCTACATTAGGGAGTGCCACATGTCCCTTGTGGACTTGTGTACCCATGGTTTCATAGGTGAAAATCTAGTCTTTTTCCCCTACGTGGGAAATTTTCCAAAGGTCTACCCATGGCCCACTAACCCGCCCTTTGGGAAAATTTTCTCCCCTGGGCCTGCAATCCCACCAGCCCATAACTTGAAAAATATGATGAGTTAGGAGGACTTCATTATATCACTAGAAAGGTGAGGTAATTTCCTATCCAATGGGAGTCATTTAAGAATAGTTTGAATGTGTTCGGGGGTGAGAAAAATCAAGTTGAAACTTTAAGTTTGGTTAAGGAGTGGGTATGGTGAGGAATTAACCTCTCGAACCTAATTGAAATTTCTAACCCTAAATTTTGGACCTTATGACTTCTAATAATTTTTAATAAAAGAAAAGTATATTCTAGTAGATTAAAATTGTTTCAAATGTGTTAGTGACAACTGTTTTCTTATAACATGGTTGTAGATTCTTTTAATCAAAAATAAAATATTCCATAATTTTCCTAACTAATCCTAGGTTGTTCTTGGGTCTCAAGTGGGTTGTTTTAATGGGTGTACCACTTGGTATCGAGTAGTGGTTCAAAATCTTGGACCATTGGGCACACTAGAAAACTTGAGACTTGAAACTTAAACCTATCATACTTTTAAATCTAGAAAACAACTTAGTTTAGAAACTACATATTTTAGTAAACATGGACCTTGAAAAAAACTTAGGAAGATGAACTAACTCTCGTTTTTTTGTGCAAGAGGTGCAAACAAAATGAGGAGTATTTTCACATAGACCTAGACTTACCACCATGAGATCATGCTTTGTAAGAACCATCTTACCCCAGATTTTGCAATCTTCAAGATGTTAATGCCACTCTACGCGGAGGATCAGTAGGATGACATGCTTTGCAGGACATGATAGAGTCCCTTCCATTGAGGTTCATTTACCCCTCAACCCGGTGAGTAAGCATGGAGGAGAGAACTCCCATGCAGAGTCAGCCAGATAGAGTCACCACAGAGGGGATAGGGTGACCGAGTTTCAGGACATAGAGCTAGGTCTCGGAGCCGTAGGCTTAGGGATGAGATTACAGAGGCCTAGAGGTCGTCAGACCATAACTATAGATCACATCAAGGAGATCTTGAAGCTTCAACAATCACATTATTCGGATGACATAGGTGCATTTTAGGTAGAGGCCTGGTTAGTGAGCTTGAGTGGGTGCTTTAAGCACTATCCTTGTTCTAGCAACACGAAAGCTCATGTTGCGATCCATCTACTGAGGGATGGAGTTGGTGTCTGGTGGCGGACAGAGGAGCAGAAGCTCCATGTTGATTCTGAGATAGTTACTTAGGATCTCTTTGAGGAGCATTTCAGGAGTAGATACTTGTCACGAAGGTTCATACAATAGCGGATAGATGAGTTTCATGACCTCTGGCAGGCATCACTTACAGTGGCTGAGTATGAGAGTAGATTTTTGGATCTACTCCAGTATGTTGATTACATGCAGGATGAGCAGGTATAGATCCATATGTTCATCCGGGGCTTGAATTTGAACATTGGAGGTGCAGTGTGGATCCATTTTCCACAGACATTAGTTGAGGCCATCAAGAAGGCCTATATAGCAGAGGAGACTTGGGGAAAGACCAAACGGGCTAGTGACCAATTCCGGAGCCACATACAGTAGATGTAGGATAGCACATCGAGGGGCTCAGTACCTCTTCTTCGTAGTGGATAGGGTTCATCAAAGTCATCTTTAAGACCCCATCATCAACAGTCCTTCCCACCTTATAGATGTCCAAAGAGGTTTGATACACAAAGAGGTCGGAGTATGGGGCCTCCTTCTAGGGGTCCCATCAGGACACAGGGTGCCTAGAGAACTCACTCAGTAGGAGCTCTCCAGTAGAGACCTCGGTAGACCACAACCGATCATCGGATCCATACCACACTTCCTCAGTATCGAATGGACTCTCGCTACACAGGGGAGAGGATCGGGTGGTTGTTTTGGTTGTGGTGTTACTGGACATTTTTGGAGAGATTGCCCACAAAACCCTAATAACAAGGGTAAGACAGATCTCAGAGCCTACTATTGGTGACATGGGGCGTAGTCGTAGGATGTATGCGAGTCAAGAAATTCCAGGCACGGCATCGAGTACGCTTATTGAGACTACAGTAGCATTGCTATTCCTACCTCCATTTTGTTTGATTCGGGTTATTTTGATTCTTTCATTGCACCATCTTTATTAGAACAATGTAGGCTGGTGGCAATTAAGCGGGGTCATAGTTGGGATGTTGAGATGACTTCGAGTGAATATCTCTTTAGAATCCTTAGTTAAGGAGTGTGTGGTGGATTTGGCACCTTTCACCACTACCTCGGATCTCTGTATCCTTCCTTTGGGCTCAGATGGAGTCATCTTGGGTATGGATTGGTTGTCTGCACACAAGGCTAGGGTGGATTGTTACCACAAGATAATATCTTGTGCAGATGATTTGGGAGTTAAGTCAATGATTTCAGGGGTCAGAAGACCCGTTTCTATGCACACCATCTCCGCTTTACAACTTAAGTAGTGTGTGCGACGGGGTTGTCGGATGTATGCTGTTATAGTAAATGACACATCGAGGATGGGTCTAGTGGACCATCGTTAGATAATCATCCCATTTTGAGAGAGTTTTCAGATGTCTTTCTAGGGGAGTTACCAGGGTTACCACCCCACGTGAGATTTATTTTCATATAGATCTAGTTACTGGGAGCAGAGCCTATCTAGTTGTAGCTTGAGGGCCTTTTAGAGAAGGGCCTAATTTGTCCTAGCATGTCCCCTTGGGGTGCACTGGTGATCTTTGTAAAGAAGAAGGACAGATCCTTGCAGTTGTGTATTGATTACCGCCAGCTGAATAAGGTAACGATCAAGAATTGTTATCCCCTTCCATGCATTGATGATTTGTTTGATCAGATGAAGGGAACCACAACTTTCTCTAAGATAGATCTTAAGTCTGCCTTTCTCTAAGCTAAGGATTTCGGAGGTAGACATTCATAAGACCGCCTTTTGTACGAGATATAGCCACTATGAGTTCACAGTGGTACCTTTTGGTTTGACTAATGCCCCCGCAGTGTTTAAGAGTTTGATGAATGGGGTATTCAGGAATTTCTTAGATCACTTTATGCTAATCTTCCTTGATGACATTTTGATCTAATCACGTACGTTTGAGGAGTACAAGGGGCACCTTTACTAGGTTCTTTAGTGTCTTCATGAGCAGCAGCTTTACGGGAACTTGGAGAAGTGTGCATTCTTTCAGATGGAGGTGCAATATTTGGGTCATATCATTTCTAGGGAAGGTATCGTCGTCGATCCTTACAAGATTAGAGCCATTATGGATTGCAAGACCCACTTCGTGACTCGAGGTGCATGATTCATGGGATTAGCGAGGTTAGTACTAGAGATTTGTTGAGGACTTCTCTCGATTGCGCACCCCATCACTTCCCTTCGAGAGGAAGGGAAGAAGTTTTTTTGGTCGAGACAGTGCGAGTAGGACTTTAGTACACTTTGAAGGAATGTATCACTACAACACCTATTCTTGTAGTGTTGGATCCACATGGTGAGTTTTTCATTTGTATGGATGCTTCTTTAGTAGGGTTTGGAGGTGTGTTGATGCAGGAGGGAAGAGTAGTGGCTTTTGATTCTCGCAAACTAAAATATTACGAGATTAATTATCTGACTCATGATATTGAGCTTGTGGCAGATGTGCACGCTTTGGTTTGATGGAGGCACTTTCTGCTTAGTCAGAGATTCACACTTAGGACAAACCACTTGAGTCTTTGCCACCTATTCATGCAGCACAATCTCAATGCTCGTCAGCGGAGTTAGATGGAGTTACTTTATGAGTATGATATGGAGATAGAGCATGTGAAAGGGAAGGAGAATGTGGTGGAAAACATTCTCGGTACAGAGACATGTGGCTATGGCCACCTCAGTGAGCACATATTTGCGGAGAAGGATTCTTCAACAACTTCCTCTTGACAACTTCTACATTGTAGTTTGAGTAGAGATCGAGTCTTAGATACCCCTTGAGGGAAGTTTTATGGTTTTTCTTTAGAGGTAGATGGTCTTCTCAAGCATAGAGGCTGGATTTATGTTCCCAGAGATGGAGGCTTGAGGTAGGACATCTTGGTAGAGGCACATCATGCACCCTATTCAGCCCATCCTGGGGTGAAGAAGATGCATGCCACATTGAGATAGTTGTACCATTAGAGATGATTTCATAGAGACATGGCCCAATTCATGTCAAGGTGTTTAGAGTGCCAAAATTTAAGGTGAGCATCAACATCCAGTCTGTCCTTCTTTTCCCTCATGCTTTATAGCAGTGCAGTGGAAATGGAACACCATTTCCATGGACTTCATTATTGGGCTACGATGTCGAGATATCATCATGATGCCATCATGGTCACGGTTGATAAATTGAAAAAAGTGGCTCACTTTTCTCTACTGAAAAACCACTTATATAGCTAGTACGGTGGCACATGTATACTTGGATAAGATTGTTAGGTTGCACGGATTCCGTGGAAGATCATTAGTGACTGTGGTCCTCTGTATACTTCCTAATTTTGGACTACCATGTAGCATGCCCTCACGATGAATATTATGTTCAACACAAACGTATCACCCTAAGACAGATAGATAGATTGAGTGGGTGAATCATATTTTAGAGGGACATCCTTAGGATGTATGTGATGGATCAACAGTCTAGATGGGAGTACCTATACTTGGTGGAGTTTGCCTACAATAATAGTTTTCAAAGTTTTATAGGCATGGATCCTTTTCAGGATTTGTATGGTAAAGAGTGCAGGACACCTCTTAGCTAGGACAGGCTAGAGGATAGGGTTTCTCTTAGATTAACTTTGTTGTGGGACATGGAAAAGAAGGTGGTTTTGATCGACAGAGATTACGGGAGCCACAAGACGGACGGATAGAAGAAGTATACGAGATCGAGAATCGGACCGACCGTAGTTTTGATGTGGGCATGAAGGTGTTCCTTCATGTCAGGACACATAAGATCCCTATCTGTTATGGAAAAGGTTCTAAGTTATCTCCTAGAATCGTGGGTCCTTTTGAGATCTTAGAGCATATCAGCCCTTTTGCCTACCATCTAACATTGTCACCCAGCTTGTCTCGCATACATGATGTGTTTCATGTTTCAAGTTCTTAGGAGATATGTTGCAAATCCTTCTCATGTGTTAGATTGGACATCATTGCAGTGCGGGATCAAGGGTAGGTGATGATGGAGGCCATTCACATCCTAGATCGTAGGACCACGGCCTTCGAGGCGAGAGATTGATCGAGTTCGGGTGCAATGGGACGGATATGATGAGACTACGGCTACATGGGAGGATGCTATTTTATTACGAGTTTAGTTTCCAAAATTTTTCTAGTGACTTCTAGGAGAAATTTGAGTCTAAGGGGAGGGGGATGTAGTGTCCACTTTCCTTTGACACCTTTTGATACTAATCATGATACTATTGATTATATTATGGACATGATTATGGACTTTATTATAGTATGATGTTATATCGGGGATTATTGTTGACTGGATTCAGTTGTGATGCATGATGATTATTAGAGACATTTTATATGTTGATGATGATATACTATTTGACATGGTTATATTATGGATGTTGTTTGAACTTGTGATATTTGGATATTGTGAGTGGACCTAGAAATGGAAAATTATTGGATGATGATATAGTTGTTGATAAAACTATAAATGATATTGTTAGATTGCTTGGATGTTGTTTTGATTCATATATCTAGATGATTTTGGAATTTTAATTATATTTATATTATTTTGGATGTTCTGATATGGCCACGAGGCCGAAGGAGGTATTTGTGTTTTACAGGTTAAACTATCACAACAAACATTAGGGGATTGGAGACCAACCACATTGGAATTCTAGATGAATTCAACAAGGTCACCATGGCAACTAGTATTTGTTTGTGTGTGTTTGTGTGTGTTAGGGATTCCCATGGGGGATCACCTTTAAATGTGACCAAGGGATTTTATATATTCTTTTATTTTGGCCCCTTTTTGTGTATGTTTGCATGTGTTTATTTTGTGATGCTTTTACCCTTCCTTTAATTATTTAATGGTGTGTAAATATTGTGAGTAATCATGTTGATTAAGTTAATTAATTAAAATATGTCATAAGAAATTAATTAATAGAGTTGTTGGCCTTGAATTAAAGTGTTGTAAGAGATGTGTAAGTTAAATTTTGAGTGTGAAACACTCCACCTTCTTGGAAATTCGAATTTGTCCTTAGAGGCTGATTTTGGAGGCTTGTGGGACAAGTTAAACTTGTCCCATACCTCTTAAATTTAATTACCAACCATACCTATGGTTGGAGAGTTAAAATTAGACTTTTGTAATGCATTTTGGGAAGACAAATTGTAGGTTTTAATTGCACTTTTCTTACATGTTTTAATTTCATTCCTTTGGGGTGTGGGTTGGATTAGAGTGTGCAAGTAAACTGTCATATTATTCACCCACCTACTTATTATGCATTGGAAAATGAAGTTGAATTTTGGTGTTGGGGTTGAGGATGTGTGATGTGGTATCCTACATGGATCCACTTCATCCTCTTCTCTTTCTTCTTCTATAAAATTTGAATTCCTTGTCTTGTTTTGGGTTGGCTTCACTTTGGAGACTTTTTTTTAGGAAAAAAATTGTTGTTTTGGGAGCTCTTACTTAAACAAGTTTTTGGAAGATTGTTGCATACTTGTGCTTGGCTATTTTGTAATTCTTGCATAGGGATAAAGCTTGCTATTTTGGAACTTGGAACAACTCCACCATAGAGAGGTAAGAGCTTGGCTCTTGGAATGCTTCTCTTTGCTTATGAAAATGTAAAGGTGTGAATGTTTTGGCATGTTTGTGGGTTGTTGGATAGATGGCCTAGGAATGGTGTAGGAGAAGACTATGGGGTTATTTTGTGGGAGGAAAAAGTGTGTTTTAGGGAGGTATAAGGGTGGAGGGAGTTGGGATTTGGGTTCCACCTTACAAAAAATACCTTGCATTTCTTTACTCATTATGGGGTGCCATAAGAGATTGGGGAGGCATAAGGAAATGTGAGGAATAAGGGGTACTTGGGGGAGGCATAAGGAATGTCAGGGTTTTGATATACTATTTTTGGCGGTTTGTAACTCAGGTGGTGATACCCATTTCCCCCTTTTGGAGGCATAAGAAACATCCCCCATAGCTTCTTGCTCCTTTGGCTTGCTTGATGAAGCCTTAGTATTGCTTGTCATGTGTTAATGTAGTTGTAAAACTACATTCTGTTTTGGACTGTGTTTTATTGTAAAAATGTTTCTTGTGTATTTTGGAAGTCTGTTGTTTCCATGAGTTGGATCACATCTTTTATTGCATTGTGGTTGGAGCTTAGGGGCCAATGAAGAAAAATGGATTCTACTCTTCATTGGATGTCTTGGTTGGGTGAAGAGCATTTCCTTTCCCCTACTCCTATAGTGATCAAATTGGATGAATGAGAAGAATGCATGTTGTTGTTCGGAGCCGAGAAAGATAGTTTAACAGTCCTTGTGATATGAAATCTCATTGTAAAATTTCCCACTTGAAGTGGATGAACTTATAAATGTTTTTAATGTAAAGATGTTGTACTGATTGCAAGTGGAAATTAAAAATGTAAAAAAGTTATACTTTTTATTCTATTTTGGAAAGAATGTGAAAGAATGATATTGTTTTGCATACTTTGTATTTTGAAATAAAATGGAAAGGATGTTGTATGACTTTCATTGGAATTATTGGAAGTGTTCACTTTGTTCATATGATATTATTCCGTTGGAAATTAGTGTTCATCATGCACTAGGAAGTCCCTTTTTGAAAGTGGAAATGTGAAACACATGAGAAGAAAATGTAATATTTTGTCCTATATATAATATATATTTTGGAAGAAATAAAAGAGGGAAGATGTAAATTGTCTTTTGAAAAAATAAATGAATGTAATACTTCTCTCAAATTACATTCTTATATTAAATATGATTTTTTCAATGTATTAAAATCTCTACTTGAAAGAAGTAAATGCGCATGAAGGAAAGTGCATGCTTGGTGTGTGTGACTGTCCAGTCATTGTCCACATCACCTAGGTGAGTCATCTCGCCTTGCGAGAGTCATAGGTCTTAGGAAGTCAAATGACAAGTGTCAGATTCTGTCATAGAATCTAACATTGTCATTTGCGTCAATGCGTCATAGGAGTTACATTCCTTATTTGGAATTGTAACTCCTCTTCTAGTGGCGTCATATGCGTCAGTCAACGTCATATGCGTCAGTGGCGTCATTGAGTTCTTTCCATGTTTAGGCATGGGGGTTACATAACACCCCTATTTGTACTTCCTATTTTTTGATCTATGAGCATGAGCAGACCCATTCTTCTTACTTGCAATCTTCTTTCCATTGTTTTGAATCTTGCGTATTGTGTTGGCTTGACATTACCATCGGAGTGCAAATTCGTTGTGGTGCATTGCTTTTTGACATCGGTTCTCGCGAATCCCTCTTTCATGGTACGAGTTGGTTTCGATGGCGTGCACTCTTCGTTTCTCAGTTGTTTATTACTTCTGGTTTCTTCTCATTTCCTCGTGTGCAAGTTTTTTTCGATTATCATTTTGGAATTATTGCTCACCTCGTATTGAGGTTTCAGCGATTCTGAAGTTAAGGTATTTGGTTGGTTTTTTTATCACCGAGTTCATATTTGGATATTTCTAGATCTTTGTGGTTTGTTGTTTCGGGTTATTTCTTGCCGGTTGTGTTCGATTTAGCTGCAGGGGTAAAAGAAGAGCTCATTTTTGGCGTGGACCTGTGATTAATGGTTTGGGATCGTTGTTTTTTCTTCACCGGTGTATACTCAGACTATTCCGAGCTTCTTCCCCATCGCTGTGGTTCCTTGCTGTCTCAAAACGTTTTTTGCAAACCTCTCACGTTTTTTGCAAAACCTCTCACGTTTTTGCCTTGTCTCTCACGTTTTTTGCAAAGCTACTCACGTTTTCCTCTGCTTACGAGCATTTTCAACTGTCCAGATGTTTTTTTGGGCCTTTCTAATTGTTTTTACTTTGTCCTCGAAGATTTTCTCCCACAGCTGCGTTTTCTCCTTTGTTCCGGCGTTTAAACCTGTCCGGTGTTTTTCTATCACTTAGCTGCATTTTCAACTATTCCAGGCATTTTTTTAACTGTCCTAAGGCGTTTTTTCTCCTTTCCTATGTTTTTGCATGCTTTGTTCTGGCGTTTTTGGACTGTTGAGGCATTTTTTTGGACTGGTAAGGCGTTTTTTCCTTCAGCTGGCATTTTTTGGACTGTTCTGGCATTTACTGACAGTGGACAGTCACTACATTATCTATTTTTACCTGCCTTTCATCCCCACGTGGCTTTCTCAGTCCGCTGTTAGGTAATATCTCTCTAAAAATACGTTTTTTATTCACTTTTCTTAAAAAAACGTGGTTGCATTCTTTTTATCTTATCACTCTTCTAAAAAAACGTGTTGTTTCATTATTTTTAAAAGGTAGAAGGTAAAAACATTACATTTATTGGCATTGTAAGTCTTTTGGCTTGTTTTATTAACCTTCCGTCGAGTGCCGAAGACGAAGGTTGAGGTCTGGGATTGGCAGGTGGCTAATCCCCCCTCGCAATACAAACAAACCCTATCTCAAATTCCATGCCATTTCCAACAAGCATACATACGACACCTTTTGCATGTGTTTAGGGCACTTTTTAAATCCATTTGCAGGCTTATTGGCTTTTTCCTCATCAATTGCGGGAATTGGTTTTTGCTATAACTTTTGACTTGTTGCTCGGTTTTGAGCACTTCTTTAGTCAAAGTTGCATGTTTTTTCACACTCTAGATGATGGGATCATTAGTTTTGTAAATGCACTAATTTTATAAAGTGCCACATTCTGGGGGGGTGTCTTTGTATTGCTTAATTCAGCTCATTTTTTCTTGAGCTTTGTATTCCTTTTTTGTGGACTTGTGAGTGCGTCCACCACAGTCTTACAACAAAGGGATTCTTTTGTGTGACGTGAGATGTTATTTCTCACAAAGCTCTTTCTTCCCCCTCTTGCTTCTCTCTTTCTGTGCTTGCTTGCAGTGTTGATCTGTTGTGCCCTATGAACCTTGATTGTTGTCTCCACCATTGCGCGTTATTACGCTAATTGCAAGGTGAGTGACAAACTGGTTCTCGGAACACAGTCGCATCTGGTTGTAATCAACGCACTGAATTATAAAGTGCCAAACTCGGGGGGGTGTAATTTTGTTCTGGGGTGGTTGTTTCCTTTCTCTCTCCTTCCTTCTGCATTCCTTGGTTCTATCTCTTCATTATGGATATCTCTAAAGTACCAGTGCTCACACCTTTTAATTTCTTCGAATGGAAATCTAAAATTATATTGGTTTTGTGAAGTAAAGGGTTATACCGAGTTACCATGGGGTTAGAGACCGAACCTACTGATGAACCCAAAAATCTAAATGGTTCAACCGTTGTGATGAAGCCTTAGGTCTTATCTGTATGTCTGTCTCTCCCGACTTGCTCTTCCACATCGAAACTTCCTCAACACCCGATCAAGCGTGGAAAACGCTCGATGATATGTTTGGGAAGCAAGATGACATGAGAGTGCATGAGTTGGAGAACGAACTACTAGGGTTAAACCTAGTGACTTTGAAAACCTATAGGCCTTCTTCTCAAAATTTGTCCGCACTAGAATGCTTCTAAAGGAATGTAAAGTGGATAAGAAAGACTCTCAATTGATCTTGTCGATTCTTTCTAAGTTAGGTCCTAAATACTCTATTTTCGTTTCAACTTTTCATGCCACGAAATCTGCCTTGGGTAGTACTTGGACTATGCCCTCCTTTGACAATTTTTCGTCCCAACTCATTCGAGAATAGGACAAACTCATTCAAATGGGGACTCTAAAATCCAAGTCACATGCCCTTGTGGTGAATAAGGGCAAGAAAAATGAAAAGAAGAAAGAAACTAAGGACCAACCTAAGAAAGAAACCAAGACCAACCAACCCCCAGTTAAGCCCATCACTCATACTTCGACTTCTGAGCCTAAAGAAAAGAAGGAAAAGTATAAATGCTCCTATTGTAAGAATACTGGCGATGACAAGCAACATTGTTTTCGAAACAAATTGATCACTTAACTCATTTACTTGAGAAGAATAAAATAAGTGCTCCTGAATCCGTTAAAAAAAAATGCTCGAAAAGGTGAGTCTTCTAATGCAAAGGAGTCTAAAAATGAAAAGAAGAAAGGTAAGGCCCTCGTAGCTAGATCAGCTCCATCATCAACTTGGATTATCGATTTTGGTGCCTCGCACCACATGGCTTCTTCAGAGGTTGAATTCTCTAGCATTGAACCATGTGGCATGTCCCAAATCACGTTGGGTGATGACACTCATGTGTCGGTTTTTGGTAGTGGATTGGTAGAGATTGAAGGTGGAACATTTAACCAAGTGTTGAGTGTTCCCAATCTCTCTACCAATCTCCTATCGGTTTACCAAATCACCCACCTTGGTGAAGGAATGCGAGTGGAATTTGGTCCTAACTCGGTGATTATTCGTGAGCTTAACTCGATCAGATCTTGTGGTGAGGAAAGGCGAGATCACCATTCCCGGTTATATACCTTTTCCCACTTCTCTTCTGATTCGACACCCAATGCCTTGCTCACTCATGCAAATGAGGTTAGCAAGTTATGGCATGAGCGTTTTAGGCATCTAAATTATTGTTACCTTGAACAATTGAGCCAAAACGAAATGGTCAATGGGCTACCCCAAGTTAAGTTTTCTAAGGGTCTTTGTGAGGGTTGTACCCTTGGAAAGCACCCTGAAAAAAGCTTTGACAAGGGAAAATCCTGGAGAGCTACTCGTCCCTTGGATCTTGTTCATAGTGATGTTTCTGGCCCTTTTCCATCTCCTTATTTTACTAGAGCTCTATATATACTAACCTTCATTGATGACTTTTCACGTTATACTTGGGTATATTTTCTTAAGCTTAAGTCTGAAGTTTTTGAGCATTTTCAAAACTTTAAGGCTCTTGCTGAGAAACAAGCGAGAACGGTCTATCAAGGTTCTTTGAACCGACAATGGAGGTGAGTATGTGAGAAACAGGTTTGAGGATTTCTGCACTTCTGAGGGGATTGCTTTGCAGCGTATAGTTGCTTATAGCCCTTCCCAAAATGGAGTTATAGAAAGAAAGAACCAAACTTTAAAGGAGATGGCTACTTGTATGGTTCACTCAAATCTCTTCCTCCACAGTATTGGGCTGAAGCAGTGAATTGTGCTTGTTATATTCAGAACCGTGTCCCACACAAGGCAGTAAGAGGGATGACACCCTTTGAAGCCTGGTTTGGACACAAGCCTGATGTCGAGCACTTTCGAGTCTTCGGATCCAAGGCTATGGCTCGGATTCCCAAAAAGAAACGCAAGGCATTGGATCCACAATCCAAACCTTGTATCTTTATCGGGTATCCTGATGGCGTGAAGGGATATCGATTGTTGAACCCTACCACCCATGAGCTTTATATTGAGAGGAGTGTGAAGTTTGATGAGTCATCCTTGACTTCAACTTCCACTGAGGTCCTTTTGCCCACTGATTCAGATTTTGACTCTTCAGATGATGATGTTGTTGAGCGAGTTCCACCTCTCCCTGCTCCTCTCGATCCTCAAACTTCTGAGTCTTTTGATTCTGACAGTAGTGATGATGAGGACTATGTCCCTTCTCACTCAAGTGAAGAATCTTCTGACTTGGAGCCTGAGCCATCGGGACCTCTTTGGGCCAGGAAAACTTTATAGAGTGCTGGAGATTTAGTTGGAGATCCTTTGGATGAGAGACGTACTCACTCAGACTTCACTGGACCTCACTCCTTCTTTGCCTCTGCTTCTGATCCACCATCTTTCCACGAAGCTTCTGGGATTCCTGAGTGGGATTCTGCCATGGATGAGGAGTATTCCTCACTCATAAAGAATGACACTTGGGATCTTACCCTTCTTCCGAAAGGAAGAAAAATAGTTCGGTGTAGGTGGGTATATCGAACAAAGTATGGAGCTGATGGAAAAGTTGAGAAGTATAAAGCGCGACTTGTAGCTAAGGGTTTCTCCCAGGTAGCTGGGGTTGATTACTCAGAAACCTTTGCTCCGGTTGTGAAGATGACTTCCATTCAACTGACCCTTTCCATCGCTACCGCTAACAGATGGGAAGTCCACCAGATGGACGTTAAGAATGCCTTCCTTCATGGGGACCTAGAGGAGGAGATCTATATGGAACAACCTCTCAGGTTATGTCAATGATCCATCCCTCGTTTACAAATTAAAGAAGTCTCTCTATGGCCTTAAAAAAGCCCCTCGAGCTTGGTATGCCAAGATGGACTCCTTTTTACTTGTATCAGGGTTCACTCGATGTCACTCTGACCCAAATGTGTATATTCTGCGACAAGATGACTCCATGCTTATTCTTGTTCTCTATGTTGATGACTTGTTGATCACCGGTAGCTCTTCCTCTATCATTGATTCTATGAAGATCTCCTTGGCCAACAAGTTCTCTATGTCTGACTTAGGATTGCTTCATTACTTTCTTGGGATCCAGATTTCACAATCTGACTCAAGAATTATGATCTCACAGCCTAAGTACTCTCTTGATTTGCTTGCTTGGTTTCACATGTCCAACTGCAAGTCCTCACCTACTCCTTTTCTTTCCGGGATTAAGTTGGTTTCTGATTGCTCTTCCCCCTTGGTTGACGGTACCCTTTATCAACAGTTGGTGGGAAGCTTGATCTACCTTACTCACACTCGGCCAGATCTATCGTATGCCGTCGGGATCGTGTCCAGATTTATGCAGGAGCCTCATGAGTTGCACTTAAAAGCAGCAAAGTGGATCCTTCACTATGTTCATGGCACTCACACAGATGGTATTCATTACTTAGGAGGGACTGAGATTGACTTGGTTGGATTTACAGACTTAGATTGGGCCGGTGATCTAGATCATCGAAAGTCTACCTCAGGCTACAGTTTCACTCTTGGTTTAGGTCCTGTTAGTTGGTCCAGCAAGAAACAGAATTCCATTGCCATATCATCAACAGAAACAGAATACAGAGGAGCAGTTAACACCGCCCACGTAAGCTTGTTTGGTTACAGGGTATTATGACAGAGTTTGGCATCCACTTTCGGCGGCCTACCATTATCTACTGTGACAACATGAGCACTATCTCGATTTGTAGAAATCCAGTTCAGCATCAATGGACGAAGCACATTGAGATTCATATGCACTTCATACGGGAGCTGATACATGAAAACATCATCGACATACAGTATGTTTAGACAACTGATCAGGTTGTAGACATTTTCACCAAGCCCTTCACTGAGGTGAAGTTTCTTCACTTGCGGTCTCTTCTTGGGGTGAGGTATGCTGCAGCCGCCCATCTTCTTCGGGCTATATAGTCCTCCTTCTTGTCCTCTTCTTCTTTCCAGAAAGATGTTGTTTGTACATGGGCACCTTATCAGGCCTTTACTTACCAAGGCCCATTGACACATCTTTCTTAGTTGTCTAGGGGAGTCTTCTTTTTTGTTCTGGCTTACCTTGACCTCTTCCTCGGCTTCGATGAAGGGGGGGTGTTGGTGTGTGTGACTGTCCAGTCATCGTCCACATCACCTATGTGAGTCATCTCACCTTGCGAGAGTCATAGGTCTTAGGAAGTCAAATGACAAGTGTCGATTCGTCATAGAATCGACATTGTCATTTTCTCATTGCGTCATGATGTCATCAGGAGTTACATTCCTTATTTGGAATTGTAACTCCTCTTCTAGTGGCGTCATATGCATCAGTCAATGTCATATGCGTCATTGGCGTCATTGAGTTCTTTCCATGTTTAGGCATGGGGGTTACACAGCACCCCTATTTGTACTTCCTTTTTTTTGATCTATGAGAATGAGCAGACCCATTCTTCTTACTTGCAATCTTCTTTCCATTGTTTCGAATCTTGCGTATTGTGTTGGCTCAACGTTACCATCGGAGTGTAACTTCGTTGTGGTGCATCACTTTTCGACATCGGTTCTCGCGAATCCCTCTTTCAGTGCAGAACTCTATCTTTGAAATGTGAAAATTTTGAAATCAGAATTACATTTTGGTCTTGAATAGTTTGATTTGAATCAACTAAAATGTGTTAGATTGGAATTGGAATGTATTCTAAATACTTGGAAGAAGAAATGGCAAATAGACCCATCAAAATTTGATCCTGTTATTTGTAATTTTAAACTGGAAATTATCTAAACAAAAAATACACAATTTGAAATGCACAGTTCAAACCTACAAGCAAGAAATAACAATGAAACAATAAAATTGAACATGTCAGGGTATAAATGAGTTCTATTACACAAAAACACTTAAAGGAAATATTTCAAAACTTAGCAAAATCGGGCTCAAACCATTTTGCAGTCATTTTTTATCTAGAAACAGAAAAGCTCCATTTACAAATCAATTAGACAAATTAAATCTTGAATCCTTCATAAATCAATTTAGGAGAAATCCTTCATGTCTAATTGACATGTTGAGAGAGGAAGAAGATCCAATTGAACAAATTTTAGAAGTTAAAATTTACTAGTTTGCACCTTTGTAAAATCTTGTAATCCGTTTTCTTAAAATTTACCCCTTAAACTTTGTCAAAATAAAAAAATTATGATCCCGAGTAAATAGGACATCAAGAGATTTCCATAAATTCCTCATTTTCCCAAAATTGAGCTCTCTATCAAAAGTTATGGCCTTCTGAAGTTTTCTTCACTTGGTGTCAAAATTTTGGGAAAACTTTCCTTGGTGGGCCCATGGGCCCGAATTTTCCATTAGAACTTCGAGAAAAATTTTAGGAAAATTTTCCAAATTTTTCCATCCTACGAACCAATTAGAGGTTGCCACAAGGAACCATGAGGTGTCGTGAGGGGTGGATCCCAAGTCTAACTATTGAATTTTGTTGTTACAAGTCAGTGCTTTCAACAGTGGAGTCTCTTAATTGGAAAGTAATTTGAGAAAGGCAACGTATAAATATGAATGAATGGTGGGCCTTGACTTGCTAAAAAGATTCAATTGTAGATGTGTTGCTTCAGGTTGTACACATTAAATTGGTGAGATTTTGGAATACCTTTTTCATCAAAACATATGCACAAAATATTCACGTGAAATGATGTGGGCGAGCTACTTCAGCTTGAATTAAGTAACTGGTGTGGAATAACATCCAAAATATTCATGTGGGATGATATTATAATATGTGAGAGAAGTCCCACATTGTGGGGACTACGTACTTTCCAAGCCTGGTCAAGTCATCCTGATTTTCGGTGGTGTTCCAGTTTACAGTTTGCAGTTTGCACTGATATCAATAACAAAATCTCTACGTAATATACTACTCACTTTTTGATGTCAAAATCATGAAAATAAATTCAACTCAAATAGAATAAACCCATTTTAGTTAATGCCTCGATGAAAAATGTTGTACTTGAGTTGGAAGAGACTGCTAAATTAATGCTGCAAAATGCCGCCATACCATACAACAAAAACACTGCAAGAAAATGACAGGGAAGCTACCTTTTCTTTGACCGTGCTTATATTAACGATGTAGAATGTAATTTTCCCGTTGGGGACATTGCCTTCGTTGAATACCTTCCTTGCTGCCCCTCATATCGTATTTTGTTTACGCATTAAATTGAAATGCGTATCTAGTTTTTAATCTAAAATTGGAACGTATCGAAATACGTATATATATTGTTGTGTGTGTGGGGAAATAATATAACAATGATTCAATCCAATATTTATATAAAATATATATTACTTCATGTAGATATTAGATTGGATCATTCTTACAATACTAGAGTTTTTTAAATAATTATTGATAATTAAAAGGACTCGGGTTAGTCTAGTGTCTTGAGTGAAGTCTCCATAATTGAATTTACAATATGAATCATTTAAACTAGTCATTAAGATTGAGTGAGTCAACCCTAGGTACTCTATGCTTAATGTTATTGATATGGAAATAATTAATTTTTTATGGTATTAATGTTTTTATGTATAGTAATTGATACGAAATTAATTACATTTTTATGGTATTAATGTTTTTGTGTTTAGTAATTATTTTATTGTTATGCAACTACTTAATTATCATAGTATTAATTTAGATCTGGGTGATGCTTCTAAATGCCTAGATATGGGCGTCCCAATGAGGGGACCTCTCACACCCAGAATGGGCAAATCTTAGGATCTAGTGATGGAAAATCTGAAGGAGGGAAACAGGGCAGCGGAGCTAAATCCTATGTTGTTTGCAGTTTCCAAATAGAAGGAGAATGCTAGAACTATTGACAAGCCTTTAACACCATCACATATGACTCTTGTGTTGAAGATAGAAGAAGATCTACTAGTAGAAGGTCCTCAAGGAAGAGGAAAACCTATCCCAGCTTGGTCTCATTTGCAGGTTTCGTAAGTTTTGGCCTAAGCTCTCTCAACTCCACAATTGGATTACAAAAATATGGAGAGAAAAGATTACGAGTAAGATTGAACTCTACCCTTGTGCTAAAGCCTATTTTATTGTTGTTTTTGAAACCCCTGAGGACAAGGATTTAATCTTTAATCAATATTGGGTTTGGGGAGAACATGGACTCGTGTTAAGGCCATAGTATTTGTATGTTGATCCCCTAAAAGACTCCTTTGACACCTGCCCTATCTTGATCCGATTATCATGAATTCCATTGCAACTCTGGAACAAATCCTGCCTCATTGCCATAGGAGATACCCTTGGATCTTATGTGAAAGTTGATGATAAAACCTCCTAATAAACACATACAAGTTATGCTACAATTTTTGTAGACATTGACACCTTTCAAGCCCTTCCAAGAGAGAGTCACCTGCGCACAGGTGATAAGAAGTTGGTGCGAGAGGATAGACTATGAGGGCGTAGCTTTCAGATGTCGACGGGGCATCTTTAGATGAACGTGAACACTCCAAACACAAGAAAAATCTTACATGGTGGAAGGGTTCTCTACCACATCATTTTACAATTATCCCCCATTCAAAACCGATTGTGGAACCCCCACAAACTGACTTACCCATCATGGAAAAGATTCTGAACACTACAAAGAAGAAACCTCAAGATTCGTCTCCTTAGAGTGCAGATTATGCGATCGATTGTGATTTGACACCCCTTGCTAAAGGTCACATCACTATAAAGTCAATTGAAGTTGTTCTTCCAATTTCAGTGGAAGAAGAAAATGAGGAATGGAAGGTAGTGGATAGAAAAAGAAGGGATACACTAAATCTAAACCTTCCATTGTCTCAGACAAGGCATGAGCCCTGTCTTGTTGTGTGCTTTCATCACTACATCCGAGTTGTTGTCCTATTGTGTTGTTGTTGAGAAGCTATTGTTGATATGATGTCATTGTCTACTAGTTGTTTTCTAGCTGTAGGGATGTTGGTTTTTGGCTGTGATCTTGGCAGAAAGCTTATGTTGTTGGGCTGATTTGATAAATCTAGATTGTGATCTTTTTTGTATTGTTGAATCTATAAATCGGCTTTTGAGCCCTGTTGTACAAGGGTATAGTCCTTTCAAAAAACTATTTTCCAATAATCGAAAAAATTATAGTATTAATTTATTATTTATTTTTTATTATTGATAGGAGATAAGTTGATTATTAAATTATTCATGTATTTTTGTTTTTATTAATTTGAAATTAGATAATTGTTATGATATTAAGATTTTTGTGTGTTTATTATTATTTGTAATATTGACATGAGATTGGCTCATTATTGTAATATTTTTTTTTTATATTTTTATTATTGATATATGATTACGTAATTGTTATAATACTATTAATCTATTTGTGTATTTATTAATCATATTATTGATATGGGACTAGTTATTAATTACAAGTTAATAATTTTGTATTCTATTCTATTAATTATTTTATTAATGTGGGAGTAGTTACTAATTATTATTGTACTAGTTTATTTGTAGTTGATGGGATGAATATGAATAGTGTGTACATTGTAATTATAGAACGCGTTTCTCTTCTTTATTCCAAAATTATGATGGAATAAAAAAATATTTGACTCGATTGAAATGAAAAATTAATAGAAAAGTCAAGAGACCAATGATTTGTGAGATAAATGTTATTTATAATTAAATATTAAAGAATATTATCTAAACACATTTTCTCAAACATTAGATTATGCAAATAATGTTATTTGATTAGATAAGAAAAGAAAGATTAATTAAATTCAAAAGTTATATGCCTTCCCTCATCACCAAAAAAATAATTACAAGTGTCGTTTACATATCACCAACATCTAGCAAACAAATTAAAAGAAAAGGAGTATATTGAAAGTCGTACAAAAAAAAACAACAAAAGTAGGGGAAGGAGGTGGATCATATTTGGGAAGGAGGGAACTCGAAATAAAGGGTTCTTTCATAGGAGGATCTAGGGCGAACCACCTATCTTGAGCTTTAAAACTATCTTGCGCAAAAAAATACATCATGAAATCCTAGCCAAGTGACAAAGATTCAACAACTGTGATGCATCATTGCTCTGATAACCATTGAGAGCATCCAAAAGTGGAATTTCCATGAGGTAGTGGGATTCAATCTCGTGGAGTTGAGAAACAACTAATAAGTGATGATAATCGACAACAAGTTTTTCTACTATGCATGTTGGTCAAAGTTCTAAGGCCTTATTCTGAAATATCTAGTGGAACATGACTCATGGTACAAGGAGAAGTCTCTAATAATTTAAAATATTTTGCAAATTTTGAAAATCTAGTAACACTTTCTCTTCTTATGCTTAGATATGGAGATAGATAAAAATATAACTACTACTTTATTATTAATAGAAAACTATTGGAAACTATAGGGAAGTAGAATAATTATTTAAAATAATAGCATTTCTACTTTCTAAATATCAAATAAAATAATTTCTCTAAAGAAATATCATAGAAAAGTAATGTATGTCACCTACCGAGACTAATACCTAAAAAATGTATTCAAATATATACCCTAATCATTATGTCTACCCTGAAACTAAACCCTGACCCTAATCCGACCACTGATCAGGCTCTCGCTGATTGGCATGACAGACCCGAGGTCGGTTTTGTAGCCCCTGCTTTTACCCATCTCCTGTGCCTGGCGACGATAAAGCTTCTGTGAAATCATCAAGCCCTTCGCGTGGTCAGAATGTCGGCGTTGGGCAGGGACAGATCTCGACGAACTTTATCGGTGGTGTTCTCACGTCACCTAAGCCACATATTTCTTCGGCCATTCAGTGAAAAACTATTGGAGAACTTGGATGCATTAGTAACTCTTTGAGTTTGGGGGAAAAGATTTGTGGTGTTGCTGGCTTCCCCTACTATGAGGCTAGTAGCCATGGACAACGGGCTTTTTCTGAGGTTTTTTTGGTGCTGGCGATGGCCCTCTGATGGTAATGCAAACCAAGAGCTCCTTCTGATTGATGGGAAGGTTTCAACTGTTCAAACCGCTCACTCTTCCCCTATTGTTTCCTCTGCTATCGGGGTTACTGCTAGAGTTTGTGGGGGTTTGGGAACTCTGTGTCCCATGTATAGACGTCTGTTATTTCTTTTGCGACAGAGGTAACGGCGGATCAACCAAATGGTGACCATGGTGTTGTAACCTTCAAAGAGGCGTTGCAAAGGGGTAATGTTCCAAACTCCTATGGTTCCAGCGGATAATATCCCCAGTGTCTGCTTTGGGGAAGAGGTGCTCAAATCTAAATCTTTTTTTCAAGACCATGCCCTGATCTGCAGATTCAATGGCTTTTGGCCCACCCTTCCTACTCTCCACGAATGGATTTCAAAGCATTGGCTTCCCCTTCTGGAAGGCAGGTTAGACATTTACCCCTGTGCTAAGGGTTTCTTTATTGTAGTTTTTACTTCTATTGCTGATAAAGATACCATAGTTGAGGATCTTTGGGCATGCCATTCCCATTACCTGATCATGAAACCTCGGTTCCCCTTCTTTAATCCAATCACTGAGACTTTCTCTTACAAACTAGTGTGGATTATATTACACACTTGCCGCTGCAATTCTGGGACCAACCTGTCTTGTCTCTATTGGAAATACGTTGGGAAATATCTTGAGCATAGATGACCAAACCACATATTTTACTCATACAACCTATGCTCAAATCCTAGTTGAGATTGATACCTCTATATTTTACTCATACAACCTATGCTTGAATCCTATTTGAGATTGATACCTCTAAAAACCTACCTTATAGCATTGAACTAAAAGTTCAAAATAGATACTAGAATTAGCCTCTTGATTATGAAGGATTCCTCGTCATATGTAGAAATGGTTTTGCATTAGGGCATATTGCTGCAAATTGTAAGTTGGCTAAGAGAAATAATGAGAGGAAAATTAAATCTTCGTGGTGGAAGAATGTTGATCCTAGTCACATGTTTATCCAACTAGATAGTGTTTCAAAGAATGTTTCTGAGCAAAAATTGAGCCTGTTCTAAAAAAATGTGAAGTTCTCTATTTTTCCCGATAGAATTGAGCAAGCATTGCCTCTTCTTGCTACATTGGATGTCATTTCCTCTCATCTAGTGACTTAACTTAGTGTTGACAAGGAAAATTTAGAAATCATCATTCTGATTCATAAGGAAAATGTAAATCCTAACAATGATGATGGTTGGACTAATATGGGGAAGAAAAAGAAAAAAACAAGTGTAAATGATCCCCCTAATATGCATTTAAGATCACATGGGAGGGATCCTCAAAGATGAGGTGTTTTGTTTGGTGTTTGTTCTTTGTCGATTTCTCTTAGCCACTAGTAGAGGTTGCTTCTTTTGTTCTTCATTGTTATATCTTTTCTCCACTTGTACTTATGGGTTTTGGTCCCCCAAAACCAAACTAATTACCTAATCTAAAAAATAATAAAATTATTATTAATAAATCAATTTTCATAAATTATTGTTATATATATATAGAAGCAAACTACTTGCGAGTGCGCTTCACAATCCCATTATCTAATTAAATATTAAAATCTTGTCCTCGGTAGTAATGGATTTTTAAAATGATGGCATATAAAAATTTCTATGGTTAGTTCATTTATAATTGTGGTGTTCGGAGTGAATTTCTCTCCACCCATGATCAAACCATGTCAATGTTATAACAAACAATTTGTTTTTACCGAAACATATTCTACAAAATTTCTACAATTTGAGATAACTTGTAATGCACTGGGCATCGAACTCTGCCTTTCTCCTGCCACCTTGGCTTTCCCTCCCAACCACCTACCTGCCAACGATTATGGCTGCCGCATTTCCTGTCTGTCCTTGCGTGAGGTGGATGGAGACCCGTTTCCTTTGCCGTGATCTCCTCAGGATTCTCTTTCAATGCGAGTGGTTGAGGCCGTGGAAAATTCCATTTTCCTTTGCTGGGCACCTGTTCCCAAACTGTCATTGTTTCTTGGTTGCGTGGGCATTTTACTTTCTTCTCCTGGCACGTTTTCTGGCCCTTAGTTGCTGCGTGAGCCTGGTTTGACGTGGGTTTGGATGAAGCTACAAGATAGTGTAGCAGGCGTGTTACCTCCTTGTTCTTGGGCGCGGTGAAGAGTGTTCAGTTGCCGCGCGACCACGGCCATGTTCATCATTGCAAAATCTTGCAGGTTGTTTGTAGTTAAAAAAATGAGATAAAGTTTAGTCGACTGTCTTACCTTTTCATTTTGGAAAGTCACTTCATCCGGTGGCGGATCCAATATGGAAGAAGCTCAATCAAATCTTGAGGCAAGTTTCTTTGGTGAGGTTGAGATTTGCGTTCACTACTTTTTTCTTTTGCTTTGTTGGAAGTTTTTGTTTCCAGCGCCTAGCCATGGGTTAGATATGGTGGTTTTAGATGAAGCCGCAAGCTGGTGAAGTAGGTGCATTTCCTCCCCTTTCATTGGATGCTGCGGGGTGTGTTCTTGTCGAGATCCATAGCATTACTGCACTGCAACAAATAGCTAGGCAAGCTGGCGAGCTACTGATTCGATAGAAAGCCTTTGGGAGCGCCTCCAACAAGAAGTTCGTCCAACTATGTTGTTTTCTGCCTCGATTTTGAATGCATCCTCGATTCGGTTTTCTCCTTCAAGATAGTTTTTATCAAAATCGATTAAGTGACAGGTGTGAGTGTTGCTTGGAGACCCGATGAAATTTATTACGAGATTCTCTGTTGAGACTTTACTTGTTTTACACTTTATAGCATGGAAGAGAATCTCTTAGGCGTGGATCTATATCTTGTCGAATATTCATGAAGCACGGTTTGCTTTGCAAGAGCTTTTAGGAGATCGATGAGGGATAGAGGAATTAAAAAAAACTTGTTGTAGTTAGATTTAAAGCCAATAAAATGGTGCATGCTTTTGGGTTGGTGATAGATCACACCCGAGCACGAGAAGATCTATGCGAAGTGTTGAAGAAAATGTCTTGGGAGAGGAAGGTAGCAGGATATTTTCTCGGACCCGAAGCAAAAACGAACTTTGAAGTGCTTCCAGGAGTTTGAATAAATTTGTTGGTAACCATAATGTAAGTTATCTCCATGACTTAGCATTAATGTGATTGTTTTATGCAAAAAGGAAACTCGAAGTTCAGTGGAAAGGATGTTAAATACGTTTCTCAGTGGTTGAGCAAGCAGTATGAGTTGTTTTTGTTTTGTGCAGAGTTTAGGTTTTGAGGTTTTCAACAAATTGGTTAATCAAACCAGAATGGAACTGTTGAGTAAGGCCACTCTTCCATCATTATACATAATCAAACATGAAGGGGGTCCTCGATGTGCTCAAAGCCTTTCAAAACACAAAAAAAAAAAGAACCAGTAACAGAAGTCTGTATCAGCTTTTCAAGAAAATAGGTAAAAGTTGAGTCTATAACAGCTTAAGGAAGACGTTAAAGCTCTGGAATCTTGCAGAATGGCAACATTATCTTCTTGAAGTTCGAATCTCAGTCGGGTAGACGCTAAAGACAGGTATATCTCAATAATGGGAAGCAAACGTTGTTCACGCTTCTAAATTCAAACTTGGGTCATTGTTAGAGAAGCTGGTGAGTCTCTATCGAGCTCTAATCCCTCAAAATGCTCCTAACTCGATGAAGAAGTGCAAAAGATAGTTCTTGTCTTTTGACATTCTGTCTCTTGAACTTCTTTAGGAAAGGTGAACTGACCTTCTTGAGTTTTCAAGATTGAAAGGTCAACTTAGGAAGTCGAAGGGGTGGCTCGAGGTTCTTTTGAAGAGTGAGTTAGTGTTGTGTGGAATCATGATTAAATAGATAAGAAAGGTGTTTGAGAATTGGACCGTGAAATTATAGAAAATACAAGAGTTGAGAGTGAATGTTTTCACCGAGATTTTGATGATGTGTCCCAAATCGATGAAGGAAAAGGTTGTGTTTCATCACGGTAGATGCCTACCCGAGCCAGGAGCGTGGTGTAATCAATATGTCTTATGTCCGAGCTTCAAATCATGGGGTTGGTTTGTAGCTGTTTTCACTGCGTGAATGTGGCGCTAGCTCGAGCTCATGAAGCACTTTGGGTTAAAGGAAAGCAACGGCATTGAAACAATCATATGCATATGGAGATGGCGTTTTAAACCAGGCATGTTAAATCTACTCCTTGTAATAGTTTTCTACCTTCTTTCAATATCTTGAAATGAATTTTCTTTCCTCTTGAATGGTGCCTAGACTAGATGTTTTCGTGGTTGTTTATATCACTGCCTGATTGTGTGGTTGTTCCTTTAAATCTTATTCCTATTTCGCTGATTTTGCTTGGAATGTTCCTTCCTCTCTCATAGCTTACTCTATTTCACATTTGTCTAAATGGGTTACTGCAATTTTGAGTGATGCAGTCTAGTTCGTAGGGAAGGAAACATTATTGAGTTTTGTTTGCTTATATGACTTTCTTGTTAAAAGAATTCTGTGATGGTAATTATAATTGAAGGTTACTAAATAGAAGGTTAAGCCTACATACCTCTTTTGGTTGAATAAATACGCATTTCCTGTTTAAGGCTCTCTTGTTTTGCTAAAAGGTACATTAATAGTGACGTTGTGTTTGAAACTTGTTTAAGCCTATGGGCATTCCTTACTTTATGTTTGATTAGAAAATGGCATTTGGGGTTTGTTTTAGAAGCGTACATGGTTGATTGTTGTACCTAGTCTAGATGAGGGATAACCCGACATCTATTTTGGCCTCCACGTGTTGAGAGTATTACTATACCTAATTCTTGATGTAAACTCTTGTATGATTAAAGCAAGGAGAAACATTGTAAGTTTAATGAATGAAATCTCTACAATTTTTATTAAGGGTCGCAAAGCAAGCTATTACTAGCTAGACTAAAACAAAAGTTGTAGGTGACATGATACTTGGACTCGTGAACTCGTTTCTGTTAGATGACAAACTGATTTCAGTGATAATATCATAGGTGGTGTTATATTTATCTGTTTGATATTTGCTAAGACTTTTCCTCGATAAGCCCACATGGATCGGGTAAAATTCTCCATCTTCATTACCTTTGGCAAGGAGTTCATAGAACTTCTAGCCACGACCATAACGCGTAACCTTCCTGATAGCTATGTGCGTTGGTTCTTGGTTTGTGCTTGTACTCGTGGTAAGGTCTTTTGAGTCAGGGGCATCGTTGGTGTTTTGCCCTCTGCGTATCGAATCCCTTTGTTTTGAACTCGAATACCTTATACTTCAAACTTACTTACTAAAAGGTCCCATTTTGTGGCCTTGTTAGGGAAATCAATTTTTATTTTAATGTTTATTGACATTGTCTGAATTATATAAAAATTATTAACGACTTTTGGGTTTAGTCTTCCCTTATATTATGTAGAGAAGTTGACGATTAGGATAGGGTTTGTTGGTAGAATAATGGCCCTTTGTGTCTCTTTCGTGCTTTTGGAAAAGTGGATTTGTTTTGGTTGACTTGTACTACGTTTTAAGAAATCCGATAAGGAGGTAGTGGTAAACTCCTTGGTTAAAACCAAAACTATAGTTGTGTTCTTTTAAGGGCATCGAACCCATATTACTTTGAAGCCCCCCTGGAAGAATTGGATAACGTCATTTTTTTACTTCGCGCCTACGATCATAATTAGTACGCTTTGTCTTCTCTTGGACCCCTTTAGTTGGATGGAGTAAATTTTGGATTCCAATCACGTAACCCATAGGATTACATGAAGGAGATATCAACACTCTTGACTTTCTTGTTCCCAACCCATAAGGTCTTGCCTTGATTTATGTAATTTTGTTCTTACTAGTATTTGGACTTTCTCCTTGTTGGATAATTTTAGTTTTCTCTCTCATGAGATTAATATTGGAGTTGTGAGTTGTGTTTTAATCCATTTCTGAATTTAGAATATTCCTTTCTTGATATTGTTAATTGTTAGCTTACTATTGCATTGTGTAGCCTTAACATGCTCAGTTCTTGCGAACTGACTTTAGTTAATATTTGTGCAGATGGATTATGCGAGTAGACTAGAAGAAAAGAGTGTAAAAGTTTCATCTGTACCATTATGAAGTTCCTTGTAAAAATGTCCAATGTGTTGTAAATTGTGTAACATTGCTTGTAAAGAGAGTTGATACGACCTCTTGCCTTGTATTGTTTGGTAATGGTGAAATAAAGTGTCTTGTTCTGGTGTAGTTAAGCTTGAAATTATCCTTGTGAAAAATGGCATTCAATCTTTACATTGATATGAGTATTGTAAAACTTTGATCTTGAGAATAAATTATTAAGTTAAATCTTCTAAGACTTAGCGACAATATTTTATAAGTAAAGTAAAATGAGTCGGTTAACCCTTAAAGAAGCTAAACAAAAATAATAATTTTATATTCAACAAATAAATGTAAAGGTGATCTATTTGAAATCAAATACTTCCATGAGTGATCAAAATGAAAACATCCTTTGTGAAGTAAACATTTATAAATTGATACCCCTAGCTAAACTAGCGAACACTATCCCTTTGGGTGAACTCTTAAACAAGCTTAAAGGAAAACAATGGTTAGTTTCTGGAAGATAATAAGATTTAGTAAGTAGGAGAAGACTTTAAGTGAACTACTCTACAGTGTTTAAGAAATTAACTCAGTTGGTGAGATGAATTTGTGCAAACCATATATTGATTCCTTTGAAAACTTAAGTCATGAGCTAAAGGGTGTCTTACAAAAATAAATAAACCCTAACCATTTCTTACTGTGGCTTGCCCTAGCCGTGAGTGTGTCATGTGGATTGGACTTTCATGTTGTCTTGTCAAAAGAAAAATAAATTGTCCTTGATAAGTGTGAATGTTTCCGTGCTGACCTTGTGGTCTTCCCCGTAACAAATGATTCCAAGTGTTGGTTGTAACCTGGTGACGACATGTTGTGTCGTGTTGGGTCAAAGCAAGTCAAAAAAAAAAAAGTTATCTTGTATTTCACTGTGTTGTTCTTGTGTTGGTAATTTTGGTGCGTTACATTTTGGTATCAGAGCGTAGGTTCATGCTCTCGAACCTATGGGCCGGATTGGTGTTGTATGGTGATGTTGCATGGTGGTGGTGGTGTTACATGATGATACTGCATGATGATGATGATGTTGCATGATGATGATTTATATTGGAAGAGTAATGTGCTTTAAGCGTGATGTGGTTATTGTCGTAATTGTGATATTGTGAACGCACGTGATGTGTATGTCACTCAGTGCGTATTTGTCATCATGTTGATGTGTTGGGGATGAGAGTATTCTCTCTCCTTCTTGTGGATTCTAGGAAGAATTCACGTGTAAATTATTGTTTGTGATGTGTGAAAAGAATTATTATGTGGATGACGTAGTGTTGGAGCATTGTGGCATATTGTGATATGTGGGTGTATCAATGTGTTGTATGTCTAGTTGATGTTAAAAGAAACGAGTTGTATCATGATGTTTTTACCATGTTCTGAAGAAATGTGTGTACTACCTTGTTATGAAGCAATTATTGTTATGTTGTGATGTTATTATGTTCATCGTATATATGAGTTGTGTAATATGTAATGCTTCATGTCGTGAATTAGGGTCATACGGTGAGTGTATGAACCCTATCGTATGTGATTGCACTTTGGGTGCGAGAATGTAGTAAAGTGATGTATTGTGCCCTGTGAATGTATAATTGTGATCTACCCCGTATACCTACTATACGTGAGACGTTATGGTAGCTATGTGTGTACCACCATGGTGTTAGTGATGTAGTTACATGTTATGTTGTGAGCCTTACACTAACCGACCCTGAGGGAGATCGGTAGAAGTGTATGTTAAGAGTGAGGAATGGTGTACCATGGGTCAATAACTTGAGTCAAAACTCGGTTTAGTAGATTACATGTGACTCTTTCCTCTCTCCCTATGTGGTTGTATGTATGCAACCCTAGTGTATCTATGACTATGTTTGGCCTTGTCGAAGAGTGGCGGGATTGATGTATATATTTTACGAGCTGAGGCTCGATGTTCCGAGTGCCAGCAACTCGTTGAGTACCCCTTTGGTGGCTAGATAAGGCCACACAGTTATCGTGATGTGACATTATTATAAGTTGATTTTATTCGTAAATTGAGCTTTTACTTTATTTTTGCAAGGACCAGCATCTTTTCTTGATTGCAATGCTTTACAATTTTGGGCATTTCCTTGGTTTGTGGCACTAACATGGGGATTTGATACTAACTTTGGCCATTTGGTCATTTATTTTAGCTTGATTTGGGGTCTTCTTTTAAATTTGGAATTTTTACCGCCTTGCCCAAGGCTTGTACTTTGCCACTTGGCACTTTGACTGGATTGTTGTGCTGGTTCTAATGTCGTGATGTGTGGAATAGGGTCATGGGATGCACCATGGATTGGTTGGACCTATGGACCCGCTTCGTTGTATGGGGGTACGCCCCAAGGGGTACATATGACTAGCGGGTTATGGAGAACTACGCGTCATTATGTCACTTGGGTTAGGAGTGTCCAAACTCTGTGTGTCTTTGACCATGGGGACAACCGGCCTCCTTGAGGGAGGCAAAAGAGCTTGAGGGAGGCATAAGAGACTTGAGGGAGGCATAAGAGTTTGAGGGGAGGCATAAGAGACTTGAGGGAGGCATAAGAGTTTGAGGGAGGCATAAGAGACTTGAGGGAGGCATAAGAGTTTGAGGGAGGCATAAGAGACTTGAGGGAGGCATAAGAGTTTGAGGAGGCTTATGATATTTGTCTCGTATGGTTGATGTTTCGGATATATGTTGAGTTATTGTGATGTTTGGTAGTGGTCTTTTGATGTATGTGTTACTCATGTCAGATGGTTATGTGTTGTGATGTTGTGGACATGTCATTGATTCCCTTGTGGACACTATGTACCTGTAGCATGGTTTGTTGTTATGTGAGTCTTTCATTGATGCAAATTGAGGAAATGTCTGGTGGATTGTAGTACTCTTCTGTTTGAGTATTTGGTATGTCAGTCATTGATGTGTGATGAGTACCTATGTTATGGGAAGTGTGCCTATTCTTTTCCGTAATTGTGTAACCTTTTGTGGTGTAATACAATCTTGAAGTAGATACTTGTGTGCTTGTGAATCTGTAGGGTCTTGTGAACCTGATAAGGTGTTGTGTTAGCAGTTCATGTTGGGCACCCACAATAAAGAATAAACCAAAACTCTTCAATGATGAAATTTTAAAAGAAATTAAACTAAGAATAGTGCTAATGAAAAGAGACTAATGAAATGATGAACAAGAAAGAACTGCCAATCTTCACAGAACATTGAAAGTTAAAAATTCTACCAAATGTTTCTAAGGCTACCTTGTGACCGTGTGTTAATCAACTAAAATCTTGAACTATAGGGTGTACTTTCTCCTTTACCTGTTCTTGGTTGCGAACCATTTCTTTTCCGTTGTGTTGTGTCGCATCGAGGACGATGCTTTCCTAAGGGGAGGAGAATGTAATGCCAGCTGGGCATCGAACTCTGCCTTTCTCCTGCCACCTTGGCTTTCCCTCCCAACCACCTACCTGCCAACGATTATGGCTGCCGCATTTCCTGTCTGTCCTTGCGTGAGGTGGATGGAGACCCGTTTCCTTTGCCGTGATCTCCTCAGGATTCTCTTTCAATGCGAGTGGTTGAGGCCGTGGAAAATTCCATTTTCCTTTGCTGGGCACCTGTTCCCAAACTGTCATTGTTTCTTGGTTGCGTGGGCGTTTTACTTTCTTCTCCTGGCACGTTTTCTGGCCCTTAGTTGCTGCGTGAGCCTGGTTTGACGTGGGTTTGGATGAAGCTACAAGATAGTGTAGCAGGCGTGTTACCTCCTTGTTCTTGGGCGCGGTGAAGAGTGTTCTGGTTGCACGCGACCACAGCCATGTTCAGCTGTTGCAAAATCTTGCAGCTGTAGTTAAAAAAAATGAGATAAAGTTTAGTCGACCTGTCTTACCTTTTCATTTTGGAAAGTCGCTTCTGTCCAGGTGGCGGATCCAATATGGAAGAAGCTCGATCAAATCTTGAGGCAAGTTTTGCTGGTGAGGTTGAGATTTGCGTTCACTACTGTTTTCTTTTGCTGACTGGAAGTTTTTGTTTCCAGCGCCTAGCCATGGGTTAGATATGGTGGTTTTAGATGAAGCCGCAGAGTGGTGAAGTAGGCGCATTTCCTCCCCTTTCATTGGATGCTGCGGGGTGTGTTCTTGTCAAGGATCCATAGCAGTGCCTGCAACAGTAAATAGCTAGGCAATCGTGCGAGCTACTCTGATTCGATAGAAGCCTTTGGGAGCGCCTCCAACAAGAAGTTCGTCCAACTATGTTGTTTTCTGTTCAGTTTTGAATGCATCCTCAGTTCGGTTTTCTCCTTCAAGATAGTTTTTATCAAAATCGATTAAGTGACAGTGTGAGTGTTGCCAGGAGACCCGATGAAATTTATTACAGAGATTCTCTGTTGAGACTTTACTTGTTTTACACTGTAACGCATGGAAGAGAATCTCTTAGGCGTGGATCTGTATCTTGTCAGAATATTCATGAAGCACAGTTTGCTTTGCAAGAGCTTTTAGGAGATCGATGAGGGATAGAGGAATTAAAAAAAAACTTGCTGTAGTTAGATTTAAAGCCAATAAAATGGTGCATGCTTTTTGGGTTGGTGACAGATCACACCCGCAGGCACAGAAGATCTATGCAGTGTTGAAGAAAATGTCTTGGGAGAGGAAGGTAGCAGGATATTTTCTCAGACCCAGAGCAAACGAACTTTGAAGTGCTTCCTGGGAGTTTGAATAAATTTGTTGGTAACCATAATGTAAGTTATCTCCATGACTGTAGCTGTAACATTGTTTTATGCAAAAAGGAAACTCGAAGTTCAGTGGAAAGGATGTTAAATACGTTTCTCAGTGGTTGAGCAAGCAGTATGAGTTGTTTTTTTTTTTGTGCAGAGTTTAGGTTTTGAGGTTTTCAACAAATTGGTTAATCAAACCAGAATGGAACTGTTGAGTAAGGCCACTCTTCCATCATTATGCATAATCAAACATGAAGGGGGTCCTCGATGTGCTCAAAGCCTTTCAAAACACAAAAAAAAAGAACCAAGAATGAAGTCTCATATCGTTTTCAAGAAAATAGGAAAAATTTGAGTCTATAATAGCTTAAGGAAGACGTTAAAGCTCTGGAATCTTGCAGAATGGCAACATTATCTTCTTGAAGTTCGAATCACAGTCGGGTAGACGCTAAAGACAGGTATATCTCAATAATGGGAAGCAAATGTTGTTCACGCTTCTAATTTCAAACTTGGGTCATTGTTAGAGAAGCTGGTGAGTCTCTATCGAGCTCTAATCCCTCAAAATGCTCCTAACTCGATGAAGAAGTGCAAAAGATAGTTCTTGTCTTTTGACATTCCTGTCTCTTGAACTTGCTAGGAAAGGTGAACTGACCTTCTTGAGTTTTCAAGATTGAAAGGTCAACTTAGGAAGTCGAAGGGGTGGCTCGAGGTTCTTTTGAAGAGTGAGTTAGTGTTGTGTGGAATCATGATTAAATAGATAAGAAAGGTGTTTGAGAATTGGACTGAGAATTATAGAAAATACAAGAGTTGAGAGTGAATGTTTTCACCGAGATTTTGATGCTGTCCCCAAATCTGATGAAGGAAAAGGTTGTGTTTCATCACGGTAGATGCCTACCCGAGCCAGGAGCATGGTGTAATCAGTATGTCTCGTGTCCGAGCTTCAAAACATGGGGTTGGTTTGTAGCTGTTTTTCACTGCGTGAATGTGGCGCTAGCTCGAGCTCGCAAAGCACTTTGGGTTAAAGGAAAGCAACGTCATTGAAACAATCATATGCATATGGAGATGGCGTTTTAAACCAGGCATGTTAAATCTACTCCTTGTAATAGTTTTCTACCTTCTTTCAGTATCTTGAAATGAATTTTCTTTCCTCTTGAATGGCGCCTAGACTAGATGTTTTCGTGGTTGTTTATATCACTGCCTGATTGTGTGGTTGTTCCTTTAAATCTTATTCCTATTTCGCTGATTTTGCTTGGAATGTTCCTTCCTCTCTTATAGCTTACTCTATTTCACATTTGTCTAAATGGGTTACTGCAATATTGAGTGATGCAGTCTAGTTCGTAGGGAAGGAAACATTATTGAGTTTTGTTTGCTTATATGACTTTCTTGTTAAAAGAATTCTGTGATGGTAATTATAATTGAAGGTTACTAAATAGAAGGTTAAGCCTACATACCTCTTTTGGTTGAATAAATACGCATTTCCTGTTTAGGGCTCTCTTGTTTTGCTAAAAGGTACATTAATAGTGACGTTGTGTCTGAAACTTGTTTAAGCCTATGGGCATTCCTTACTTTATGTTTGATTAGAAAATGGCATTTGGGGTTTTGTTTTAGAACCGTACATGGTTGATTTGTTGTACCTAGTCTAGATGAGGGATAACCCGCGACATCTATTTTGGCCTCCACGTGTTGAGAGTATTTCTATACCTAATTCTTGATGTAAACTCTTGTATGATTAAAGCAAGGAGAAACATTGTAAGTTTAACTGAATGAAATCTCTACAATTTTTATTAAGGGTCGCAAGCAAGCTATTACTAGCTAGACTGAAACAAAAGTTGTAGGTGAATCCATGGTACTGGACTCGTGAACTCGTTTCTGTTAGATGACAAATGATTTCGTGATAATATCATAGGTGGTTGTTATATTTATCTCATTTGATATTTGCTAAGACTTTTCCTCGATAAGCCCACATGGATCGGGTAAAATTTCCATCTTCATACCTTTGGCAAGGAGTTCATAGAACTTCTAGCCCCGACCGCACCGCGTAACCTTCCGATAGCTATGTATGTGCGTTGGTTCTTGGTTTGTGCTTGTACTCGTGGTAAGGTCTTTTGAGTCCAGGGCATCGTTGGTGTTTTTTCCCTCTGCGTATCGAATCCCTTTGAATAATACCTTATACTTCAAACTTGGTTACTAAAAGGTCCCATTTTGTGGCCTTGTTAGGGAAATCAATTTTTATTTTAATGTTTATTGACATTGTCTGAATTATATAAAAATTATTAACGACTTTTGGGTTTAGTCTTCCCTTATATTATGTAGAGAAGTTGACGATTAGGATAGGGTTTGTTGGTAGAATAATGGCCCTTTCTGTGTCTCTTTCATACGCTTTTGGAAAAGTGGATTTGTTTTGGTTGACTTGTACTACGTTTTAAGAAATCCGATAAGGAGGTAGTGGTAAACTCCTTGGTTAAAACCAAAACTATAGTTGTGTTCTTTTAAGGGCATCGAACCCATATTACTTTGAAGCCCCCCTGGAAGAATTGGATAACGTCATTTTTTTTTTTTTTGCTTCGCGCCTACGATCATAATTAGTACGCTTTGTCTTCTCTTGGACCCCTTAGTTGGATGAAGTAAATTTTGGATTCCAATCACGTAACCCATAGGATTACATGAAGGAGATATCAACACTCTTGACTTTCTTGTTTCCAACCCATAAGGTCTTGCCTTGATTTATGTAATTTTGTTCTTACTAGTATTTGGACTTTCTCCTTGTTGGATAATTTTAGTTTTCTCTCTCATGAGATTAATATTGGAGTTGTGAGTTGTGTTTTTAATCCATTTCTGAATTTAGAATATTCCTTTCTTGATATTGTTAATTGTTAGCTTACTATTGCATTGTGTAGCCTTAACATGCTCGGTTCTTGAACTGACTTTAGTTAATATTTGTGCAGATGGATTATGCGAGTAGACTAGAAGAAAAGAGTGTAAAAGTTTCATCTGTACCATTATGAAGTTCCTTGTAAAAATGTCCAATGTGTTGTAAATTGTGTAACATTGCTTGTAAAGAGAGTTGATACGACCTCTTGCCTTGTACTGTTTGGTAATGGTGAAATAAAGTGTCTTGTTCGGTGTAGTTAAGCTTGAAATTATCCTTGTGAAAAATGGCATTCAATCTTTACATTGATATGAGTATTGTAAAACTTTGATCTTGAGAATAAATTATTAAGTTAAATCTTCTAAGACTTAGCGACAATATTTTATAAGTAAAGTAAAATGAGTCGGTTAACCCTTAAAGAAGCTAAACAAAAATAATAATTTTATATTCAACAAATAAATGTAAAGGTGATCTATTTGAAATCAAATACTTCCATGAGTGATCAAAATGAAAACATCCTTTGTGAAGTAAACATTTATAAATTGATACCCCTAGCTAAACTAGCGAACACTATCCCTTTGGGGTGAACTCTTAAACAAGCTTAAAGGAAAACAATGGTTAGTTTCTGGAAGATATTAAGATTTAGTAAGTAGGAGAAGACTTTAAGTGAACTACTCTACAGTGTTTAAGAAATTAACTCAGTTGGTGAGATGAATTTGTGCAAACCATATATTGATTCCTTTGAAAACTTAAGTCATGAGCTAAAGGGTGTCTTACAAAAATAAATAAACCCTAACCATTTCTTACTGTGGCTTGCCCTAGCCGTGAGTGTGTCATGTGGATTGGACTTTCATGTTGTCTTGTCAAAAGAAAAATAAATTGTCCTTGATAAGTGTGAACGTTTCCGTGCTGACCTTGTGGTCTTCCCCGTAACAAATGATTCCAAGTGTTGGTTGTAACCTGGTGACGACATGTTGTGTCGTGTTGGGTCAAAGCAAGTCAAAAAAAAAAGTTATCCCGTATTTCACCGTGTTGTTCTTGTGTTGGTAATCACATTAAATACAATATAACAAGTTGTGGAAATGCTAGACAAATCAAAATTTATACTTTTTAATATTTTAAGAATAAAAAAATAAATTATAATATTGATGATATTCAACACACACATGTGTACGCACATGCATATACTCACATGCACATACATGTGAGCACACAGGTGCATGCATGCATGCACACACATGTACATGCATGCATGTGCTCACAAACACATGTGTATGTATGTGCACGCATGCTTGTATAGACAGATGCACAGAATGCTCACACACATGCATGTGCAATCACACACACGCATACATGTGCATGCACACACACATGCATGCATGCACATCTTAAAAATTCCTTCAAACTATTATTATATCATTACTTGTTTATGGGATTTATGTAATGGATTATGGTCTTCACCAATTCAACCACAACGCTTATTGACTTAAATTTATTGTTAATAATTTATTTTCAAAATTTTAAAAAATAATATAAATACATAAGAAATCTAATATTCACTAAGAAATTATCATTTATAACATATTTAATTTTAAAATAAAATATATAAGTTACAAAATAAGTATATGATTAATGAGATGCGTTTGACAATAATGTGTATTAGGTAGAATTATAAAAATAATAAACATCCAAACAAAAATAACTTTACTACATAGTAAACATAGATATATTTAAAACCTATATAAACTTAATTTATTCTACTTGCAAACTAGTAATTCAAAAATAAAATTTCCTTATTAAAATTATAGAGACTTGAAAACTAATAATTATATAAACAATACCCTTTCGTTGCATGTATACAAGTTACTATAGTGTTAATCGAAAATTGAATACATTTTAACAAAATGCCTCATTAATGAGAAACCCTTCAAGTAATGGTTCAGAGTGATATTTGAACTTTCAACCCCTTCTTAATAAGTTATTCCAATTTCTAATACACAAAAACATCATAGATATTAAAAAAAGAATTTAATTTAGTTTTTCATATCAAATAATTTAAACAAATTATGTGATAATTCACATTTTTATTTTATGTAATATATTATATATGTATATTATTTCATTTTATTATTTCTTATGTGTTGGTGAAATATTTTTTATGGGAAAATGTGGATTTCATCAATACTCGGAGGACTAATTCTCTCCGCTTCAAGATGGGGCAGCTTCCATTTATTGAAGATCAAAAATATTTACACTAAGCTATTTCTTGGGATGGTCAAAGAAAGAGGAATGTGCATAAACACCCTTGTTTTGATTGCAACATTATTTTTGAGAGAGAGGGAAATATAAGGAGAGAAAACGATAAGGAGAATTGTATTATTGAGATATATAAACTCATATCTCATTAAGGACAATTCGGAGAGATTTCTAGATCTAATCAAAAGACACATGAAACCATATGTAAATTATAAAGAGTATGAAAAAATAATAGATCGATTGACACAAAGTGTAAAAGTTGATATCTATTATATTTCAAAGGCACAAATTCCTTATGTCCATATAATTTTTTTATACATTCATATGAGTTAACAAAGGGAGAATCGAGGAAAACTACTAAGTAGGAAAATAGAAGAAATACATATCTCTATAAAGAGAGAAAAAATTGATCCCTTGGAATGGAGAGGCCATCCTAATTTATAGTCTCCTTTCATCTTGGTGTGTCAATTTTAATATTTCAGGTTTGAGATATGTTACTTTTCCATATTTTAAGAAAATAAATTTTACAATGAATGAATATAAAGTCACTTAAGTGAGATAAGAGAGAGAGAAAAAGTGGAACCTCAACATAGAAATAGAAATCGCTTATTTTGAATCAAGTCCTTTTGCAAAAGAATTTATTTCTTCATGAAATAGAGAAAATACTATCATGTAGGTGGAGATTTAGAAGATGTACAGCCCTAGATACACTATACTAGAGGAACTTTGATATTCTACGCTTTCAATTCGAAGAGAGCGACCATATATTGGATTTCACCTTTTTGTGATCTTATTGTTCTCTGAAACATCAACTCATGAATCTGCCACTTCTAAAATATTCTTACCTTACCCAAATATATTTGGAAGCTCTTTGGCTGCTTCTGAGATAGTGTTATGGATTTTGGCCATCTTATTCATTAAGTCCGCAAAAATTTTAAAGATAAAAAAATTGATCTTTGATCCTCTTCACAGACTGTTCATTAAATTCCTCCATTGTTCTCGTCTCCATATTGCTATCAGCAGGTAGTGAAAACACGTGTATCCCAAATCCACACCAATTTATGATTTCAACAAGTCATTCATTTCTAATAGGGAGAAAGATCATATATTTCTTCCTTGAGGATCTTGATTCTCCATTAAATGGTTCTCACCCATTTATTTGAAATACCTCCTTTGTCTCACATGAAGAATCCTTTGGAAAGAAGGATGTTTTGATCAAAGCTTTCTATGGACCTAACATATGGAATCAAATATTCCTAGTGAGATATTTTTCTACCGCATACCTACATCATAATGTTTATATTGGGAGTCACTATCTCCACGTATTCACACACCTTACTGATTTCGTGTATGAACTTACAACCACTATTCAAAATACTTTCGACCCATGATTCAGTGACTCTCCTTTGCTTGCTAGATATTTGAATCTACTCCACAATATTTTGACCTAGGATACAAATGGGAGAGAGGGATTGGTATTGAGAATAAGTAGAAGCATTCAAGTTCAGAAATGTAGTGATGTAAGAGGAGAGCACATGAATGTGATTTTCAAGTTGTTCTTGAGTCTTATTTCTCTTCTCCACTCTTTCAATCATTTTTTAGACTAATTCTTTAAAATTATGCACATCCCCTTGAGTAGTGGATTCTCTTAGAGGGATTCTTATTATCTCCTGGTCGGCTATGGTCATTTCTACCTCAGGCCTTCCAGCATGTGGTTCTGCTACTTCCACAAATTATGCTCTTGAAGTGTCAATCACCAACCTTGAATTAGTTCAAGATTTCTCGTCCCACTTTCCTACATTTAAAATCTTTTCTTCCACTTAAAATGTTGATCAATTACTTGAAGATTTTTTTTCTCCAACCAATTACTTTAGAGCAACCTTGATACCCCATAAATTTTGAACAGCAATAGCCTCTATATTATTCCATTCTCAATTTTTTTGAGGGACAACAATGTTGGTAAACTGTTGAAGCATGTAACTTATACTTTCCTAACAATATTTTCCTTCAAAGTTAATGCCCTTATAATTCCACATGGAAGGCTCACAACTAAAGTAACTTTAAGAAGGATATGACTCCAATAAAGCTCAGAAGTCCTAGCCTGCACACATGGTCCAGAGGAAAGCTGAGAGTCTGGTCTCCCTTTGTTGATGTCAGACGGCCCTCAACCCCTCATTCACGCACATGGGAAAGAACAGCCCGATCCAAAACTCAAGGGGGTTTTGGGATTAAAGGACAATAAAAATTGTGCTAGATGTAAACAATATATATATATATATATATATATATATATATATATATATATATATATATATATATGAGAAGAGATGTATAATGCTTAAAATGATCTCTGAAAAGAGATGTAGATATTACTCAAAGACTATGATTACAATAGCTACCTCCGTGAGGAGATGTCTTCCCTTCCCTTGTCAGCTACATATGCTTATATACTATTTTTAGAAATGTGAAGAGGCACCTAGAAGAATGTGGAAGGTCACCAGTCTCAAGGGAGATGAGGTGTTTCATCTTCCAAGAATTACATATGAGATTAATTTCTTAAATTTACTATTTTTAGATAGCACTACAAAAATTGCATTTTGAGGCATTTAGTTGCATATTTAGGGGTAAAAATTTTCTAAGTAGAGTTCCGCACCCTTCCATCATATTCTACATGTTCCAAGATTTCTGTTGCATTTTGAATGAAGTCAACTGGAGCTACGATGCAGAAGTTATGGTTCTGGAAGCTGATCCACTATGATTGCCACTTGGTGTATTGTCCCCTTTTCCTACACCAAAGGCCTAAGGGCCAAGTCGAGTCTAAGCCGTGGTCAGACCCAAGGAGCTGGGGATGCTGGGAGCTATGGGGAGGTGTAATTTCCCTTTTCTATGCCAAAGCTGGCCTAAGGGTCAAATCGAGTCCAAGCCGTGGTCATACCCAGGGGTTGTGGATCTTTGGGGGATTTTGAGAAGGGACCGCATGGTACTATTATCCATGTTTGGCATTTGGGGGTCACTTTGGACTGGGTGACTTAAACGGAAATAAGTAACTTTAGTGACTTTTATTTTACCAACCCCTCCATGGAAAGCAATGCATCTAGTGTCTCTTCGGGCTCTTTTTCCGTGGGAATCATATAAGGAGCGGGAGAGTAAGGAAAGGCACCTTTTTAAATACAATTTTATTGACCCCTTCTTGTCAGTGCAGCTGTTGTTGTTACGCATCTACAACTTGTGGAGTCAAATCCCATAAGGACCCTAGCTTCGGTGGTGAGAGACCCGTCCCTAGCTAGCAAGGCATTCTTCTGTAGTGAGAGACCTACCCTAGTCTATCATTTTGGAGCCACTTTCGAGAGACGTCGACAAATACATTAACAAAGGTTTCAGAGGAAGGATCTCGAGAGTCTTGGGGGCATTTGGGGAAGATAAGCGGGGGTTCCAGATCAGATTCACGGCAGCCATTTAGACTAGGCATGCCAGATCGTTGAAGGTGCCTCCATCATTTTCCGACCCCATTCCAAGCGAGGTTACTTACAACCTTTATTTGGGGGTTTTCTAGATGGTCACTTCCAGATCTGAAGGTACAACCTTTATTTGAAGGGTTTTCTAGTCGGCCATTCCTAGATCTAAAGGTGGAAATATTATTTCCTTTATCTATTAATGTTATTACCAAAGACCCTTAATTTCTACTCTAGTATTTGGAGAGTTACGAGCCTTTGAACTTTCCAGTTGTCTAGGGCACACTGTGCTTTTTATGGAAGCATTTTAATATGTTTAAAACTCCAAAAACATTGTTATTACGTCCTTTATAATAATATGAAGCTCTATATAAATTTTCAAGTGATTCGAGTGGATATCCTTGGAGAAATTGATTTTATTTAGTTATTGTCCTTACTTATAGAAATATGCATAAATCAGTATTTTACTTTGTTGCATTTTTCATATATTTTGTGCATTTTTAAGTGGTATCCCATTGGGGATATTTCAGTGGTATTAGAGTTGTTGTTCCTCTAGCATGTGTTGGTTAAATATGGTAGTTTGGAAAGATCGCAAAGGGGGTTTTATGAAGGAAATGTTCACCGACATGGTGAAACAATAGGAAGCCACTAACCTTTATTTGATTCAGCTCACTTGGAATGCGAATCAATTCAGACCTAGGGAAAATAAGGAACATGGTGAGAACAGGTGATAGAGGGTAGCCAATAGAAGTGATTGGTGAGGATTCTTGTTGGAGGAAGTACCAATCTTTGAGTATGTAACGCACCAAAATTACCAACACAAGAACAACACAGTGAAATACAGGATAACTTTTTTTGACTTGCTTGACTCAACACGGCACAACATGTCGTCACAAGGTTACAACCAACACTTGGAACCACTTGTTACGGGGAAGACCACAAGGTCAGCACGGAAACGTTCACACTTATCAAGGACAATTTATTTTTCTTTTTGACGAGACAACATGGAAGTCCAACCACATGACACACTCACAGCTAGGGCAAGCCACAGTAAGAAATGGTTAGGGTTTATTTATTTTGGTAAGACACCCTTTAGCTCATGACTTAAGTTTTCAGAAGGAATCAATATATGGTTCGCACAAATTCATCTCACCAACTGAGTTAATTTCTTAAACACTGTAGAGTAGTTCACTTAAAGTCTTCTCCTACTTACTAAATCTTAATATCTTCCAGAAACTAACCATTGTTTTCCTTTAAGCTTGTTTAAGAGTTCAACCCAAAGGGATAGTGTTCGCTAGTTTAGCTAGGGGTATCAATTTATAAATGTTTACTTCACAAAGGATGTTTTCATTTTGATCACTCATGGAAGTATTTGATTTCAAATAGATCACCTTTACATTTATTTGTTGAATATAAAATTATTATTTTTGTTTAGCTTCTTTAAGGGTTAACCGACTCATTTTACTTTACTTATAAAATATTGTCGCTAAGTCTTAGAAAGATTTAACTTAATAATTTATTCTCAAGATCAAAGTTTTACAATACTCTTATCAATGTAAGGATTAAATGTCATTTCTCATAAGGATAATTTCAAGCTTAACTACACACAAGAACAAGACACTTTATTTCACCGTTACCAAACAATACAAGGCAAGAGGTCATACCAAATCTCTTTACAAGCAATGTTACACAATTTACAACACATTGGACATTTTTACAAGGAACTTCATAATGGTACAGATGAAACTTTTACACTCTTTTCTTCTAGTCTACTCGCATAATCCATCTGCACAAATATTAACTAAAGTCAGTTCGCAAGAACTGAGCATGTTAAGGCTACACAATGCAATAGTAAGCTAACAATTAACAATATCAAGAAAGGAATATTCTAAATTCAGAAATGGATTAAAAACACAACTCACAACTCCAATATTAATCTCATGAGAGAGAAAACTAAAATTATCCAACAAGGAGAAAGTCCAAATACTAGTAAGAACAAAATTACATAAATCAAGGCAAGACCTTATGGGTTGGGAACAAGGAAGTCAAGAGTGTTGATATCTCCTTCATGTAATCCTATAGGTTACGTGATTGGAATCCAAAATTTACTTCATCCAACTAAGGGGTCCAAGAGAAGACAAAGCGTACTAATTATGATCGTAGGCGCGAAGCAAAAAAAATGACGTTATCCAATTCTTCCAGGGGGGCTTCAAAGTAATATGGGTTCGATGCCCTTAAAAGAACACAACTATAGTTTTGGTTTTAACCAAGGAGTTTACCACTACCTCCTTATCGGATTTCTTAAAACGTAGTACAAGTTAACCAAAACAAATCCACTCTTCCAAAAGCGTGCATTTAAAGAGACACGAGAAAGGGCCATTATTCTACCAACTAACCCTATCCTAATCGTCAACTTCTCTACATAATATAAGGGAAGACTAAACCCAAAAGTCATTAATAATTTTTATATAATTCAGACAATGTCAATAAACATTAAAATAAAAATTGATTTCCCTAACAAGGCCACAAAATGGGACCTTTTAGTAACCAAGTTTGAAGTATAAGGTATTCGAGTTCGAAAACAAAGGGATTCGATACGCAGAGGGAAAAACACCAACGATGCCCCAGACTCAAAAGACCTTACCACGAGTACAAGCACAAACCAAGAACCAACGCACATAGCTATCAGGAAGGTTACGCAGTGCGGTCAGGGCTAGAAGTTCTATGAACTCCTTGCCAAAGGTAATGAAGATGGAGAATTTTACCCGCTCCATGTGGGCTTATCGAGGAAAAGCCTTAGCAAATATCAAACAGATAAATATAACAGCCACCTATGATATTATCACTGAAATCAGCTGTCATCTAACAGGAAACGAGTTCACGAGTCCAGTACCATGGATTCACCTACAACTTTTGTTTTAGTCTAGCTAGTAATAGCTTGCTTGCGACCCTTAATAAAAATTGTAGAGATTTCATTCAGTTAAACTTACAATGTTTCTCCTTGCTTTAATCGTACAAGAGTTTACATCGAGAATTAGGTATAGAAATACTCTCAACACGTGGAGGCCAAAAATAGATGTCGGGTTATCCCTCATCTAGACTAGGTACAATAATAACCATGTACGCTTCTAAAACAAACCCCAAATGCCATTTTCTAATCAAACATAAAGTAAGGAATGCCCATAGGCTTAAACAAGTTTCGAGACACAACGTCACTATTAATGTACCTTTTAGCAAAACAAGAGAGCCTAAACAGAAATGCGTATTTATTCAACCAAAAGAGGTATGTAGGCTTAACCTTCTATTTAGTAACCTTCAATTATAATTACCATCATAGAATTCTTTTAACAAGAAAGTCATATAAGCAAACAAAACTCAATAATGTTTCCTTCCCTACGAACTAGACCGCATCACTCAATATTAGGTAACCCATTTAGACAAATATGAAATAGAGTAAGCTATAAGAGAGGAAGGAACATTCCAAGCAAAATCAGCGAAATTGGAATAAGATTTAAAGGAACAACCACACAATCAGGCAGTGATATAAACAACCACGAAAACATCTAGTCTAGGCGCCATTCAAGAGGAAAGAAAATTCATTTCAAGATACTGAAAGAAGGTAGAAAACTATTACAAGGAGTAGATTTAACATGCCTGGTTTAAAACGCCATCTCCATATGCATGTGATTGTTTCAATGCCGTTGCTTGCCTTTAACCCAAAGTGCTCTGCGAGCTCGTGCTGGCGCCACATTCACGCAGTGAAAAACAGCTACAAACCAACCCCATGTTTTGAAGCTCGGACACGAGACATACTGATTACACCATGCTCCCGGCTCGGGTAGGCATCTACCGTGATGAAACACAACCTTTTCCTTCATCAGATTTGGGGACAACATCAAAATCTCGGTGAAAACATTCACTCTCAACTCTTGTATTTTCTATAATTCTCAGTCCAATTCTCAAACACCTTTCTTATCTATTTAATCATGATTCCACACAACACTAACTCACTCTTCAAAAGAACCTCGAGCCACCCCTTCGACTTCCTAAGTTGACCTTTCAATCTTGAAAACTCAAGAAGGTCAGTTCACCTTTCCTAGCAAGTTCAAGAGATGGAATGTCAAAAGACAAGAACTATCTTTTGCACTTCTTCATCGAGTTAGGAGCATTTTGAGGGATTAGAGCTCGATAGAGACTCACCAGCTTCTCTAACAATGACCCAAGTTTGAATTTAGAAGCGTGAACAACGTTTGCTTCCCATTATTGAGATATACCTGTCTTTAGCGTCTACCCGACTGTGATTCGAACTTCAAGAAGATAATGTTGCCATTCTGCAAGATTCCAGAGCTTTAACGTCTTCCTTAAGCTGTTATAGACTCAACTTTTACCTATTTTCTTGAAAAGCTGATACAGACTTCTGTTACTGGTTCTTTTTTTTTGTGTTTTGAAAGGCTTTGAGCACATCGAGGACCCCCTTCATGTTTGATTATGCATAATGATGGAAGAGTGGCCTTACTCAACAGTTCCATTCTGGTTTGATTAACCAATTTGTTGAAAACCTCAAAACCTAAACTCTGCACATAAAAAAAAAACAACTCATACTGCTTGCTCAACCACTGAGAAACGTATTTAACATCCTTTCCACTGAACTTCGAGTTTCCTTTTTGCATAAAACAACTGTTACAGCTACAGTCATGGAGATAACTTACATTATGGTTACCAACAAATTTATTCAAACTCCCAGGAAGCACTTCAAAGTTCGTTTGCTCTGGGTCTGAGAAAATATCCTGCTACCTTCCTCTCCCAAGACATTTTCTTCAACACTGCATAGATCTTCTGTGCCTGCGGGTGTGATCTGTCACCAACCCAAAAAGCATGCACCATTTTATTGGCTTTAAATCTAACTACAGCAAGTTTCTTTTTAATTCCTCTATCCTTCATCGATCTCCTAAAAGCTCTTGCAAAGCAAACTGTGCTTCATGAATATTCTGACAAGATACAGATCCACGCCTAAGAGATTCTCTTCCATGCGTTACAGTGTAAAACAAGTAAAGTCTCAACAGAGAATCTCTGTAATAAATTTCATCGGGTCTCCTGGCAACACTCACACTGTCACTTAATCGATTTTGATAAAAACTATCTTGAAGGAGAAAACCGAACTGAGGATGCATTCAAAATCGCCCAGGCAGAAAACAACATAGTTGGGCGAACTTCTTGTTGGAGGCGCTCCCAAAGGCTTCTACTGAACTGTAGCTCGCCAGTTGCCTAGCTATTTACTGTTGCAGGCACTGCTGTGGATCCTCGACAAGAACACACCCCGCAGCATCCAATGAAAGGGGAGGAAATGCGCCTACTTCACCAGCTTGCGGCTTCATCTAAAACCACCATATCTAACCCATGGCTAGGCGCTCAAGATTTGATCGAGCTTCTTCCATAATGGATCCGCCAAGATTTGATGACGACTTTCCAAAATGAAAAGGTAAGGCAATTCGACTAAACTTTATCTCATTTTTTTTTTTTTAACTACAAATGCAAGATTTTGCAAACAATTGAACATGGTCGTGGTCGCGTGCAACCAGAACACTCTTCACCGCACCCAAGAACAAGGAGGTAACACGCCTGCTACACTATCTTGTAGCTTCATCCAAGCCCACGTCAAACCAGCTCACGCAGCAACTAAGGGCCAAAACGTGCGAGGAGAAGAAAGTAAAACCCACGCAACCAAGAAACAATGACAGTTTGGGAACAGGTGCCCAGCAAAGGAAAATGGAATTTTCCACGGCCTCAACCACTCGCATTGAAAGAGAATCCGAGGAGATCACGGCAAAGGAAACGGGTCTCCATCCACCTCACGCAGGACAGACAGGAAATGCGGCAGCCATAATCGTTGGCGGTAGGTGGTTGGGAGGAAAGCCAAGGTGGCGGGAGAAAGGCGAGTTCGATGCCCAGTGGCATTACATTCTCCTCCCCTTAGAAAGTATCGTCCTCGATGCGACACAACACAACGGAAAAGAAATGGTTCGCAACCAAGAACAGTAAAGGAGAAAGTACACCCTATAGTTCAAGATTTTAGTTGATTAACACACGGTCACAAGGTATCCTTAGGAACATTTGTTAGAAATTTTAACTTTCAATGTTCTGTGAAGATTGGCGAGTTCTTTCTTGTTCATCATTTCATTAGTTCCCTTCCATTAGCATTATTCTTAGTTTAACTTGTTTTAAAATTTCATCATTGAAGAGTTTTGGTTTATTCTTTATTGTGGGTGCCCAAAATGAACTGCTACCACAACACCCTATCAGGTTCACAAGACATCACAGATTCACAAGTACACAAGTATATACTTCAAGATTGTATTACACCACAAAAGGTTACTCAAATACAGAATAGAATAGGCACACTTCACATAACATAGGTACTCATCACACATCAATGACTGACATACCAAATACTCAACCAAAAGAGTACTACAATCCACCAGACATTTCCTCAATTTGCATCAATGAAAGACTCACATAACAACAAACCATGCTACAGGTACATAGTGTCCACAAGGGAATCAATGACATGTCCACAACATCACAACACATAACCATCTGACATGAGTAACACATACATCAAAAGACCACTACCAAACATCACAATAACTCAACATATATCCTGAAACATCAACCATACAGACAAATATCATAAGCCTCCCTCAAACTCTTATGCCTCCCTCAAACTCTTATGCCTCCCTCAAGTCTCTTATGCCTCCCTCAAACTCTTATGCCTCCCTCAAGTCTCTTATGCCTCCCTCAAACTCTTATGCCTCCCTCAAGTCTCTTATGCCTCCCTCAAACTCTTATGCCTCCCTCAAACTCTTTTGCCTCCCTCAAGGAGGCCGGTTGTCCCCATGGTCAAAGACACACAGAGTTTGGACACTCCTAACCCAAGTGACATAATGACGCGTAGTTCTCCATAACCCGCTAGTCATATGTACCCCTTGGGGCATACCCCCATACAACGAAGCGGGTCCATAGGTCCAACCAATCCATGGTGCATCCCATGACCCTATTCCACACATCACGACATTAGAACCAGCACAACAATCCAGTCAAAGTGCCAAGTGGCAAAGTACAAGCCTTGGGCAAGGCGGTAAAAATTCCAAATTTAAAAGAAGACCCCAAATCAAGCTAAAATAAATGGCCAAATAGCCAAAGTTAGTATCGAAATCCCCATGTTAGTGCCACAAACCAAGGAAATGCCCAAAATTGTAAAGCATTGCAATCAAGAAAAGATGCTGGTCCTTGCAAAAATAAAGTAAAAAGCTCAATTTATGAATAAAATAAACTTATAATAATGTCACATTATGATAACTGTGTGGCCTTATCTGGCCACCAAAGGGGTACTCAACGAGTTGCTGGCACTCGGAACATCGAGCCTCAGCTCGTAAAATATATATATCAATCCCGCCACCCTTCGACAAGGCTAAACATAGTCATAGATACACTAGGGTTGCATACATACAACCACATAGGGAGAGAGGAAAGAGTCACATGTAATCTACTAAACCGAGTTTTGACTCAAGTTATTGACCCATGGTACACCATTCCTCACTCTCAACATACACTTCTACCGATCTCCCTCAGGGTCGGTTAGTGTAAGGCTCACAACATAACATGTAACTACATCACTAACACCATGGTGGTACACACATAGCTACCATAACATCTCACGTATAGTAGGTATACGGGGTAGATCACAATTATACATTCACAGGGCACAATACATCACTTTACTACATTCTGCACCCAAGGTGCAATCACAATACGATAGGGTTCATACACTCACCGTATGACCCAAAATCACAACATGAAGCATTACATATTACACAACTCATATATACGATGAACATAATAACATCACAACATAACAATAATTACTTCATAACAAGGAAGTACACACATTTCTTCAGAACATGGTAAAAACATCATGATACAACTCATTTCTTTTAACATCAACTAGTCATACAACACATTGATACACCCACATATCACAATTACGACAATAACCACATCACGCTAAAAGCACATTACTCTTCCAATATAAATCATCATCATGCAACATCATCATCATCATCATGCAGTATCATCATGTAACACCACCACCACCATGCAACATCACCATACAACAGCAATCCGGCCCATAGGTTTGAGAGCATGAACCTACGCTCACGATACCAAAATGTAACGCACCAAAATTACCAACACAAGAACAACACAGTGAAATACAGGATAACTTTTTTTTTTTTGACTTGCTTGACTCAACACGGCACAACATGTCGTCACAAGGTTACAACCAACACTTGGAACCACTTGTTACGGGGAAGACCACAAGGTCAGCATGGAAACGTTCACACTTATCAAGGACAATTTATTTTTCTTTTTGACGAGACAACATGGAAGTCCAACCACATGACACACTCACAGCTAGGGCAAGCCACAGTAAGAAATGGTTAGGGTTTATTTATTTTTGTAAGACACCCTTTAGCTCATGACTTAAGTTTTCAAAGGAATCAATATATGGTTTGCACAAATTCATCTCACCAACTGAGTTAATTTCTTAAACACTGTAGAGTAGTTCACTTAAAGTCTTCTCCTACTTACTAAATCTTAATATCTTCCAGAAACTAACCATTGTTTTCCTTTAAGCTTGTTTAAGAGTTCAACCCAAAGGGATAGTGTTCGCTAGTTTAGCTAGGGGTATCAATTTATAAATGTTTACTTCACAAAGGATGTTTTCATTTTGATCACTCATGGAAGTATTTGATTTCAAATAGATCACCTTTACATTTATTTGTTGAATATAAAATTATTATTTTTGTTTAGCTTCTTTAAGGGTTAACCGACTCATTTTACTTTACTTATAAAATATTGTCGCTAAGTCTTAGAAAGATTTAACTTAATAATTTATTCTCAAGATCAAAGTTTTACAATACTCTTATCAATGTAAGGATTAAATGTCATTTCTCACAAGGATAATTTCAAGCTTAACTGCACAAGAACAAGACACTTTATTTCACCGTTACCAAACAATACAAGGCAAGAGGTCATACCAAATCTCTTTACAAGCAATGTTACACAATTTACAACACATTGGACATTTTTACAAGGAACTTCATAATGGTACAGATGAAACTTTTACACTCTTTTCTTCTAGTCTACTCGCATAATCCATCTCGCACAAATATTAACTAAAGTCGGTTCATAGAACCGAGCATGTTAAGGCTACACAATGCAATAGTAAGCTAACAATTAACAATATCAAGAAAGGAATATTCTAAATTCAGAAATGGATTAAAAACACAACTCACAACTCCAATATTAATCTCATGAGAGAGAAAACTAAAATTATCCAACAAGGAGAAAGTCCAAATACTAGTAAGAACAAAATTACATAAATCAAGGCAAGACCTTATGGGTTGGGAACAAGGAAGTCAAGAGTGTTGATATCTCCTTCATGTAATCCTATAGGTTACGTGATTGGAATCCAAAATTTACTTCATCCAACTAAGGGTCCAAGAGAAGACAAAGCGTACTAAATATGATCGTAGGCGCGAAGCAAAAATGACGTTAACCAATTCTTCCGGGGGGCTTCAAAGTAATATGGGTTCGATGCCCTTAAAATAACACAACTATAGTTTTGGTTTTAACCAAGGAGTTTACCACTACCTCCTTATCGGATTTCTTAAAACGTAGTACAAGTTAACCAAAACAAAATCCACTCTTCCAAAAGCGTACGAAAGAGACACAGAAAGGGCCATTATTCTACCAACTAACCCTATCCTAATCGTCAACTTCTCTACATAATATAAGGGAAGACTAAACCCAAAAGTCATTAATAATTTTTATATAATTCAGACAATGTCAATAAACATTAAAATAAAAATTGATTTCCCTAACAAGGCCACAAAATGGGACCTTTTAGTAACCAAGTTTGAAGTATAAGGTATTCGAGTTCGAAAACAAAGGGATTCGATACGCAGAGGGAAAAACACCAACGATGCCCCAGACTCAAAAGACCTTACCACGAGTACAAGCACAAACCAAGAACCAACGCACATAGCTATCGGAAGGTTACGCGGTGCGGTCGTGGGCTAGAAGTTCTATGAACTCCTTGCCAAAGGTAATGAAGATGGAGAATTTTACCCGCTCCATGTGGGCTTATCGAGGAAAAGCCTTAGAAAATATCAAACAGATAAATATAATAGCCACCTATGATATTATCACTGAAATCATCTGTCATCTAACAGAAACGAGTTCACGAGTCCAAGATTACATGGATTCACCTACAACTTTTGTTTTAGTCTAGCTAGTAATAGCTTGCTTACGACCCTTAATAAAAATTGTAGAGATTTCATTCATTAAACTTACAATTTTTCTCCTTGCTTTAATCGTACAAGAGTTTACATCGAGAATTAGGTATAGAAATACTCTCAACACGTGGAGGCCAAAAATAGATGTCAGGTTATCCCTCATCTAGACTAGGTACAATAGTCAACCATGTACAGTTCTAAAACAAACCCCAAATGCCATTTTCTAATCAAACATAAAGTAAGGAATGCCCATAGGCTTAAACAAGTTTCAGACACAACGTCACTATTAATGTACCTTTTAGCAAAACAAGAGAGCCCTAAACAGGAAATGCGTATTTATTCAACCAAAAGAGGTATGTAGGCTTAACCTTCTATTTAGTAACCTTCAATTATAATTACCATCACAGAATTCTTTTAACAAGAAAGTCATATAAGCAAACAAAACTCAATAATGTTTCCTTCCCTACGAACTAGACCGCATCACTCAATACTGCAAAGAAACCATTTAGACAAATATGAAATAGAGTAAGCTATAAGAGAGGAAGGAACATTCCAAGCAAAATCAGCGAAATTGGAATAAGATTTAAAGGAACAACCACACAATCAGGTAGTGATATAAACAACCACGAAAACATCTAGTCTAGGCGCCATTCAAGAGGAAAGAAAATTCATTTCAAGATATTGAAAGAAGGTAGAAAACTATTACAAGGAGTAGATTTAACATGCCTGGTTTAAAACGCCATCTCCATATGCATGTGATTGTTTCAATGCCGTTTCTTTCCTTTAACCCAAAGTGCTCTGCGAGCTCGTCTAGCGCCACATTCACGCAGGTGAAAAAAAACAGCTACAAACCAACCCCATGTTTTGAAGCTCGGACACGAGACATACTGATTACACCATGCTCCTGGCTCGGGTAGGCATCTACCGTGATGAAACACAACCTTTTCCTTCATCAGATTTGGGGACAGCATCAAAATCTCGGTGAAAACATTCACTCTCAACTCTTGTATTTTCTATAATTCTCAGTCCAATTCTCAAACACCTTTCTTATCTATTTAATCATGATTCCACACAACACTAACTCACTCTTCAAAAGAACCTCGAGCCACCCCTTCGACTTCCTAAGTTGACCTTTCAATCTTGAAAACTCAAGAAGGTCAGTTCACCTTTCCTAGCAAGTTCAAGAGACAGGAATGTCAAAAGACAAGAACTATCTTTTGCACTTCTTCATCGAGTTAGGAGCATTTTGAGGGATTAGAGCTCGATAGAGACTCACCAGCTTCTCTAACAATGACCCAAGTTTGAATTTAGAAGCGTGAACAACGTTTGCTTCCCATTATTGAGATATACCTGTCTTTAGCGTCTACCCGACTGTGATTCGAACTTCAAGAAGATAATGTTGCCATTCTGCAAGATTCCAGAGCTTTAACGTCTTCCTTAAGCTGCTATAGACTCAACTTTTACCTATTTTCTTGAAAAGCTGATACAGACTTCTATTATTGGTTATTTTTTTTGTGTTTTGAAAGGCTTTGAGCACATCGAGGACCCCCTTCATGTTTGATTATGCATAATGATGGAAGAGTGGCCTTACTCAATAGTTCCATTCTGGTTTGATTAACCAATTTGTTGAAAACCTCAAAACCTAAACTCTGCACAAAAAAAAAACAACTCATACTGCTTGCTCAACCACTGAGAAACGTATTTAACATCCTTTCCACTGAACTTCGAGTTTCCTTTTTGCATAAAACAACTGTTACAGCTACAGTCATGGAGATAACTTACATTATGGTTACCAACAAATTTATTCAAACTCCCAGGAAGCACTTCAAAGTTCGTTTGCTCTGGGTCTGAGAAAATATCCTGCTACCTTCCTCTCCCAAGACATTTTCTTCAACACTGCATAGATCTTCCGTACCTGCGGGTGTGATCTGTCACCAACCCAAAAAGCATGCACCATTTTATTGGCTTTAAATCTAACTACAGCAAGTTTCTTTTTAATTCCTCTATCCCTCATCGATCTCCTAAAAGCTCTTGCAAAGCAAACTGTGCTTCATGAATATTCTGACAAGATACAGATCCACGCCTAAGAGATTCTCTTCCATGCGTTACAGTGTAAAACAAGTAAAGTCTCAATAGAGAATCTCTGTAATAAATTTCATCGGGTCTCCTGGCAACACTCACACTGTCACTTAATCGATTTTGATAAAAACTATCTTGAAGGAGAAAACCGAATTGAGGATGCATTCAAAACTGAACAGAAAACAACATAGTTGGACGAACTTCTTGTTGGAGGCGCTCCCAAAGGCTTCTACTGAACTGTAGCTCGCCAGTTGCCTAGCTATTTACTGTTGCAGGCACTGCTGTGGATCCTCGACAAGAACACACCCCGCAGCATCCAAAGAAAGGGGAGGAAATGCGCCTACTTCACCAGCTTGCGGCTTCATCTAAAACCACCATATCTAACCCATGGCTAGGCGCTCAAGATTTAATCGAGTTTCTTCCATAATGGATCCGCCAACTAGACAGATGACTTTCTTAAATGAAAAGGTAAGACAGTCGACTAAACTTTATCTCATTTTTTTTTTTAACTACAGTATAAGATTTTGCAACAAATTTGAACATGGCCGTGGTCGCGTGCAACTGAACACTCTTCACCGCACCCAAGAACAAGGAGGTAACACGCCTGCTACACTATCTTGTAGCTTCATCCAAGCCCACGTCAAACCAGGCTCACGCAGCAACTAAGGGCGAGCGTGCCGGGAGAAGAAAGTAAAACGCCCACGCAACAAGAAACAATGACAGGTTTGGGAGCAGTGCCCAAAGAAAGGAAAATGGAATTTTCCACGGCCTCAACCACTCACATTGAAAGAGAATCCCGAGGAGATCACGGCAAAGGAAGCGGGTCTCCATCCACCTCACGCAGGAGCGAGACAGAAATGCGGCGGCCATAATCGTTGGCGGTAGGTGGTTGGGAGGGAAAGCCAAGGTGGCGAGAAAGGCGAGTTCGATGCCCAGTGGCATTACTGAGTAGGGGTGTCGAGATAGTATGCCATTTCCATATTATTGCATGATGAAGATTGGTAGTAAGCCCAAACAAGGTCATCATATGTTGGTACACTGAATCACAAAATAACTTGTTTGTAGAAGAATCTTCTAAACAAAATGGTATGATTTCCATTGAGTAAAATAATTGCATTAGAGAAACTTTGCTTGTTAGAGAAATTATTCTAGCTCGGGAGAATAAAATTGTTTGTGCAAGCAAGGAGGATGTAATGGAAACTCTTAAAAAGTGTGAGGAAGGAAATAGCGAGCTAGAGTCTGCTAGGTTGATAGTGTACTCAAGCAAGACAACAAATACAAGAGTTCAAGGAAATGATGAGGGAAATTGAGGCAAGAAAGACTAAAGCCCCAAAAGAAGACTCTATGGAGCAGCTAGCACATGAGGAGGAGCCTCACATGGACATTGATGGCCTTTAAAGGCACTTAGCCAAAAATGTTGGGGGCAACTCAACATATGTCTATTTTGAACACATGGAGGACATTGATGGCATTGAAAGGTATGAACAAACATGGTTGGTTGGTTGCAAAACTGAAAAAGATATTTCAATCCAAAAGGTACCTATCAATCCTCCAAAGAATAAGTCATTATCATATGGGATGGATTTACCAAGTAGTAATGAGCATAAAATTGTGAAAGGTGTTGATTCTTGTTCCACTTATTCTTCATCTAAAATCATGAATCACAATAAGGATGGTGTTTTTTGGATGTTTTAAAAGCAACGATAGAAGGTGAACCTTTTGATAATATTCTTTATGAGGAGATACAAGAGAAGGAAAGATGGCAGACCTTATATGATACAAGGGCTCAGGGGCATTATAAGCTATGGGATCCTGGTAATATGTGGCAATTATCCAAAACTATCAATTCTGATGTAGAAAACTTTGTGACTGATTTCATAAGCCAAAGAAGGAATTCAAATGTGTCTTTTGGGATTACAAGTGTTGGCAAGCATGATTTCTTCATTAGAGACTCTGGTGCAAGAAGGGAGAGTACCTCTCAAGGTACTAGCATTGGTTTTATGATTGCTAAAAAGGGTAAGAGAATATTTTTTAATCATCTTCAGCCTGTTGGACTGTGTATAACAACAGTCATAAGGAGAAGAGAAAATAGCAATATGGGACAATAGGGTCAAAGAGGCGAGAGTGGACATTCAGGGAAGTGGCCTCCCCATCCTTTTGCTAGGCCTTTGGGGCTTCACGAACCTTCTTTCTTGAAGGATCTGGAAGTTTCACGAGTCATAAGCTTGTAGATATTTTGGGTGAGGAGTCTTTTTGGGAGAGGAACAAGATTTAGAGTGAGAGCTTCACGTAACAACACGTCATTCTAAGAATATTACAGAATGAAGATTGGCAATCCACCCAAGAGATATCATCAAAAAGAGGTACCAGAGTTATAGAGGAGATTGGGACAGATCTCCATTCCACACTTCAATGGTTCTAAGAAGTGTATTGCACCGTCTTGGGTCCAGAAGTTGAAGACATACTCTGACTTGAATCCTATACATGAGGAAGATGTAATTAAGTTTTCAGCTCGCATCTTGAGGGAGACAGTCATGATTGATGGCATCATGGGTTGATTACATAGGGACACATACACATTACAACTCATGCAGATTTCACGTAGAGGCTAGTGAGCAGATTTGATAGGAGGGACCACGGCGGGTATCTTAGGGAGTGGACTCATTTGAGACAAACTGTCCCTGGATCGATACATCACAGATTTTCGAGAGATTACCGGTCATGGTACTGATGTCACAGAGAGGAGGTTGATTTCGTTGTTCATAATAGGTTTGACCGATGCTTTTTTTGGATTTGTGAAGGCATTTGAACCTTCTTCCTTGCACGTGGCTGTTAGGAAAGCTCAAGACTTGGAGTTATCCACTCCAAAGCCAATGGCTCCACCTTGCATTCGATAAAGGGAACCTCTATCTGGATCAGACGAATGTCAGCAGCAGGAGCCTCCACTGAGGTGGGAGATGGTTAAAAATCCAATCATTTCTTGAGAACATAAAGATGAGTTGAGGTGAAAGAAACTATGTTTCGATTGCCACACACCTTGGATTCCAAGATATGATTGCAGAGGTAGAGGGAAGGCTCAATTCATTGAAGTCTTCAAGGAGAGAAAGGATAACAAAGGCGAGGAGTTAGAGACTCTCGAGATGGATGATGGAGATGGGGTTGCGTTGGATAGTGCTGATGTGGGGCGGGAGGAGAAGACATTTCGTCGAGAGATTATAGCCACATTGCCTAGTACTCGATGTACAAGGAATTTAGGATTAGAGGAGTTATGCCGGGTCGGTGTGTCGGGTACTCATTAATAGTGGCAAAACCCACAAGCGTATTGATGCCTCATTGGTTGAGAGGTGAGAAATACAAATAGAGGGATTTTGAGGGCCTCAACGGGGTTGTAGCCAATGGAGAGTCTTTGAGGTGCACACGGTGGGTTCCCTAAGTTAGCATCACTATGGGTAACTATCGATTACCAATGATTTCCACATTGTTGGAATGGGAGTGACCAATATAGCACTGGGATTGTAATGGCTTCACTCTCTTGGTGAGTTTTGGACTAACTTTCGGACGATAGGGCTGAAGTACAAGTCGAGAGCAGGAATGTGATTTTGAGCGGAGTATTTATAGGAGCACCAAGGATGGTGATAGGCGAGGGGATGGAGAGGATGATCGGCATGGTTAGGATTTTATCATTACCGATCGATGTGGAGTATTAAAGATGTAGGCGTGGCCAACAATGTTGCAAATGAGGTATTCTCGAGATTGGGATTACAGGTTCAGATCATTTGAGCTTATCTTTATGCTGGTTATCCGAAGTTTCAATAGACTGGAGACCTCATTTGTTTGTTGAGTACTCCAAGAACCGACACACTGGTGAGATTCTGGATGGTCACATATAGGATGACAGCTACAAATTTGAGGATGAGATGATCTTCTATTAGGGAAGATTGAGCCTTGTGACAGATTCATGGTTGAGGATGGAGATATTGCGACATGTGCATTGTCCTTCCGTGACTAGGCATTTGAGTTGCGATGAGACCTCTAGATTCATGTCAGAGAGGTTCATATGGCACAAGTTGAGGGAGGATATCCCCAACTTTATACAGGCATATACGGTTTGTCACTGTGACAAGTCAAATCCTGTGGGTTCATCATTTTTTGAATTGACATTGGAAAACACTCCTATGTATTTTACTACTTCTATGCCCGGTGAGCATTTCACCCACGTGTTAGTCAGTGGAGAGATGAAATTGACTCATGGTTATTCACAAGGTTCACATTCAACGCAGGAGGTGGACTATGTGGATTTGATATTGCCGGTTGACTCTACTACATTCTTGGGACCTTTCTTCCATGGGACACATCGAGATACAGTATGAGGAGTCGTGCTCTCACACAAGTGTAGGTCAAGTGGGAAAGTTAGCACCATTTGTGTGTAAGTAAACCGTTGTTTCACAGGTGATTCGGGGGACTCTACAGGATTTAGAGTGAACTTTCATACCCAGGAGTTGATTGGAGTGGCCGTGAGTGATTCCATGATGACAGCTTTGCATTGGTAAGGATTGGACCGATTGGAAATTTTGGTGTGGGTACCCATGGAGACTTGGTTTGGGTATCATTCCACATCATGGACAACATTGATCTTGGTACCATATACAGTCACGATGATGGCATGGGGTTTCTTGGTTACCTCAAATTACACGGATCCTTGGTGGATGATAGGGTGAGGTGGAGAAACTTATGATGTGGTATTCGAGATGCTGCGGTAGAAACAGGATAATGCTTGGGGTCAAGAATTTTTCGGAAGGGAGAACCGTAATGTCCCCTTTTCTGCGCCAAAGGCTTAAGGGCCAAGTCGAATCCAAGCCGTGGTTAGACCCAAGGAGTTGGACACGTTGGGAGCTATGGGGAGGTGTAATGTCCCCTTTTCAACGCCAAAGGCATAAGGTTCAAATCGAGTCCAAGTCATGGTCATCCCAAGGGCTATGGACATTGGGGGCTTTTGAGAAGGGGCCGCATGGTACTATTATCCATGTTTGACAATTGGGGGTCACTTTGTACCTAGGCAACTTAAACTGAAAAAGTAACTTTAGTGACTTTTATTATATCGACCCCTCAATGGAAAGTAATGCATTTAGGGTCTATTGGGGATTTTTGCCGTCGGAGGTATATAAGGACTGGGGAGAGTAAGGAAAGGAACCTTTTTCGCATACATTTTTATTGACTGCTTCTCATGCAGTTGGTGTTGTTGCGCATCTACAGCTTGTGGATTCAAATCCCACAGTACCCTAGTTTTGGTGGTGAGAGACTGTCCCTAGCTAGCGGGGCATTCTTCGGTAGTGAGAGATCTACCATAGTCTACCATTTTGGAGCCACTTTCGAGCTGCACAACAAAGACATTAACAAAGGTTTCGGAGGAAGGATCTCGAGGGTCTTTGGGGCATTTGGGGAAGATAAGCGAGAGGGCTCCATATCAGATTCACGGCAGCCATTTATGCTTTGGTGTGGCAGCTCATCGAAGATGCCTCCATCATTTTCTTACCCCATTCCAAGTGAGGTAACTTGCACCTTTATTTGGGGTTTTCCAGATGGCCATTTCCAAATCGAAGGTGCAACCTTTATTTGGAAGGTTTTCCAGATTGGCCATTCCTAGATCTCGAAGGTGGAAATATTATTTCCTTTATTTGTTAATGTTATTACCAAAGACCCTTAATTTTTGCGTCGGTATTTGGAGAGTTATGAGCCTCGAAGTTTCCAGAGTTGTCTAGGTGCACGCTTGTGCTTTTTCTCGGCAGCATTTTAATTTATGTAAAACTCTAAAAATAGTGTTATTACGTCCTTTATAATAATATCAAGCGCTATTTAAATTTTTAAGTGATTCAAGTGGATATCTTGAAAGATATTGATTTTATTTAGTTGTTGTCCTTCTTTGTAAAAATCTGCATAAATCAATATTTTACTTTGCTACATTTTTCATATTTTTGTGCATTTTTAAGTGGTATCCCGTTGGGAATATTTCACCTAGGTCATTTTCTACATCATTCCTCCCTCCTTTAGGAGCAATGGTCCACTAAAGTGTGGAAATTAATTTTGTATCTACAACCTTTTGATCATGGTGTTTTTTATGCTCTTCATTCACTTCTTGTAGAATATCACGGACCTATTCTTTGAGTGTACTGAGATAAATAATCATACTCAATTATGATTTGGTATGTTTTCTTTTTTTGTTGCATTGAATGTGTTTCTAAGGTGGCCGTAACAACTTCCTATGTAGTTTTTGGCTTGATCATCAAAATGAGGGACTACTTTATTTTCTCTACCAGTTTCTTACATTGCTTGACACCACGAACGGAAAAAAGTTGGAGGGAATGACCTCGGGTATCTGATAGCATTGATTCCGAATGGTAATAGTGACCCTTCGAGGTTGTGACTCATAGATGCCATTTCTATCCCACATGAATGGTTGGCCCGGAGCACATCACAAACATCCAATGGAACAACATCACATAAGACTTCATCCTAGAAGGGTTTGATTGAATATGGGAGGAGGCACTGTTGTGTGACAGGGAGATCTCTTCTTGGGTTCAACCACTCGATACTATATGGATGGGGATGTGGCTTTACAGGAAGGTTTAAAATTTTCACAACATCAACAAAAATTAATTTCTTTTGACTTCCACTATCAAGGATAAAATGTAGAGGTTTACGGTTTACCCAAAGCTTAGAGTGAAATAACATTTCCTTCTCATCCATCTTCTTGAATTGTGAGGTGGCAATGATTTCATTTGGTTTAGCATTTATAATTTCATCTTCTTCATTTATGACCTTGAGGTGTGTTTCGGTGGAGTAGTGGGTGTTGGATATGATGACTCAACGAGAAAAGACTTGATGGCTCAACATTTTTCATGGAACGTCAATTAGTCTTGCAGAGGTTGCACCACTTCCCTATCTTCTCTTTATGTCTTCGACCTTGACCTCATGTCTGGCCTTCTTCATCATTTTCCCCTTCAGAGGTTGGTTCTGTGTATTTCTCTTTTGATGTTTTTGTTCAATATTGACCACAAACTTGTATGCCTCACCGAGGGTATGGAATTGAAAGAGGTCCATGTCCTCCCATATGTACCATTATAGGCCACTACGATATTTGAGGATCTTGTTTTGTTCTTTGTCTTGAATGCCCAATCTTGTAGAAAGAGAATGGAAAGTATCAGTATAATCTTGGACCGACTAGTCCTTACCTTGGCGAAGTTGTTGCCACCATATATATAGGTCGTCATAGGATCCAATAGGGTAGTATTCCTCCTTCATGGCATCAACAAAATGATCCCATGTGGGATCCTCTATAATTCCTAATTCATCCCCATTTAGTTTGTTCTTGTACACTCCCACTAATTTTGACAGAAAGTGACAATTTCAAGAGAGAAAATGTTATCTTTTCTTTATCAATGAATTTATTCACAGAAAAATAGGAGGATAATTGGTCTAACCAATTTTCTATTACATCAACATTTATTTTACCCTTAAAAATAGGAATATCAAAATTTACTTGAACCTTTAAGGATGTCGGGGCACTAAAGGGTTGGATTGCATAGGAGGATGCAAAATTTCCCATTTTTAGTTGTTGAAGAATTTGGGCGAATTGTTGTAACATCTACTCCTTTTTCTCTATGAGAGCTTCATCCACCATCTTCTTGAGAGGATCATTTGTCCCGGTTTTGTCCACCATTTGAGGTCTCCTGCAACAAGTAGTTAAGTATTATGAAGGATCTTGCGTAGACCACCCAAACTTCATATATCTCGACCTTGTCCTGGGAATCATACACTCTCAAGACAACTTCACTCTGATACCACTAATCCAAAACTCAAGTGGGTTTTGGGATTACAGACAAAATAAAATTTTTGCTAGATGTAAATAGAAAAGCTATCTCTGAGAAGAGATGTATAATGCTTAAAATGATCTCTGAAAAGAGAAGTATATTTTACTCAATGACCGTGATTACAATAGTTACCTCCGTGAGGAGATGTCTTCCCTTCCATTACGGGATACATATGCTTATATATTATTTTTAGAAATGTGAAGAGGCACCTAGAAGAATGTCGAAGGTCACCAGTCTCGAAGGAGATGAGGTGTTTCATATTTCGAAAATTACATATGCGATAATTTAGCGAATTTACTATTTTTAGACGTGCTACAAAAATTACATTTTGAGGCCTCTAGATTCGGATTTCTGGGGTCAAAATCATTTAACTTTTGGCTTGAATGTTCGTAAACTATCCGTCTTTCCCTTCCTTTTCTCTATAAATGCCTTCCTCGCCTGCGCCCGTTTCTTCACCCACAACTCTCACCAACATTGCATATGACATTTGGAAACTTGGCGGATTAGGCCTACACATATTTGCATTACACGCTTCCGATCTAAAAAAGTCATCTAGTGTTTTAAAATTTCAAAACGTCCCATCAATTTGCATATTTTCCAGTGTTAGTTGTACCAGTGACTCCTTATTTTCCATTCACGTATTACTTAGTTGTATTCGTAGTAGCATTTTTCTTCCTTTTCCTCAACCCCCTATTTTTATAAATGTTCTCCTCGCCCGTTTCCCTCACCCTCCATAGATAGATACTTCTATCTGTCTAGTCATTTTCATGCTCTTTAATTCTGCCTGTGTTGTTATACATTTGTGCGAATGGCTACAACAAAATGTTTGGTAGAAGTTCTGCCTCTGCAATTCAATGCACGGCCAGGAGTTCGAAATGGGAGGCTGCCGGCTCGGAAAGCTGTTCATCTGTCTCAGCAATTCATTTACGCGAGTCTCACTGCTAGACCGCCGCCGGTATAGCGCAATAGAAATTCCAATTATAATAAGTCATTACTTGAGTGCGAAAAGCATAAAAACCACACCGCATCGAGATTTTGTGCCGATTGGAATCCCTTTCAGAGGCTCGCGACAATGGCGTTAGAAGCAGTGAAAGGGAGATTGATCGTTCATCTGGAAAAGCAGTGTCCTCTGTCGAAGACGACCGGTACGATGTAATGAAAATTGTACTTTACAGAATTTTCACTCAACGCAACGCTTTAATGAAGTGCAGAAAATCGGAAGGGCCCTATTTCCAAAAGCAATTGGTGAGCTCCGCGGCCACGCTGGAGTTGCCAGGCTGCTGCTCTTCTACGCCCGCTCGCTGTTCGGATTGGTGGACGGCCGCAACGGCATGGGAGTGGCCAATGCAGGTCTGGTATTCTTCAACGGAAGCCTCCTCGCCATGTCGGAACACGATTTGCCCTACGCTGTCCGTGTTACCCATGACGGCGACCTCCAAACTCTCGGCCGCTCTGATTTCGACGGGCAGCTCAAATCGGCCATGAAAGCGCACCCGAAAATTAATCCAGAAACGGGCGAATTGTTCGCCCTAAGATACCAAATCTTAAAGAAGCCGTATCTAAAGTACTTCGTCGTCTACCCGGACGGCAGCAAAAGGCCCCGACGTCTCGATTTCTGTGAAAGAACCGACGATGACGCACGATTTTGCAAATCGCCGAGAATTACGTTGTAGTTCTGGATCAACAAGTCCTGTTCCGCCTCGGGGAGCTCTTCTTCGGAGGGTTGTAGAAGACGGGGTTAGAGAGAGGAGAGGGAATTGGGAGAGAATAATGTGGAGGGTGACCATTTTCTGGAAGCGATCTTTCTTTAGAGGAGGAACATATGTAACTTACATATTTTTTGTCAAATGTTTGATAGAGAATGTGGATATGGTGCGCAGGGCATCGTGGAAATATAGTTTGGAAATATCTTAGAAAGCAAGCTATTGTCAATGATTACTTAAAGGCAAACTTGTATTTTTTGGTTGATTCTTGAAGTCATCATATGCTAAAAAAACTACAATTTTGCATTGAGGGTTCATTATGTTGTTGATTTCATGATCATTTATGATTATGGTTTCTCTTTAGATTTCAAGAATGCGATTAAAGTTCCCCCTCATAAACATTCGTATTGAGCCACGGAATAGGTGTGGGACATGATGAAAGAAGTAATGAGTAACATGAGACATCAAAATAGAAAGCAATATCGACCTTATGAATAGTGGTGTATTGTGTTAATTGTAAGGCATATGGAGGTGCTACTTTGAGTCATCGTTAATAACTCGTCCATAAGATGTATGGCACTATATAAAATCGACATACACAATTGAACGCAATGGAATATTTCAGAAGGGAAAATCAAAAAGGGGTCTTTGTTATTAATTTATTTTATCTTATAAAGTGTTAACGTTTTCGGTTGGACAACATTTAATATGTTAGATAAGCTAGAAAACATGAATGGAAAGTTAGAAATAAAAACTATGGGAGTAAAATTCTTGCATGGCTCACACGTATTCCACAACTCAAATTGTCTCCAAATGGATAAATTTTTGTATGTGTTCCACTATATCATCTCATTCTTGGTTGCATTATTTAGGTGAATGAGTTTTTTTCTTAGAGAGGCCAAAATATAAAAGAGGAAAAATGTAATAGGTGACAAGGTTAAAAGCATTGCATTTTGGGAAAATGCCTTTGGTGTAATTCCACCGAAAGGCGCCCAACTATGAGGGCCATTTTCCGGGAGTGCCCGTGTTTCACAAGCATGTTTTGTTGGAATATTTTTTCCGAACCCTTTACTAGCAAATTAAAATCTACTCTGTTTTGTGGATCTGTTATCATGGAAGCTCTACAACATGGTGTGACAATCCACCAAGTAACGTGAAGTGGGTTTCACGCTAACGTTTTTTAGAGTGAGTACCATCATCAGACATGTATGCTAATTGTGGGAAAATTGAGGTTGCACGCCAAGTGTTTGATGAAATGTCTCAATGTGACACGGTCTCATGCAATGTTATGATATCAGGTTATGCACAGATTGGAAACCTTGATGAGGGTCTGCATATAATTCATATAATTTCCCAACGGAATGTGGCCTCTTGGAATTCAATGATTACATGCCTTGAAGAATAAGATGATCTGTGAAAAAGGTTTCGTTGGGTTCAACGGCTTCGCTTTTATCACATTCAATGCCCTCTACCGCCTTATCTCCACAATCTAAATATCTAACAAGTGTTAGAGATCCTCTGCCTCCACTCAACCGTGACAACCACTTTCAACGTAGTAAGAGTATCAATAGAAATAGTAATAAAACAAGGTTTCTTGTTTGATGAGGATGGAAACTATTATATGGAGAGGTAATGGATTGTTTTTATTTTTTCTGTAAAATGCATTGTCTAAGAAGCAATTAGGTGTGGTAAATTTTACACAACAATTTATAATATAAATGACTAATCAAACCATTACCAAGATATAATATATTTAATATTTTAATGAAATTTAAGTAACTTTCCCTGAGGTCCTTGATTTGTGTTTGGTTTGACTACAATTTTTAAAACCTTTGTGGACATTGTCAAGTACATATACTAAACTTCAATGTTGATGCTGACATGGTCCCATTTCATCTTTGTGGAATTTCTATCCTTGCAAGGGTTTGGAACTGCCATTTCATTCCGTCGGTTTATGTGAAAGTGTTGGGCACTATAGTGAGACACTAAATACAATGGAAAAATATGGGCATTTTAGTGGCAATGTGGAGAATATGGTACACTTAAATTTAATGTTTTTAAAAGCTTTTAATTCCCACCTCTATTCTTTAATCAACAATAATAATCCCTTAGCAAGAGTACCTAACACCTATGCCTAGGGGAGTCAAACCAGAGACCACCCACAATGCAATTAAGCATATCCTACGAGGCATATTCCATGTGGAAAGTTAAAGAGAAGAATTATTGTAGGCAAGCTTGGTAGTTGATGAGAATTCTATCAATATTTCACACTTCTCTTGTTCATGTTCATCCTTTCTTAAAGAAGCTACAAATGAGAACATTGCCACTGATAAAAAAGTGTTGACGTGGTAGAGAACTATCTGGCCACTTGAGTGGTTCAAATAGGGTGAAGGCACTCAATGTGTTTCATGATGGTGACATCAACGGAGCAACCAAGCAGATACATGGAAGGCCGAGATTATTTTTTTCAATCCCCATGTACGAGAAACAACAACAAAAGTTATCCCCACCCTTGAATGTCTAACACCTATTAGCCGCTTACCTATAGGTCTTTCCCAAATTGAAAACACTTTCAACGCAATAAGACTAAATATAGAAATAGTAATAAAACAAGGTTTTTGTTTGATGAGGATGAAAACTATTATATAGAGAGGAAATGAATTGTTTTTTTATTTTTGCTTGTAAATTATGTGTTGTCCAAAAGCAAGGTGTAGTATATTTTACATAACACTTTATAATATAAATGATGATGTTCTCGCTACAACTAAGAAAATTATTTCCAGGATATAATATATTTTATATTTTAATGAAATTTAAGTAACTTTCCCCGGGGTCCTTGATCCATGTTTGGCTCGACTACAATTTTTAAAACCTCTGTCGACATTGTCACGTATAAATACTAAACTTCAATTTTGATGTTGACATGGTCCCATTTCATCTTTGTGGAATTTCTATCCTTGCAAGGATTTTGAATTGCCTTTACATTACATCGGGTTTATGCAAAAGTGTTGGCAACATATATTGTGACACTAAATACAATGGAAAAATATGGGCATTTTTGTGGTGGCGTGGAGAATCTAGTCTACTTAATTTTAATGTTTTTAAAAGCCTATTTTTTCCCAGACTTGTTCTTTAATAATAATAATAATAATAATTCCCGAGTTGGATTTCCTAGCACCTATGTTTATAGGGACTAGAACTAGAGACCACCCGCAATGCAATTAAGCATATCCTCCTAGACATATTCCACATGGACAGCTAAAGCGAAACATTGTTGCAAGCGTCCCTGATAGTTAACAAATAAATATTTCTGAAAGGCCGATATTATTTTGTTCAATGTCCATATACGGACAACAACAACTGAAACTATCCCCGCCCTTGAATGTCCGCACCTATCAACCGCTAATGAGGTCTTTCCCATGAGAAACCATGTAGTTATGTAAATGTGTATTTGGCACATGAAAAACTATGTAGTTATGTACATATTTGGATACACGAGCTTAACATTTATATCCTTTTTAAAATCATTTTGTATTAAAAATTGATGTTAGAGATTAATAAATTTATATTTGTGTGTGTGTGTGTGTGTGTACGTATGCGCGCGTAGACACGCGTGCGTGTGCATGTGCATGTTGTGTATTTATATCTCCAATTCGTAATTTTTATAAATTACCATTTTTATCAATGGTTAGTGGCATTTTAACACATGTACCTTTTACTCCTTTAGATCCTTGTAAATTTTTTAAAATCAATTCATTTGCAAAAATTATCAAGCATCAAACTAATACCTACATTTTAGTATTATATATCAAAATTAACTTTCCTCACCCACACCTAATTAATTAGAAAATGCATTTGCGTACTTCCACACCCACCACTATTAAAACATTTTAATGTAAAGGTATGATATGAAATGTAAAATTAGTGTTTATTGTTAAACATTTGGGTGTTTGTCAAGATATTTAAAGAATGTTTTGTTTACAGTTAAGATGAGTAGAAAAGGAATAATCATCAATCACATAGTGCTCCTAATTTTTCCCGACTATTTCTCGTGGTAGAACTTTGCTTACAATTTTTTTGTAATTTTTTTGTTTGGGTTTAAACACTACAATCACCCAACCACCATTGCATTGACCACACCACCCTGTACATATATTTGATAGCGGTTTTACATGTTGGCTTGTTAGTCAAAACTGTCCAAACGTTCACTTCAATTTTGGTTTGGTTGCTCAAAATGGTGCAGATTGATTGTTGCTTATCCTCATTTAGAGTTGTAGTCACAATCAAATCTTAAAAGGATATATTTTTTTAAATTATCTAACCACTTACCATAATTATGTCAAAATTTGTAATAGAATTTCATAGGAGTTCTTCCAAACCGAAACAAAGGTTGCACACTTTGAAAAGGTGTAAAAATATGATTCCTAGCAATGGTTTTCTCATTTAATTCTAGAAGAATTAGACATGCCCACGTCCTAAACAAAATTCATATTATGCAGCCCTCCAACTTCAATGCAAACTAACACCATGTCCAAACGTTATTTTTACTCTATTGTGTTAATTAGAAATTTATTGTGTTTAGCCACATAGTTAATTGACACTTTCTATATCCCACATAGTACTTCCATGTGTAGTGATGAGGGTGCCAACATGCTTCTTTTGATCCCATCCCCATATTTTAGTTGTGGTTAAATTGTTACAATTTTAATGGCTAGGACACATCTTGCAAGCTGCGCAGAATTTTTGGCCTTTAATTTTGTTGGGCATTTATAGTGTTAACTTTTTCCATCGTGAATTTCATAACTAGAATGGGCAAGAAATCAGATCTTAAATTTAAAAAATAGGTAATCTCTTTTAGACATGGACACTAAATGCTACAGTTTTATGCTTGTATTAGCTAAGAACCCCTCTTTATAATTTATTGAGAAATTTACACTCAACAATGTAAGAAATTGTATGGAGTCTCAGTCTAAAATATTCAATTTATAAATTCTTATTCATATGGCCAACAACTAAAGGAGGTCAATTATCAATTATCATTCGTGCATTGCCCGTGTTCTTATATTTACTCAAGCTTAAAACTAAAAGGGTGTCTACAAATTTCTACAAGAAGCAAGAATTGTGGTCATATTGTTTCAAACTTATAACCTATTGGATTATCTCATTTTTGTAGTTTTTCCCTTTAAGCGTAAATTCTACTCACGCTTATTACTACAAGTGAGTTTGAAACGATAAAGTGGATCATAGATAAAAATATATTATTTGGACAATTATTTTATGAGCCATGTAATAGGTGTGGGAAATGAATTTATTTAATCCCCACCTTATTATATCAAATTTACCATTTAAGTCTCTATCTTATGTAACAAATTAAACATTTTCTAATTTAAAACCTTGATGTCTGTAAAAAAATATAAAAAATCAAAGCTCATGTTATGGAATTCCCTTCATTTTTGCTACCGAACACCCCATTCCTATGCACACGAATGTCCCACCCATATTGTATTTGGCACTACCTCCAATGGTGTCCAAGTACACCACAACCATAACAACTACTAGACTCCTCCAATGTGAAGCGGCTCCCCCTAGTGCTCTGGTGGTCGTGTTGTGGACCCCGATGATCCTACTATGGATCATTGCGATTGTTGCGGTGAGCTCTAGCTGATTGAGCTCGGATGCTTCTTATGTCTGACGGGTCCTCTAGGAGGGAACCCCATAATCTTCCCTCATTGTGCATCAAATCTCTTTGGAGATCTAAATGGTGGATGGATCTGCTGCTACTTTGTTCTTTGATGTGGCTTATGTGGTGGCCTAAAGGAAGATTATGTTGAACCATGTCCGCAACGAGGAGGAGGAGTTGTCCCCCTTGGTGAGTATCTTTCATCTTTTGGATGTGGCTCCTCACATTATCTCTAGCTTGTTGTGTCTTCCCCTTGTTCTCCTCTCGTAGTATAAGCCTTCTCAATGGCCTTGGCTAAAGTCTCGTGGAAAATGCATGTGCACCGCCTCTCCCAAATCTAAATTCAGGCCCCTAATGAACTTGTGAATCCTGACCCGCTCATCCTACATGTAGTCGACATACTCAAGTAAGTCTAAAAACTGACTCTCATAATCCGCCACTATCATAGATGTCTATCACAGGTCATGGTACTCATCGATCCTTTGCCGAATGAATCATTTAGATAAATATCGGCTCTTAAATCACTCCTCAAAGATATCCCATAACATTTTCTTTGAATCTACGTGGAGGTTCTGCTCCTCATTCCTCCACAAAACTCATTCCCCATATCTCATAAAATGAATTGCGACACAAGCCTTCATGTTTCTAGAACATAGACAACTTGAAGCATCTACTAAAGCTAACTAACCAAGCCTCTGCACGAAATCCTCCTTTATCTCCAGCTAAGTGAGATGGATGAAGCTTTAGTATACCTCGAGATATGATCACCGTTGTCATCTATCTTCCTCTAGATCTCTCCTCACATCCATCTCTCTATCTAAGGATCTTAGATCTCTATCTCGATCCCAAAACCCTATCTTTGTGCTCTCTTGGTGGCGAATCAGGTCTAATTAGCTTCACATGGGAGTTCTTCACCCTATCTACTCACTTTGTGTCATTAAGGGGCATAAGCCTCCATTGGACGGCTCCTTGTCATGTTGACTATGCCGTCCCCCAACTACACCTCCGCGTATAGTGGCATTAACCTCTTGTAAAGTCTCTAAAATCTGCGGTAGCATAGCTGGGAATGTCTATTCTAGGGGTGGTATATTTAACTCAACATGTAATAAATTCTCATCTAGTCCATGCCTTCTACACGTACCAAGGTGAGAGTTATTTCATCATCATCTAGGTTTGTTTCAGTTTTCTAAGTTCCTACATTTTCACTTATCAACAATGTAGTGTGTCCTAGATGTAAAGTTATGTTAGGTTTACTTGTAGTGTTTCCACGTGCACCCAAGGGTCCAAGTGTTGAACCCACAATGTAGTGCCCACTCCTCTTCGACACTATTTCATTTTGATGTTGATATTGTTGGACTAATACTTAGACATTTGAGTATTATATTTTGATCAGTAGATGATGGACTATGCAGATATTTAGACTATTGACATTATGTGGTTTACATTTTATTATGATGCACTAGATGGTGATGATAGACAGTTATATATGTTGATTTGTGATATTCTGATTTTTATACTAACATGTCATAAATTGGATGCATAGCATATGTTGGATGTTTTGAATAGAATTATGATTTGTATGAATGTCAAAATCAAATTAATTGTATGATGCTAGATGATAGAATTGTTAATGTCAAATGATGATTATTGATTTTATATGTATATTGTCTCAATGTTGTTAATACGGCCGAAAGGCCAAAGAGGTATTTTGTTTGTGTTGTAGGACATTTTATCACATACATCGAAAGGGGATAGGGGACCAACCATGGAAGGATGTTGGGTGTTGAAAGCAACGTGGCCAAAATTTGACAACTTGTGTAATGTTATATTGTTGTGTTTTTGCATGCCTTATTAGGAGGTTTCCCATGGGGGAGTGACCTCACATGTGTGGCCATGGGGTGATATGTGTTCCTTTTTTTTTGTATATGTTTTATTTTTGTTTTATGTATTTAAATTATGGAATTGATGTCACTTCATTAGCTTGTAATAATGTGTATTAATTAAGCTAATCCTTCTTATTTGGTTAACTAGAATAGAGATGTGAAAAATAGGTAATTATGAGGTTAGATGGTCCTTTATTTAAAAACAAACCCTAGGGTAAGCGGCCCACATAGTAATTTTTTTATAAGTTTAATTTAATCAAACTTTAATAATAACAAATTTTTATTATTATTCATAATAATAATTACAGTATTTATTATTAATAATATATATTAATACACACACACACACACACACACATGTTAATATATATCAACAATGCTTTAATTTATTTATTGTTAAAAAAATGATATTAATATATTGATAAGGCTTAGATAATCAAGATTGTTTAATTTTATTTTATTCTTTTTGTTTTATTATTATTATTTTGATAAAAATAAACACAATTAGTTTGATACTTATAAGAGGGAATTGGTAAAAGTGTTATTATATAATTAGCTCAATAGTAGTTATAATTTTGAATAGGAGAGTATATACAATCCTATTCACTTATATAATTATTTGTATCCTTTTTTGTTCATTCCATCTAATGTTAACTTTGGGAAAAGAATATGTTTCCTTAACAATTCTATGTGTTTAACAAAGAATGAATGTTTCTCAATCCAACCATTTTAATAACTATTTCTCTTCTACAACTTAGCAATGAATATAACTATAAGTCTTAACCATTTTCAATTTTTCTTTCTTTCAATAAATCAAATATCCTTCTACTTTCATTTTCCAAAACTATATTTCAACCATTCCCAACTTCAAGTAAAACTTCACAAGACTTTCAAGAATAATAAAATGACAAGAACCACACATATTGTTATTTTCATCTATTTGCAAGTTGCCTATTTTATTTAACTAATGCAACAAATTTTGTAACTTCCATTCACTAAACCAATGTATTTGAAAATATAAGTCTCTTAAACAATCACTCTTAAGGAGAGTCCACAATATGAAAGGGTTTCTAGGTATTACAAAACTTACTCCCAAGCTTACAAATTACAATCATCCACACAAGTGGGAAATATAAATTTGAATAAATTTCAACAAGCCTATCAACAAAGCCAATTTAGAAGACTCGAATATGCATGTCCTCTCCACAATGGTAGCTCCAAATTTGGCTTTCTTCAAACTTCACAATGGGATCAAAAACAAGGAAGGGGAGTAGGCAACGCTCTCCACCCAACCTTAAATCCATTAAGGGGAGAATCCATCCCCTTAATGGCCCCAGCCCCAACCAAGGAACCATGAGGAGAATTGAGCAACAATGACAACTTGGACAAGGTGGCTTCACAACAAACACATACAAGGCATTCAACTCAACCATGACAACATAATCCACAAGATTACAATTTCACAACAACACAAAGGTTTGAGGATCAAACCAAATAGAGCAAGGGTTATGGGATACCACCTCCTTATGCCTCCCAAGTGAAGTGGGAGTCTTACCCTAAGCCTCCAAGTGCACAAAATCCTTATCTCTCCCTTGCAAGCATGCAACAAATCCATGAATTCCTTTTCTCTCCCCATAGGTAAGATTCCAATTCACACTCCTACCAAATGCATTCCTCACAAAAATTCCTTTTCCCTCCCCAATGGCCCCATAAAGCCTTCTCACACACCTAACTAAGGCCAACTACTCAACTAACACACAAACATATTCACAAGACAAAACAAACAATTTTACAAGCACAACATTGCATAAAAATAAGAAAAATAACATAATGACAAAAGTGGAGAGCCTACCTCTCCATAAATTTCTAAGAAAATTCCACAAGCCTCTTAAAATCCAAGCTAAGCAATTTTCAAGCACTCCAAAAATCTCCAAATCCAAAAGTGCACAAGAAGAGAAAATAACAAGTAACCCCCATTCCAACCAAAAATCACCAATAAATAGAAATGGAATGTGAGGATGATGAGGTGGCTCCATGTAGGATGCCACTTCATCATTCCTCCATCCCCACACTCAAGTCAACACACCAAGACCAAGAAAATCAATGCACATGCAAAGGACTATGACAACCCACATGGCTCAAAACTTGCACACCATGCTTTCAAAGGACCTAATAAATTGGGGTAGAAAGAAAGTGCAATAATTTTCCTTCTTTTACACTAAAAAATAGACAAATAGGTCAAAATTAAGCTTTCCAACCCATAGGTAGGGTTTTGGGTCAATTTAAGAGGCATGGGACAAGTCTTGCTTGTCCCACAAGCCTCAAAAAGTACCCCCTAGTCAAAATCTAAATTTTGAACTTGGGGTGGAGTAAAACACTCCCAAATCAACATAAATTTTACTTACACAAGGACTACAAGATCTCATCATAACTATTTGTCACATCTCTAATTTGGTTAACTAAAACAAGAAGGGTTTAAGCTTAATTAACACACCTTAACACATGTTAATAAAGTGACAAAATTCCAAAATTAAATTTACAAAACATAAATAAATCACATGAAAAAATTAAAGAAAAGGGACACAATTCACCCCATGGCCACACATGTGAAATCACCCCCCATGGGAGACCTCCAAACTAGACAAGAAAAAACACCACACTAAACAACATTACACAAGTTGTCAAATTTGGCCTCGTTGCTCAACACCCAACATCCTTCCATGGTTGGTCCCCTATCCCCTTTGATGTATGTGATCAAAGTCCCACACATAACAAAATACCTTTCTCGGCCTTTCACCATATTAACAACATCGAGAATATATATATATATATATATATATATATATATATAAAATCAATATTCATCATTCGACATTAGCAATTTTATTATCCATCAATATATCAAAATCTAACCCTAACATCTATGAGATTATAATAATATTCAACATCCCCAAAACATAACATGTCAGTATGAAATCCACATCATGAAAACCAACATATATCAAACTGTCTAACATCACTATCTAGTGCATCATAATAAAATGTAATCATCATAATGTCAATAATCCAAATATCAGTATAATCTATCTTCTATTGATCAATGTATCATAATCAATATGTCTGAATATCATTCCAATAGTATCAATAACAAAATGAAATAGTGTTGAAGAGGAGTGGGCACTAAACTTAGATCCAATGGCTTAGATTGATTCCATCCAATGGATAGAAATGTCCCCTAAAAATCTAGGTGAAGGTTAGGTGAGATCATCATTTGAACACATGGGTCGAGTTTGAATGGGGTCATGACCTTATGATAATTATGTAAATTCATTCCCTTAATATTTTAGACAATATTTATATTTATGGATTAAATTTAATAGTACTTGTTATGTGGGAAAAGTAGCACCACAGGATTTACACATTACAAAACTCTACTTTTGACTAAAATGGGATTGTCTCAAGTCATGTGAGACCTTTACGATTAAGAAAAACCTCCAAAGAAAGCTAGTTCTTGACTTATTCCAATGTGTATCTACTCCTAAACTACCTATTCCAAGGGACCAAGAGGAGAGAAATACATAAATATAAATCCTAAACTAAGGGAGGCAATAGCACCAAAACAAGACTAAAGAGATTCCTAGTGAGTGAAAGTGGAGGGAAATGGGGAAGAAGAGGGTAGATAAAATGCCATAGTCCCAAAACACATTCAAACCTCCAATCTCATAGAGCACAACAAATTTAAGCCCTGCAAAGGAACACAATATGCACAATATACCTAAAAATATAATAGAAGGAAAGAAATGCAATATAAATCAAGATATGGCAAGAAGAGACACAAACACTAATTTTATTGCTTAAAATGATGCACAATCCATTATAGTATAGGCACAAGGCAAGAATCCTTCACAAAATGCATAAATTTGAGGCTTGCAGCTCACAAAAGTGCTGGAACAATTTTGGCAGAGTTCCTTTACAATTTCAAAATCCCTCCTTTTTCAAATGAGGGGAATTTACATATATATAGAGAAAATGAGCTACCAACCAATATCCTTCATTAAATGCATGTACATAGGTACGGGAATCCATGATGGTTTTCTTTTCAATGGTACTTTTAATGCACAACGAATAGGAATGTCATACCTCATTTAACTACTTTTTGAGAACCTTGTACATCGTCATTAATGTTTGGCCATATTTGAAACTCTTTGTTGTCACCCAAAGGAAACCACTAGTTGACACACAACAAGAAGGGAATATTCATGGCCGATGAGGAAAATACTTGTCAGGTGACAAGAAGAAATAATGTCACATGAGAACGAGGGAGGTTGACATGCGACAGGTAAAAGGAGGTTAATGTGCGTCAAGGAGAATGGTTGATGTACGATAGGGAGAGGTAGTTGTCACGCAACAAGGAGAGATGGTTTTCGCATGATAGGGAGAGGTGGTTTTCACACAACAGGGAGAGGTGGTTTTCGGTGATAAGGAGAGGTGGTTATCACGCAACAGGGAGAGGAGGTTGTCGCATGATAGGGAGAGGTGGTTATTGCATGATAGGTAGAGGTGGTTTTCATGTAACAAGAAGAATGCTTGATGTGTGACAACAAAGCGATAATTCATACATTTTCCAGTTTGGTCATTAATGAAAATCCTACTCCAAACCTTCATCGAAGTTCACTACCTTGTAAACTTCTCCCATTAACTATCAATGCCCAGGCATGTAGGTTGATCCATTTCATAAGGGGGGTGCAAAAATGGATAATAATTGGCTACTCATGGGGTGATCTTCCTGCTATACCTGAAAGACTAGTGATTTTGCTTTAATTGGGCATGGATTCATTCTCGGTTCTTGAAACTTGTCGATGTCTAAAACCTCTTGTTTCTCAAAGGACACTACTTGAGACATTACTTTATCATCAGATCTTTCCTGAAATTGGAAAGTGCAACAACAACAAATCACAACCATTTACAAATAAAAAAATCATACACATCCCAAATGGAACATGTAGAGAGTGCACAAGCACTTATCTAAAAACAAACCTAACTATAACAGAAAAATGTATTGCAAGAACTTGGAGGAATTACAAACTCTAAACTAATATTTACAAGAAAGATACTCCCATCAGTAATAATGCTTGAGATAGATGCCATTGACTAGGATCTGTAATTATTCTCCATCCAACTTCATCAATTGGAAAGCACTTGTTTCTTTGCATCGTAAAATCAAGTAAGGGCCACTCCATATTACATCAAACTTGGAGTTCCTTCTAGGTTTAGCTTTGTTTGCATCCCATTTCAGAAACAAGTCTCCTTCTTGAAAATTTCTATTTTTTTCCTTTCTGTCAAAGCTCATCTTGATTTGAGCTTGGTCCTTCTCCATTGTTTTCATGGCTTGGTCCCTTAGCTCTTCCAGATCCATGATCTCTGTATACCTGAATTCCATAGCTAGAAACTTGAACAACTCCAGCTGCTTGATAAGCTCCAAGGCTAGTAATTCAAGGGATATTGGCAGCCTTTCTTCCCTTCCATAAACCAACTTGAAAGGAGAATAACCAGTTGATTTATTGGGATTGATTCTATGAGCCCACAAGGTTGTTTTCAATTTGGTATGCTAAGTCTTTTTATTCTCATCTAGGGTTCTTCTTATGATTCTCAACAAGTTCTTGTCCGTGGAATCTTCTTTTCCATTACCCTAAGGGTAGTAGTTACAAGAAGTGCTCAAGTAGATGTCATTTTTAATAGCCCAAATAGATATCTTTGTTCCAAGAAAAGCTAAGGCATTATTTGATATTATAGTGGAAGGAACACCAAACCTTGTTGTGATACCTTCATAGAATTAAAAATTCTAGCTTCATTTTCTTCCTTAAGTGCAATTGCTTCATCCACTTAATGAAGTAGTCCATGGCTGTAAGAATCCATTTGTGACCTAAGCAAGAACTTGGATTGATCATCCCAATAAAATCAATCCCCATTACATCTAAGGCTTCTCAATTGAGAAAGGATGCAAGTGGGGGCTGCTAGCTTCTCTTTACCTGTGAAGAAGGCACACTTATTACATTTCTTGATCCATGAGTAGCAATCATTAAAAATATTAGGCCAGTAATAACCAACCCTCATGATTCTAATGGATGTTGCTTTTGGGGAAAAATGACCACCTGCCTCTCCATCATGAAACTCATGCAATACCCTCTCTATCTGATCTGTCTTGATGCACCTTAGGAGGACACCATTCACATCCCTTTTGAACAAAATATTATCTACAAGCACATATGGGATGCAATGAAGTCTGAAATATATCCTTTTGGATTTATTCAATCCCTATTGACTTTGACCCATTTGAAGAAAATATACAATATCCTGAGTCCAAAAGGAATGGGTATATCACCTGTGGCATGTTCTTGATTATCTTGCAACATCATAACAACTTTTGCCTCCTCTCTTGATTCAACATGTTGGTTAGAAGCTAGCTTCTCACACAACCCTTTTCCCCTAACTAATTTGGTCACATTTATATCAATATCATATTCCATGACCTTGGTTATCTAACCAACTCTCTTTTCATTAAGGTCCTTGTTCAAAATAAAATATTTTACACCAACATGTGAAACTAATAGATGAATTATGTTATTTGACACTAGATTTCTGAATTTCTTTAGACTTCTAATCATAGCAAGGACATGCTTCTCAATGAATGAATATCTCACCTCATAATCTTGAAGGCTTTCACCAAGACTACAATATGATGCTCCAGTCCTTCTTGATTTGGTTGTACTTATGGATAATATTCCATCTATTTCTCCAAAATCACTTAAAATAAAATATTTCAAGAAATCTTGATTTATGAGGGTTAGAGCATGTGTAATGGCCTACTTTATAGCTTCAAATATTTCTTTTCCTTCAACAGTCCATCTAAAAACCATGGTCTTCTTCAACATCATCATTAGGGGTTTGACAAGATTGACAAAGTTAGGAACAAACCTCCTAACAAAATTAATTTTCCCAAAAATATTTGGAGAGCCTTCTTATGACTTAGTAATGGCAATGCTCAAATATCTTCTACCCTTTCTGGATCAATTACCAACCCTCCCTTAGACACAATGTAGCCTAAGAGCTTTCCTTCATGAGCTAAGAATATACACTTTTTCAGATTCAAAGACACTCCAAATCTCCTGTATCTTTTGAACTCTTTTCTAAGGTGAAAGAAATGAATTGCTGCATTCTTGGAGAATACAGTAATATCATCTAGATACACAAAAACTATCTTATTGATTAGTAATTTGAATTACATATCCATCGTCCTTTGGCAAGTGGCTCGAATTTGACAGTCCAAATGGAATCTTCTTATAAGCATATGTGCCCCACTTCATGGTGAAGGTTGTCTTGAACTGGTCATCTTCTTTCACCATGATTTGATTATAGCCCGAGTAGCCATCCAATAATGAGAACCTTTCGGAACCAGCTACAACTGAAAGATTTTCTCCATGGAAGGAAGTGGGTAGTGGTCCTTGAGAGAGGCATTTTTCAAGTCTCAGAAATCCACACATAACCTAATTTCCTGTTCTTTTTTCTTATCAGCACTAGATTTGTTACGCATGAAGAGTGCTTGATTGGAAATATGATTCTTGCTTCAATGAGTTTGTTCAGTTCTCTTTTCATGAGAGGATCGATATGAGGATTGACTAGCCTTTTCTTTTTCCTGATGGGTTTAGCTCTCGAATCCAGTTCAATTATGTGTTGTGCCAACTTAGGATTAAATCCTTTCAAATCTTCATAGCTCTAAGCAAACACATCTAGAAATTATTGGAAAAGTTGTATAAATTCATATTTTTCTTGTTCAGTGCTTACCTTGCCAATTTGAAGTGTTTTTCTTTCTCCAATTGAAATTGGCTCTAAATCCTCGCCTTTGACCTGAATGTTTGCTCTTTCCCTCTAAAACTGATCATTAGGATTGAATATTGACTCTAGAGTCACTAAACCCTTTGGTAGCTTATTTTCCTCAGTTGAACCACTTGATCACCATATTTTTGCTCCAATTTATCTTGATTTCTAATTAAGAACTTGGCCTCCTCCTACAAGAAATTAATGATCTGTTGATCATTCTCAAATACTTACTAGCTTGTGTTATTTTTGGCACAATTGGCCTCACAATTACATCAATATGTGGCTGCACTTTATCTCTTTTAATATTTTCCACAACATCAAATGTTGCTCCAATTTTGCAATCCTATCCATAGCCTCATTCTTCTTCCTTTGTATGGCTTGAATATTGAATGCTTCAAAATCATCAATTTGATCCCATACCCGATTCTTATAGGATTTGAGAAGATCATTCTTATTAGCATTTTTTCCCCTAACCTAGTTGACAATTAACTCACTATCCCCAAACACTTGCAAGTTTTTTATACCCCTCTTTCTTGCCCAATTCAATCCATGTATCAAAGCTTCATACTCAATGGTATTGTTTGAACATGTAAACTAAAAATGGAAAGCTAAGTAGTACTATTGATGTAGAATCACAACACCCCCAAATGGCCTTAGATGTGAGTTGGGCATTCAGTCTAATCTACATAACATTGGACCATCTCTCAAGTTGTGGGACTTGTGGGCTTGAGATGGTCCTCCGAGAAAGCCGAATCTTGCTCCTAAACTACCTGCCACAATCTACTCTAATGCAGGAAAACTATCTAATCCTAATCTAACTTTCCAAGGGACTAGGGAGAGAGAGTGCATGAAAACAAAGCCTACACTAAAGTGGTGATACACCAGAGAAGGAGGTTGTTGATCACAAATTCAACTTCTTGAAATGGAGAGAGGTGAGAAATGGAGAGGATGGACAAGATGCATCACAGACCAAAGATAAATTTCACACAGAACACCACTTCAACCCATTAAACATAGCTCCTAAAACCTGCAATAGACATCAGAGATATGCACAATATACCCTGTAATGATGAGAGGCAAGAAGAGACAATAAAATAAGCAAATGATGGACAAAATGCATCATGAAATAGATTTTATTGCTCCATGAATTCACATAGTACATCATTAATGGGAAAGAGGCAAGAAAATACCATTACAAAGAAAAGAAAGGAGGCTTAAAGTCCACATTCAACTCTAGTAGGGAAGAAAGAGAGAGAGGGTAGGAGAGAAAAATGACCCACACTTACAAAAATGCCCCTCCTTACAATATATAGGAAGAATTAGAGAAGGAGATAGAAGAAATCTTAAACTTGCTTCAACCACCCCAAAAGAGCATTGAATTCACCTGCAACAATGATGGGTTCTACTACAAAACCCATGCCTCCATGTGTTGTTCCTTGTTGGTAAAGAAAGGAAGCCCATACTTCATTATGGTGCTAGGTGAGAAGACTAACAACCTTAAAATATCCAATTGTAGTTGAGTAATAGACGTTGAGAGATTTCTAAAAATTCCTCTCTTGCTCAAATCGAGGTTCCAAATAAAAGTTATATCATCTCCAAACTACTTTGTGCTTGGATAATATATGTGCAAGATTCACGTGGAAGCCCCACGCATTCTTCAGATTTTTTCTTCCTTTTAGGGTCCTAGGAATGCGACGTGCCGACACTTGGCACCGTCCACGAACATGCTACTTCATTCCCTTGGGTGAGTAAAGGGCCCCACTATATATAATGTCAAAACCCCTTTTTGGGTGGGACCTTTGTAGTTAGCTCCACGTGGAGACCCTGCGGGCTTCCAAGACTTATCCCCTCCTTTCACTCTTGAATTTGCGATGGTTAGACACTTGGCATCATCCGTGAGACCTTCTCTTCTCTCTTTATGTTCTACCTTTTTTGCCTATTTAGGAGAAACTATGTTGGACCCTAGACACATGGAGCGCCAACGCATGTTTGGAGACCTACCTTTGGATTTTACCTTTGAAGATGCGCTGAGCTGACACATTGAGGATTTTCCTAGCTCTTCCCATGCTTAGATTTTCCAACAGCTGTGTAACTTTCTTGGGCTCGACCACGTGGAGATCCCGTGCTCATTTGGGACCTACCTTTAGATTTTACCTTTGGAGTTGTGTCGATGTGGTACTTGGAGGCTTTCACTGACTCTTCCCATGCTTAGAATTTTCAATGGTTAGTTCTACCTTTTCCACCTATTTAGGAGTAACTTTGTTGAACCCTAGACACGTGGAGGGCCTGCACTTGTTTGGAGGCTTACCTTTGGATTTTACCTTTGAATTTGCACCGAAGAGACACGTGGAGGCTTCCGCTGGCTCTTCCCATGTTTAGAATTTTCAATGGCCGGTGTAACTTTCTCGAGCTTTGACCACGTGGAGAGCTGAACTCATTTGGTGACCCCACTTTTATTGCACCTTTTGAAAGTGCATTGAGCTGACACATGGCACCTTCTGCGGTTTTGTTTCTTTTATTCGAGTCAACTCACTCTGGGCTTGATTTTGAACCCTTGATTTTAAAGTTCTAGAGTCGAGTGAGAGGTGCAAAAGGGAAAAGAGGGAAGGTGCACACGTGGCACAATAGGGTGTATGCAGGTGCACAAGAGGAAGAGAAGGGATGACTGATTTTAAGGCATGTATTCCGTCTAGAGTACCCTATGGCTTTCATGCCACTTATTTTACTTCAAGACCTCGCCAATCGAAGCTTCCCAACAAATAGTATTGTAATGGTATTGTCTCCTATTTGTAAATTTTACCTTAATAAGTATACATCACAAAAGAGAATGACTCGAGCATGTTCGAGTCGGCTAGTATATTTCTTTCCTACCTAAAACTAAGAATGGACTTTCTATATGGGAGAACATTAAAATAGCAATTGCACATGAGTTGAAAATTACCTAATAATAGTAAGTTTTTGGAGTGATAATTTACAATCTTCAAACTTTAAGACACGAGTTAAAACTAAACAAAAATCAAACAAATCTAAAAAATAATTTAAACAAAACTAATTAAAAACTAAAATCATGCACTCAAGATCAAAATCTCGAGTGGAATGATTTTTTATCATCTCCAAAAAAGGTAACGATTGAGGATAAGTAGTTAGTGTGGGATAGCAGTGGACAAGAACATGCCATCTCAAGGGTAGCATTCAGATGAAGCCACAACACGAAAGAGCATTTTTTCTTTGAATATGATAACACATCTAAATTTTTTTTTCTTGAAATCGGGTACCTGGAAATAACTTCATGAAGAGGCCCACCGGAATTTAACACTTTCCAGCAAGGGTATCTTCAAAGGTGGACACATTCTAAAAAATAAAAAAAGTGATACTCATCTTTGGGTAAATATCATGTTTAGTTGTACTCTTAACTAGTATTTATATTAAAAGGAGGTGCAATGTAGTCATTTAGTGAAAAATCAAAGCACCCCCAAATGAGTCATCAGATATGCTTTTCTAAGGTAGATTCATTTGGTGTGATTCGCATAACATTGAGTTTTCACCAAAGTGTGGGACTTTACAGATGGGAAAACTCTCTAGATTAAAGGTGGTTCCTATTCCTCTATTTAGGTGCATGCATGGAAACTTGCAGAGGACCTATTCCTAAACCTAATCTAAGTTTTACCAAGGAGACATGGATAAAAGGAATACAAGAAATCAAAACTAAGTTATAAGGTGATGCACCAAAGGAATGATGAACATTAGTTTTGTTGATAGACACAAACAAACAAACAAAATGCATACAATAATCAAGCATAGATAACCAAATCTATAATGAAAGACCAGATGAGAGCAAAGGAAATAAGAAAGGATCTAGAATCAATCACAAACCTATTTTATTTCTCTACAAATTTCAATACAATGCATTACAAATAGCCGGAAAGGAAGGAAACGTATTGCAATCTAATGGAAGGTCTGAACTCCATGAATTCCTTTGCCAGAAGGAAAGGGGATCTTGCAAAAACAAAATAATGTCCAACCCTTTATAATGAGTCTCAACCCCACTTTTATAGATTCAACGAGAGGGAGAAAGAGAGATAAGTGGGAAAAAGTTCCAAGCTCAACCACCACTATCAATGCTTCCAACAAAATCTACCCCTGAATCTGTCTTGACTTCATCAACCACTTTGGTTCGATTATTCGAAGGAGGAGGAAACAACGAGCGATTGAATCCAATCTGCTTGTTGGGCAAAAATAGATCTTGCATTAATGGCCTTGAAGAAATTTCTCCATTTTTCTCCCACCTAACCTCTCCAAACTTAAAGTTTCAGATCTTCATGGCGTAGAAGAGGCCGAGATCTTTCCAATGATGTCATATTTTCAATATTTCGAGCCTCAAGTCGGGCTCAAAATATATGCCCTTCTAAATATTTAGGGAAAATTAGGGCAAAAATCAGGTTCATGGGCCCAAAATTTATCTTTTCCCCTTTTTCACAAAATTGCAAAATCTAGAAAGCTCCCATGGCACCCTGCCACTCTACTTGGAAATGTGGCACCCTCGATTAGATGTCGTGGCCAAAACATAACGTTTCACCTTCTTACACCGAAGTGTGAAAATTTCTCAAGTTTTTTTGTCACTCGCTCCTCGTTGCTTGACATGTCCTTGACATGACACATGGCACTTTTGATTGGTGCATGGGGTTCAATGTTGGTTTTTACCTTTTTGAAAAAAGGAAAATTTCCACTTTTTCCTCGATTCCCGCTTCCCGCTTTGACCTTGACTTGGGCTCAAATGCTAACTTTTTCCCTTTGGGTGGAGTTGCGGCCCATTTTGCAACTTTTACATCTTTGGAATAAAAAGGGAAAAAATCCAAATTTTCCCCGATGGCTTGCCTTAGCACTGCTTATTTAGGCTTGCCACATCGCACTTCCTCCGCTCGACCTGCGCAATTTCTATGTTTTTGGCTAAGTCCTTTACTCGGCGGGGTCATATTTCTTGACCGGGGACAAGTGGTAGTTGGGCTCTCATCTAGAAACCATCTCTTTATTTGACCCTTGAGTTAGTATTGTTTGGACACTTGGCACTCTCCGCTGGCCTGCCACCATGTATTGACTATTCAACCCAAATCTGTCCCCATTTTGAGACTAGATGCATGGAGGCTCTGCGCTCGCTTTAAAGCCCGATCAAGATTTTCCTTTGAAGGAACGTTGGGTTGACAATTGGAAGCCTCTACAGGTATTTGGAATTTTCAACAACCTCCTCTTACCTTTTCGGACCTTGGGCTATGTGGCGAATTAGCACTTGTTTGAGCCTCCACTTTGGGCTTCCATTTTGAATTTGTGCTCACCGACACTGGCACCATCCTGCCTAGTCAAATACTTTTCAACGGTTGTGTAACATTTTGGGACTCTGGACGCGTGGAATCCTGGTGCTCGTTTGAGATTCCCTTTTTGGATTCAACTTTGGAGAAGTGTTGTGCTAACACATGGCTCTCTCCAAAGTCTCCTCCATACTTAGTCAATTTTTGGACTCGTTCTGAACTGTTTTGAGCCCGAAGACTTTGGATCTTCACTATTTCTTATTTTACTTACTCCTTGCTTCTCTGTGACACTACTTCTCATTCTCTTATTGCTGTTATTCTATTTCCAAGCCCACATGTTACCCGTTAAATAGATTTAAGAAACAGATTTTCTCGATAGATCCGTTCTCTAAATTTCTCCTACACAGGGTGATTTGATCATCCGAGACCCCACCATTCTATTGTAAAGTCCCTCTGTGACCTTATTTCTTGTACCAATGTCGTCACCGTGGGTTTGAGTCATTTCCTTCATAATTTCCTTAAGTGCGGGACTTGTCTTTACCAAATTTGTAAGGGAGGGTGAATTCGGGATAATAATTTGGTGACTCACGGGGACATCTACCTACTAGATGAAGAGATCAGGTAGCCTTTAAGCGTCTATTGGGCATGGAGTCACAATTAATGGCATGATATCGACCCTTTCTTCAAAATGAACTCCACGATTGCCTGCACTTTCTATGTTACGCCTATCCTTGATCCTCGCCTACGTGTCTCAGTACTCTTAATTTTCATTAGAAAATATTGAAATGGAGTTTCGAGAGTAGAAAATTGTATTGACACAGGGCTTTCATTTGTCCCCTGAATGGACTAAGTTAAAAACATCCTTTATTTTCTTTGCATTTGTTTCATTTTTTGGAACTAACAACTACTACTGATAGCTATCAATGCCTCCTACAAAATATTCCCCAAATCTATCTTAAGCGCATCAACCACTTTGGTTGGGTGCCTCGAAAGGAGGAGGAAACGACAGAGTAGATCAAATCCGATTTGGTTGTTGCGGCAAAAATAGATCCTACATTAATGTCCCTAAAGATGTTTCTCCATTTTCTTTTCGATCTTCATGGCATAGCCTAGGCCGAGATCTTTCCAACGGTGTCATATTTTCAATATTTTGAGCCTCGAGTCGCAAGATATGACCCTCTGAAGATTTAGGGAAAATTAGGGCAAAAATCGGGTTCGCAGGTCAAATTTACCTTTTCCCCATTTTTCGTAAAATTACAAAATCTAGAAAGCTTCCATGGCCCCGCCACTCTACTTGGACACATGGCACCCCCTAGTTGGGTGGTGGGTGAAACATAACGTTTTGCCTTCTTACATCGAAGTGTGAAAATTTCTCAAGGTTTTCCACTGGCTCGCTCCCCGCTACGATGTGTCCTTGACATGACATGTGGCATCTTTTGATTGGCCACGGGGTTCAATGTTGGTTTTGTGCCTTTTTGACAAAAAGGAAAATTTCCACTTTTTCCTCCGATTCCCCGCTTCCCGCTTTGACCTTGACTCGGGCTCAAACGTTGACTTTTTCCCTTTGGGCGAGTTATGGCCCATTTTGCAACTTTTACATCTTTGGAATAAAAGGAAAAAATCCAACTTTTTCCCGATGGCTCACCTTAGCGTTGCTAGTTTAGGCTTGCCACGTGGTGCTTCCTCCACCGCCTACCCAATTTCTATGTTTTTGGCTAAGTCCTTTACTCGGCGGGGTCATATTTCTTGGCGAGGAGGCAACATTTTGCACTCATCTGGAAACCATTTCTTTATTTAACCCTTGAGTTAGTGTTGTTTGGAAACTTGGCACTCTCCGTCGACTTGCCACCATGCATTGACTATTCAACCCGACTTTGTCCCCTTTTGAGATTGGATCCATGGAAGCTTTACACTCGCTTGAAAGATTGATTAATATTTACCCTTGAAGGAGCATCAAGTTGACACTTGGAAGCCTCCATATGTCTTTGGAATTTTCAACAACCTCCCTCTTACCTTTTTAGACCTTGGGCTATGTGGCGAACTAGCGCTTGTTTGAGCCTCTCGGTTTGGGATCCCATTTTGGATTTTCATTGAGCCAACCCGTGACACCTTCTACCTAGTTGAAGAATTTTCAACAACTGTAAATTTTGGGACTCTTGGACGCATGGAAGCTCGACACTTTTTTGAGCTTCCCTTTTTGGATTCAACTTTGGAGAAGCGTTGTACCAACACGTGGCTCTCTCCACTGTCTCCTCCATACTTAGTAAATTTTTGGACTTGTTTTGAACTTTATTGAGCCCGAAGACTTTAGATCTTTTCCGTTTCTTATTTTTATCGCTCTCCCGCTTCTCTGTGACACTACTCCTCCTCTTGTCCCTGCTATTCTATTTCTGAGCCCACCTGTGTCTGTTAAATATATTTAAGACATGAATTCACTCGACATATCCATTCTCTAAATTTCTCCCATTGGGTAATTTGATCTTTTGTAGCCCCGCCACTCCATTGTAATGTCCCTCTGCAACCTTATTTTTCATCCTAGAATGTGAACTCGTGGGTTTGAGTCACTTCCTTCATAATTTCCTTAAGTACAGGACTTGTCTTGACCAAATTTTCTAAGGGATGAATTTGGAATAACAATTTGGTGACTCATGGGGACATCTACCTACTACATAAAGAGATCAGTAGCCTTGAAGCATCCATTGGGCATGGAGTCACAATTAATGGCCTAGTACTGACCCTTCCTTCAAAATGGAATCCCCAACCGCCTACACTTTCTATGTTTTGCTTGTCCCCGAGTCTGCGCCGCATGTTTGCAGACTGTCAATTTTCATAAGAAAATATTGAAATGGAGTTTCTGAGAGTAGAAAATTCTATAGACTTGGGGCTTTCATTTGTCCCTAAATGGATTGACTTAAAAATGTCATTTGGTTTCTCTGCAATTGTTTCATTTTTTGGAACTAGAAACTGCGACAAATAACTATGGATCTTTCTGCCATGAATACTAAAGAGCTTGGCCTCGGTCTATCTAGATAATGGACTATTACAATGTTTACCCAGGGCACATTGAACTTCGCAATGACATAACCTTAGAGCAACAAAACACAACAACAATGTTATGTACAAAGAATCAAATCATACATGCCTCAAATGAGACATGCAGAGTGTGCACAAGCACTTCTTATGCTAAAAAAATCTACTCCTACTCATATACTAACCAAAAAGAAAGAAAATCTTAAACAAATCCTGTTACATGCGGGGAGAAATAGCTTCTCTTTCTCAAAAGGGGAAGCCATGTAATTGTTTTTACAATCTGAATATGGCTGCCTAAATGAATAAAAACTAACTTTAAGCCTTTCCTCCACCCAAATCATCAAGGTATCTAAATTAACCAAAAATACCTCATCAAGCTGATTGGCATTGGGCTCGTGGAGGTGTTAATGATGACCCTTGGTACTTTTATGCTCATCCTCATGCCCTGAAGTAGGCATGACTAGTTTTTTCTTCTCCCTTGGCTCCAATGAAGCCAAATATCTTATTGGGCAAGGTATGGTCCTTTGAATCTACCCATGGTTCTAAACTCTAACTCCAAAAATGGAGTCTTTTTGTGGACCTTATTAGATGGATGGTGAGAGAGAGATGATGATATCTCCTTTCTTTTTCTCTTCCTTCTCTTGTGAAGAACATGGAATACCATGATCTTCCAACCTTGGTTCTAAACGGATGTTGTGAGACACATGCTTTGTTTTTTTAGTGCCCTCCTTTATGGCAGCATGCTCATGTGCTTGGAAGATGGATGATGGAAGATAAAATGATGTGATCTCCATGGGATTTTCTCCATCAAAGAAATCCTCCAAGTTAGATAGATAATCTGCCTCATTTTTGTCCTGTTGCATGTGCTCAACCTCCTCCATGGTGTCCTCCTGATCTACAAATTGATCACCATGGCTCCCTTCATCCTCAAACATGAAGTTTGTAAGTTCAAAATCTTCTTCAACATCAGATATTGAAGGGTATGAAGTGGAAGGAAGAATTAAAGGTTCTCTTGTAGCCTTCTCCACACTTGGAACCTCTGAAACTGTATGGTCCTCCTCCATCATGGGTTCATCAATCAAATTAGGCCCTTGAAATGAAAGCAAAAATCTTCAATGATGTCTTCTTCATTGAGTGGCCTCAACTTTGATTCGATCTCTCCCAATACTCCTCTTCAATGAGACTTGGAGATGGTTATTCTTCCTTTTAATTGGTTGTGAAGCTTGGATAAACTTAGCATCCTCTTCGAGACAAAGTGTCATCATGGACACTTTGCATTCGAGTAAGCAAACCGCTGATCTTCTTCTTCATGTTTTTGTTCCTTCTCTGCTGCAAACTTAGTCTCAGCCACCAATGGCTCTTCAAATTTGATCTCCTCTATTGGCTTGACCATCAAGGGGATCTTTATAAATTCAAATTTGGCAGCCCAACTCTTCAAATTTTCTATCATTTCTTCTCTATTGGGCTCCCATTCTTGTTCTTTTCCTTGACTAGATTCTTGAGTCTCTTCCCAACATGGACGTGGGAAAGCAAGAGGAGTCACAAGTTGGGGTTCAACTAGCTTTGTAATTATTTGTGGTGGGGAGGGATGTGGAACTTCTTGTTTTTTTGGAGGGGATGACTTTTTGGAAGGGAAAGGAGGAGAGGAACTAAAATGGGGTGGAAGACTAGGGAATGGAGAAATGGAATCAACACTTGGGGCGAATGGCCCAGGAAGCTTGGAAATTAGATCTTGGGTTGAGATGGTGTTACTTGAGAAAGAGAAAAAGAAAAGCTATGAGATGTTGGACTTACCCATTGACAAGGTTTTCTTGACTCCAACTCATAAGCCTCGATCTCCTTAGTCCATTGTGCAAGTTGGGACAACATTTCAACCATGAAGTCTAGCTTCTCCTGAGGGTTGTAATGTCTTAGAAAAGGGCCTTCCCATGGACAATGTGCCCTACAACCAATCTTGAATGCCTTCATTTGTGTTATGCCCCTTGAATGAACCATGTCAGCCTCCATTTTTTGAATTTTCTCCAATAAACCAACATTCTCCACATAGTTGTCACCATTGTATGTATCCCCTTGTTCTTGATAAGCTCCATGGCCAAAATGACTTTGACCCTACTCATATGGGTAAGCATAATGGTCCTAGATATGATTATAATGCTGATTTGGAGGAGTTGGGAAATGCATTGGAGGTGGATTGCATTGTTGTAAGTGTGAGTTCCATGAAGGGAATGAAGTCATGATTGCACAACCTCATAGAATGGGAGAAAATGAAAGAGATGGAAGAAGAAAATGGATGAAAATGAGTGGAAATGGATCGAAAAGGTCTGCAACTCGGAGATAGGTTTTTGACCGATGGAGTCACCGATGTGCTTGAATGTGCCTCGAAAAGGCTAAATCCCACCAAGACCACATCAACTTGATGAAATAAAGTGAAGACCTCTTGTCCCACCGGGCATGCCAAAATTGTTGGTGCAAAATCATAGCACCCCCAAATGATTCATCAGATCTACTTTTCTACGGCAGATTCATTTGGTGTCATTCGTATAACATTGAGTTTTCCCAAAGTGTGGGACTTTGTAGATGGGAAAAATATCTAGATTAAATGTTGGTTCCTATTCCTTTGTTTAGGTGCATGTGTGGAAACTTGCAGAGGACCTATTCCTAAACCTAATATAATTTTTACCAGGGAGACAGGGATAAAAGGAATACAAGAAATCAAAACTAAGCTACAAGGTGATGCACCAAAGGAATGATGAACATTAGTTTTGTTGATAGACACAAACTCACCAAATGCATACAATAATAAAGCAAAAATAGCCGGATCTATAATGAGAGACTAGATGAGAGAAAAGGAAACAAGAAACGATATAGAATCAATCACAAACGTGTTTTATTTCTCTGTCAGATTGATTGATTACAAATGGCTGAAGGCAAGAAATGTATTACAATCTAATGGAAGGTCTGAACTCCATGAATTCCTTTTCTAGAAGGAAAGGGGAGCTTGCAAAAACAAAAGAATTTCCAACCCTTTATAATGAGTCTCAACCCTACTTTTATAGATTCAACACAAAGGGGAGAAAGAGAGAGAAGTGGGAAAAAGTTCCAAGCTCAACCACCGCTATTAATGCCTCCTACAAAATCTTCCCCCAAATCTTTCTTGATCGTATCAATGATAGGTTTGGTGCCTTGAAGGAGGAGGAAATGACAGAGAAAATTGAATCTGATCTAGTTGTTGGGGCAAAAATAGATCCTACATTAATGTCCCTGAAGACATTTCTCCGTTTTTCTCCCTCCTAAACTCTCTAAAATTAAATTTTCAGATCTTCATAGTGTAGATGAGGCCAAAATATTTTCAACGGTGTCAAATTTTCAATATTTCAAGCCTTGAGTTGAAAGATATGCCCCTTTGAAGATTTAGGACAAATTAGGAAAAAAATTAGGGTCATGGGTTCAGAATTTACCTTTTCCTCCTTTTTCACAAAATTATAAAATATAGAAAGCTCCCGCAGCCCCACCGCTCTGCTTAGACATGTGGCAATCTAGTTGACTATCGGACCGAAACATAATGTTTCACCTTCTAACATCGAAGTGTGAAAATTTCTCAACGCTTTCCACCAGCTCACTCCCCGCTACTGATGTGTCCTTGACATGACACGTGGCACTTTTGATTGGCCACAAGGCTCAATGTTGGTTTTGTGCCTTTTTGACAAAAAGATAAATCCAAATTTTCCCTCAGTGGCTCGCCTTAGCGCTGCTGGTTTAGGCTTACCATGTGGCACTTCCTCCACCGACCTGCCCGATTTCTATGTTTTTGGCTAATTTCTTTTCTTGGCGGGGTCATATTTCTTAACTGGTGACAAGCGGTGGTCTCGTGCTTGTCTGGAAACCCCATCTTTATTCGACCCTTGAGTTAGTATCATTTGGACACTTAGCACTCTCCACCGGCCTGCCACCATGCATTGACTATTCAACCCGACTCTATCCCCTTTTTTAGACTAGACGTGTGGAGGCTCCGCGCTCACTTGAAAGCCCAATCAAGATTTGCCTTTGAAGGAGCATCGGGTTGACACTTGAAGCCTCATGAAAAATTTCATCATGACAAGTCTTGTAGGACTTGTCATGATGAAATTTTTGGGGGCGAATTTGGGATAACCATTGCCGTTGATATTAAAATATGAGTTCTTATAGATTCATTAAAGCAATTTTAAGATATATTAAAGAGATATTTTTGACTTGGGTAGTAACATACATAAGATTTGAAGAGGCATATTCTACCTATATAGCAAGACAACAAAGGTATATATCTTACAACCGATCGATCATTGTGTTGCTAAGATGAGCACTTGTAATGCAATTTTGTCTCTATTGATATAAGGATCATAATATATTACTACAGAGCAGGCCAACTAACTAAGGTGGGATTGATTTTTCGACTCAATGTGTATTTTTGGAGTCGTAGAATTAATTGCTCAACCCTACATCACCAAGCATGTTTTCTACCACCATTGCTACTCGATGTAAATTGAGGAGCGATGCTTGTATGTGATTGAGCTCTTGCTTATTGGTACCATGTGTTTATGTGGAAACTAAAATGACTCGCCATTTTTTCATGGACTCTTTAGCTTTAAAAATAATGAAGTCGTGGACCAACCTACACATGCCACAAACTCCGTGATGTCATTTAAGTAACAACTAAACAATGTAGTCGAATATGTGACCATGCCACAAAATTACAAATGCCATACAACCGTGGGGAATTAAAATTGAAATGTAGTCAATGCCTTTATAAGAGGTGTCATAGGAAAATGTCTTCCCTATTCCACAACGGTTGTAAGACCCATGCCATGTTTTTGAAGGTCAAGCAAGAAAATATAATGATCTCATAACCAATCCTTCATTATTTTAGTAAGAGACTCACATCCATTAGGGTGTCACTATTATATACGTATCTTGCGTTAGTAAGAGGACACCTCCATTACTATCTCAACCCCTATTGGTGTTAGGATCATGTGATATAATGAGGTTTACATGTCACTAAGGACCAATCAAATCAACCAATAAAGGACTTATTTATTAAATGGGATATTAATTAGAGTCATCGAATAAATTGTAAGATGTCTCAAGAGGTATATTTGACTCGAGTATTAAGGCATAAATTTAAACACAATTTTACATGTTGCATTTTACATTTGTTATAAGTGCCTTACTGAGCACTATAGCTTGGAGTTTTTGTGTGGAATTATAACTACAAGTTAATTGATCGAGATCAAATCTTAACATCTATACCAAACATTCTTATAGCTTTTCTTGAGAGAGGTTGGAACAAGTCAACATTTTTGTAAGTACCTTACCGCACACCTGCAGTTTAGTTTAACAAGTCAAAAAAATCAAGTGCCTTACCTACCACCCTCGTTTGATTTTTTGAGTGGTATGGATGTAGTTTGAAATTACAACAACTAATTGAATTTATATCAAATCCCAACATGAAATGTAATTTCTTTTCCAAGAAAGATTAAACCGCTTCTTGAGAGATGTTATATGAGTGAATTATGTCAAAAAATTTATGTACATTCTATATGCTAAACATTTTACATACATATCTATCTCACCATTTAAAATTATGACATCTAACAAAAATCTCCTTTCTATAATCATTTTCAGCATCCGTATCTTGCTTTGAAGTTCCCATTTTCACATAGGCCAAGAGTATGTTGGCAAAGGTTGTGGAGTATATATTTACACCTTTCAATTTCATACACTTGTATTTTTTAAGGCCTTTTCAACAAACCCATTTTGTGAACAACGTCTTATAACAACAATCCATATTACCACATTTGTTCAAAGTATTTTTTCAAATATTTATCATACTCTATATATTGCAATCATTGCATTCCATGAGATGACATCTCTCGATTTAGAGATGACATGTCTCAAATTTATTTTGTTAAATATCTCACATACCTTATATATACTTCTACATTTTCAGTCATATCAACCAGAGCACCTACAACTACAATATCCAGCAAAAACTAGTTTCCATTATGCTTTGATGGATTTCCACACCGTCTTCAAAGCTCTTATGACACCACAATCTGAGAGTATGTTTTCACATTTTACATACATAGCTACCTAAACATTTCCAATTTCAATATCTATCAAAAATCCCTTTTGCATAATTCTTAGATGAATGTCCATCCCCATTTTTAAAGCTACCATTTTGGAATAGGGTTAGAGGATGTTAGAAAATTTTGTGGAGTTTAGCATGGTGAATATTCTCCTATCATAATATTTTGTGAGATGACATTCATTGTATATAATTCCTCATTTTTGTTCATATCAACAAGGGCACTGCAATCGAATCATCTAAAAAAAAATAGTTTCCATTATTCTTTGGTTGATGTCCATACCCCGCTTCAAAGCTCTTGTTTTTCCGGACCGTGTATTCCAGAGACAATGAACAGAGCATTCAATGAGGGGCCACCATACAAGACAAGATCCAAATGCCACCGTTTTTTGTCCAAGATGTATGGTCCGAGGTTTCCATCGAATCTAATGTCATTCTTCTCTGTAATTCACCTCTAGGGCCATAATCCCATGGTGTAAAACTAAATTGATCGCTTGACTAGGATCAACTCAAATCGTCCAAAATTGCAAAACTCTCAACTTAGTTTAAATTTGGATTTCATTTGAATTATTTTACACTATGCCTACATACCTACATTTCTAATTGCAATTACAAACTAGTGGGTAATGACATTCACAAGTTCTAGAATAATATGCACAACCTCTAATCTATATGTGAAGCAATAGTCGATTTTTTTCAAAACTACTACAACCAAGTACATGTGTTGGGCAAGGCTTTCAATTCATCGTTGACATCTAGTTATGATTTTGGGTGATTAATGATGATTTGTGAAGGAAGTAAGATGCAAGAAGGTGAGGTAAAACAAAGAAAAGATATAGAAAATACTATATAAAACAAATTATTTATATTAAAAAAATTCGAGCTTCGTTACTCGATTTTTGATTTTCTCTTCTATTATAAAATAAATACAAATGCATCAAATATATTGAGGACTTTCGAAAGAGATAGCCACTTGAGCAAGCTAAAAAGAGCAATAAACATTAAATGTGCATGGGTAAAAGAGAAGGTTTTACAATCAATTGGAAACATACTCCAGATCCTTGTCTTTGAAAACATCTGTTTGACTTAATTAAGTAGTTGAGATTACACAAATCCCAACACTCCCCTTAATCTTAACTACCATCTACACCTAGACATTCTCTAAGATACACAAAAGTATCCTTTGGTAAAAGTTTCATGATAATGTCGGAAAAATGGTCTTCGACTTATAGAAGTCTATATATATCTCACCATTGTTGACAAGCTCCCTAATGAAGTGATATCTCGGTGTCGATATGTTTTCTCCACTTGTGAAACACATGATTCTTTGACAATGAAATTTTTGAATTGTTGTGGCGAGAAGAGATGTGTGGCTTCTTCTTGATAGTGTTCCAAATCTTCTAGAACTCTCCTCATCCATACTTCCCGACAAGCTATTGCTATGGATGCTACATATTGTTCTTCTATAGACAAGAGAGTAACAATGGGATGCTTCTTAGATGCCCATGTGATCTGCACCTAAACTAAAATTAAATACATAGCCATGTGTGATTTTCTTATCATCAATGTTACCTACACAGTCACTATTTGTATATCCAATTAATTTGAAATCATCAGATGGTGCATACAAAATTCTATAATTCGTAGTACCAATAACATATCTTAGTATCCTCTTTCCTATAAGCTAGTATGATTCTTTAGGAGTCTCCATGAACCTTGAGATGAGATTAACTCCATACAAGATATCTGGCCTTGTTTTCATCAAGTACATCATACTTCCAACAAGTCTTTTGTACAATGTTGGATCAACATTAGATCCCTTATTTTCTTTGCTTAGTTTGACACCCATAACAACCGGTGTTGTTTGTGCATTGTTTTTGGATTTATTTTCAACATATTCAATCTCTTTAACACATCATTTGCATAGTTTTACTGACATATGAATATGCCTTCTTTAGATTGAGTCACTTTTATGCCTAAAAATTATTTCATCAACCCTAGATCTGTCATTTTGAATTCCTTCTTCATGGCTAAATTAAACAAGACAATAGACATTTTCAGTGAATATGAGGTCATTGACATATTAACAAACTACTAGAATTTGACCTCTATTGTTTATCTTGGTGTATAGGGTTGGCTCATTTCTACTTTTGTTGAATCCATTTTACAAAAATATGAATATATTCTATCGTACCAAGATCTTGAAGCTTGCTTTAGGCCATACAATTCCTTTTCAATCTACTGAATTTAAGCTCTTGTCCATATATTTCATATCCAAGTGGATTTTGAACATAAAATTATTCTTCCATAAAACCATTCAAGAGTGTTGACTTGACATCCATTTGTTGTAATTTCTACTTGTTCTAAGCTATTATGGCTAAGACAGCTCTAACTATGTCATGTCTAGCCACAGTGCAAAGATTTCACTATAAACAATTCCAAGTTGTTGTGAGAAATCCTACGTCATAACATTGCCTTGTACTTTCCTACATTGTCGTATACATTGAATTTGGTTTTATAGACCCACTTAACACCCATAACATCCTTACTTTCGACAGATTGACTAAGTCCCAAGTTTGATTCTTCTTAATAGAATCCATTTCTTCATCCATAACTTCTATCCATTCTTCATTTTCTCGCAGATTTTCAACATAAACAAGATCGTCTTGTGAAAACACTGCAAAATCAAAGTATAACTCTTCATCTTGCTAAACTCGATCAGATATCTCCCTTAGACTTCTTTTCTTCTTGGAAGTATTTCTAAAATGAGACATGAGTTCTCGCCAAAGTTGGGTTGGATGAATCACTATTTCATGGAATTTTAGTTCCCGCGCACCGACGCTTCACCAAGCCGAGAGTTTATTCTAGGTCTCCATGTTACCTTTGGAGTAGGTGTCCTAAAATTGACTCTTGAGTGAGTTCTTTGAGGGATGTAAGTTGTCAATGCATTTTGAGGAGTTATTATTGCACTCGCTTGATCGAGGGTTGTAGACTCAAGTTGTTCTTGGAGCAAGCCCTTGCAGAGCTGGTTAATTGTCCTATGCACCACTTTTGTCAACTTCATACCATTCATGAGATACCTCTACAGAGATACCTAGCACTTTATCAGCTCTTCCATCCAAGACTTCATTCTCTATAAAATCAACATCTCTACTGATAATATCCTTCTTGGTGATGGGATTATACATCCGATAGGCCTATGAATGCCCACCGTAACCCAAAAAAATGCATTTTCACCTTTATCATCTAGTTTCCTTCTCAATACTTTAGGCATTAGAGCATATGCAACACATCCAAACACTCTTAAATGTGCAACATTATGCTTTTTCCGCTCCATGCTTCTCGAGGAACCTTTTCCTTTAAAATTTTCATTGGGAATATTTTTAATAGGTATGTTGCACAAAAACTACTTTTGCCCAATACTCATTTGGAAAGTGTTTTTCCTTTAGTAGACTCCTTGCCATGTCCATGAGAGCCTTATTTTCTTTTCTCTTTACATTGCTCTGCTGAGATGTATACCTTGTTGTCTATCACTTATGTATTTCATTTTCCTTGAGAAAATTTAAAAATTCATTTGATATATACTCATCACCTCTATCTGATATCAACACTTTGATAAAATGACCACTATGCTTCTCTACGAGGGTGTTGAATTCTTTAAAAATATCAAAAACATATGATTTGTGCTTTAGGAAGTATACCCATGTTTTCTTGTTGAAGTCATCAATGAAGGTAAGAAAATACATGCTTCCCTTGTTGAGGGTGTCTCCGTAGGTACACATAGGTTTGTGTGGATGATTTCAAGGGGCTCTTGAGCTCTATATACCTTTTAACCAGAAATATTCCCATGTGCTGCTTTGCAAGAATGTAACTTTGGCATGGCATTTTAGGCGACTTGATAAATGGTATTCCATTCACCATGTTCTTCTTGTAGAGAAAATTAATGCCATTAAATTGTAAGTTTCCAATCCTTAGTGTCAAAGCCAATCCTAATTTTATTGATTGACTTGGAGTAAAAATGGAGATGTCATGCTTGGAAATCCTCTTTTAGTGAGGTCTTGACATTCCATAGATGATTTAGAGTTAGCACCCGCTAGGTTTAAAAGTCCTTCCTGAAAATATTTTTCTTCACCCATAGGTGGTTGAGAGATTGCGCCTGCTAGGCTCAAAAATAATTCTCCTTCAATTTTTTTTATTTTCACCCTTCTTTGAAAAATTCCTAGAGCCCACTAATATTGAGGAACCTCCTTAAGAAAAAATTGTTCTTCTTTGTTTTAAAGATGCCTATCACATGCCAGGGTTTAACAACCTCCTTGACAAAATTTTTGTTCTTCTTTATCACCTGGAAGATGCCTAGTGCCCGCTAGGGTTGAGGAACCTCCTTGAGAAAAAAATTGTTCTTCTTTGTTTAGAAGATGCCTAGTGCCTACTAGGGTTGGGGAACCTCCTTGAGAAATTTTTGTTCTTCTTTGTTTTCTTAAATCATATTTTTTTGACATTCAATAGCATAATACCCATACTTTTTGCAATAATAATAATGTATATTATATCTATGATAACTTTCTTCCTATGAATGGTTGTGACAATGATTGTGAGAGGAGCTTCTACCTCTACCTCTTCTTGAAAAATCAATTGAGTTGGATCTAGAGTTTTCTTGACTACTTAAACATGGAGATCTACCTCCTTTTGCATAAAATCTTCCTCTTCCTCTTCTGTTCGCAAATCTTCCTCTACCTCTTCTAACTGAAACTTAACTCTTAAAGGAATGGTCTAAAGAGGAGCTTCTAGATCATTAAGTTTTTCTTCATGGGATAACAGATCCCATTGTCTCATCTACAAGGAGCCGAGTCATAGACTCTTCAATGGCAACAACAATGGAGTTGAACTTGGCTGGTAGACTCCTAAGAATTTTTTCTATGACCCTTTCGTCCTCTAAAGTCTCTCCATGGGACCTAATCTAGTTTATTGCACCCATCCCATAGTAAACAAAAATAAACACTATCGATTCTCTCATTTCAATATATTCAAAATATCTCCTCAACATTTCCAGTTTGGAAAGTTTTACGTTATTGGTGCCTTGATAGGTAGTTTCTAAGATATCTCGTGCTTTCTTAGACCTACTGGTTATGGCTACTCTAGAGAATATAGAAATTTCTAGACCTTGATTATAAAAACTAGATTTTTTTGCCCATTTTCCTATTTTCCTTAAGCAAATCCTTGTTTGTTTGTGACAAAGCATTATATGTTGCTTGATCTTGTGGTTCTAGGAAGCCATTTTTGACAAGCTCCTAGGTATCTTGACTACAGAAAAGGGTTTTCATTCTAATATCCCAATAATCATAGTTTTTTCCATTAAAAATAGGGATTTGGGGCTGGAGTAGACTGCTGCTAGTGCTAGCCATGGCTAAAAACATAAAACACATATTTAAACAAGAAAAATCACACGATTTAAAAGCAAAAACTATAACCTATTAGAAAAAGAACACCTACGTTTGTCTAAAATCACACGCCCAAAATGAGGATTTTGGCTCTAATACCATTTGAAGAAAGTAGGATATAAAAAGTTAAGGTAGAATAGAGAAGAGATATAGAAAATAATATATAAAACAATTTATTGGTATTAAAAATTTTCTAGAGCCTTCTTTCTCAATTTTTGGATTTTCTATTCTCTTTTAAAATGCATACAAATTCCTCAAATATATTGAGTACTTTGAAAATATATATCTTCTCAAGAAATCTAGAAAGAGTACCAAACATTAAATGTGTATGAGTAGGAGAGAATATTTTACAATCAATTGGAAATATACTCCAGATCCTTGTGCTAAAAAAATGTCCAACTTAATTAAGTAGTTGATATTTCACAAATCCCAACAAGTTGAAGTTTTTTTAAGGTTTTCAAAAATAATTGGCAATATGAAGATGTCCTGAAAACCAAAAATAATGAAAAAAACTAACTCGGTTGTGGAACAAGCTAGCGAAATTAAAACAATGGAAGACTACATCTTTACTAACTCCTCCCACTTATCCTAATATGAATTATAAATTTTCCAAAGATGGTATATCATCATCTTAGTACACAAGGATTTTAATGAGATGCATCTCTCTCAAATAGATAGAACAAAATGCAATTCCATAAAAACTATATTAAAATCTCACTTCAATTACTTACTCCAAAGACATGATTGTTTATGACTACTTAGCAATTGTATAATTTTCAAAGAAAATTGTAGTGGTGAATCTTTGTTAATTCACAATATTTGAGTTTTTTAAATTTTGGATTTTCATGAATTTTTAGGAGTTGGCTTGCTTTCTATTTCTCTTGAATTTTCTAGGTACAAGTTACTATTGATGCATAATCACAACACCCTTGAATGTCTACAACTCGATGGGTTGAAACCATCAATGTGATAGCATAACATGGAGCTTTTCCCAAAGTGTGGGAGTTTGGAATCGAGAAATCTCTCCGGATGAAGGTCGGTTCCTATTCCTCTTGTTTTGATGTACACCTTCAAATTGTAGAAGATCTTCTCTAAAACCTACTCTAACTTGCCAAGGAGACAGGGTTAAAAGATGCACAAAAATAAACCTAAACTAACAAAGGTGATGCACCAAAGGAATGTTGAACACTTTCTTTTCCATTAAACTCAAACCATTAAAAATGTAATACAACCACCATGCACAGATAACCCAGTTTATAATGAGAGATCAACTGAAGACAATGAACACAAGAGAGGGTTGAGATCATCCACAGACCTATCCTTATTGCTCCACAAATTTGATACAGTCCATTATAATGGCCAAGAGGCAAAAACTTGCATTAAAACTTGAATGGGAGGTTTAAACTCTGCAAGATCACTTATAGACAGAGATGAAGGGAGGGTGCAAAGCCAAAATGTCCAACCTTTAGAAAAATTCCCTCTCTTACAATACATAGGAATAATGAGAGAGAGAGATAGAAGAATTTAAAAATCATACTTTAACCACCCAAAAACTTTGAATTCACCTACAATAGTGATGGATTCTCTTTGGAAAACCCATGCCTCTATGTACTATTCCTTATTGGGCAAGAAATGAAGCCCATACCTTCATTATGGTGGTAGGTGAGAAACCTTGAACACTCACTAAAAATGGCGGACTATATTTCTTCATTTTGAATAACCTAGTTTCACTTAAATTAAGATATTCGCACGTAGTTGTGTACAAGATGCCGAGATATTTCCAAAAATTCCTCTCTTGCTCAAATCTTGCCTCCCAATAAAAGTTGAGGCCACCCAAGGTCGAGGTGTCATTCTATAAAAATGGCAAGTGGATGGCTCTGTCTTCTTCGGAGTTCAAAATTCATGCAACCTTTGAAACCCAAAAACTAAAACTTTCAGAAATTTCCAATTCAAACATCAAAACACTTTTCATCCGCCAAAATGCTTGAGAGTTCCAAACTCTAAAACCCAAAAAGTCACGAAATCAAAGTCTGAAATTTTGGACTTTCAGTTTCGTGAGTTTAAGATATTGAGTTGTCTTTTTCAATTTTTCTCACCGAGATCTCTGAAAATATGAAGTCTAAAACCCCAAAAGTCTGAAATTGTGTATTTTTGGAGTTTCAAGTTTCAGAAATTTTTCTCATCTTTTCAACCGATTTGCTTCCCGAGATCTCCAAAACCTCAAAACCTGAAAGTATAAAATTTCAAACTTTCAGAGTTAAGGACTTCAGATCTTTTATCTTTCACGCTCACCGAGAATTAAAAACCCAAAATTCCAAAATTTTAGACTTTTAGAGTTCGGGATTTCAGACTTTTGTTGTTGTTTTTCCAACTTCGCGCTCCGAGAGACCCAAAACCCGAAAGTCCGAAAGTTTGGACTTTCAAAGTTTGAGATTTCGACCTTTTTTGAGTCCTTTTCCGCTCGTGTATAGCCATTGCCTAGCTCGACTACAACTTGATCTTTGTAATAGAGATGTCATCTCTCATGGCCAAATGGTCCCATTCAATTTCTCCTATGCAAGGTCGTGTTTGATTGATTTTTCCCGAGGGGGAAAAATTGGACATCAATTACATATTTGGGTCTGTTTTCCTAGCATTTACACTAATATTCGACTATTTATATTTGAAACACCTTTACTGTGAAAGAGAAATTTGCCACGTTCACCTTCATATAAAATATACTAATTACGATTCCATTATTAAACATCAAATTCCACTCATAATTACTATGTGATATCGACTAAGAGAATGTATGTGTTTGTTGACCATGTAAGCATACATCATGATACCTAATAATAACATACATCATGCTACAGTGTAGATCATTACAAGTGGCATCAAAGCTTGATCTTGGCTAGAACTGCATAATAACCCTAATTGTTAATATTTAGCTATATCTCCAAATATATAGCGATTTTTTTCGTAATTTTTCCTGGTGGTTTTGTGAAATCCATCAAGTAAGTTCTTCTCCAAATTTGAAGACATTTTGGCTTGTTTGAAAAAATTTATATCAATTTTAGGTTTTCTATAAATTTTCTCTATAGATCGCAAATTGTGGAACTTCTCCAAGTTCTTTACATTCAAGTAAAGGGTGAAGATTCGTAGAGCCTATTTTAGTAAATGAAGGTAAGACATTGCAAATTGGCAAAGTAAGTACCCCACAAGAGAAATCTGAATTTATTCAACTTTTTCAAGAGTTCCCAGATGTCTTTGCTTGGACTTACAAGGATTTAAGAGGTTTCAACCCAAAGTTGGCACAACATACTATTGAGCTAGATCTGGAATCCAAGCCTATCAGGCAGAAGCAAAGGCCAATGAATCCCCATATTGAACCTCTCATGAGAAAAGAGTTGAAAAAGCTAATTGAGGCTAGTATCATCTTCCCTATCAAACATTCAAGTTGGGTTGCAAACTTGGTGCCAGTAAGAAAGAGAAATGGAGAAATAAGATTGTGTGTGGACTTACGTGATCTAAATAGAGCATCACTCAAGGATAATTATCCACTTCCATCAATGGAATGAATCTTGCCGGTTATAGCTAGTTTAGAAAGGTTTTCATTGCTAGATGGATACTCAGGCTATAATCGAATAATGGTGAAGGAATAAGATTAATTCAAGATAACTTTCACTACAAAATGGGGCACATATGCTTACAAGAAGATGCCATTTGGACTGTCAAACACCGGAGCAACATTGCAGCGAGCTATGGATATGGTGTTCAAAGGCTTAATCAACAAGATAGTGCTTGACATACCTAAATGATATCATTGTCTTCTCAAAGAATGTAGTAGACCATCTCTTTTACCTCGGAAAGTGTTTCGTAGGTTTAGAAGGTTTGGAGTGTCATTGAATCCGAAGAAGTGTGTATTCTTGGCACACGAGGGAAAATTGTTGGGTGAGATTGTCTCAAGGGAAGGTTTAACAATTGATCCTAAAAGGTTTGAAGCCATCCAAGCACTTCCATTTCCACACCACAAGAAATCTCTCTAAAGCTTCTTGGGAAGGATAACATTTGTCCGCAAATTTTTGCCTAATTATGCCACCCTTGTGAAGCCATTAACAATGAAGTTTAAGAAGATTCCCGCATTCAAATGGATAGCAAAAAGCATAGAGACTTTTGAGAACATTAAGCATGCAATATCGTGAGCTCCAACTCTTATCAACCCAAACCTTTTAAAGGAATTCATGTTGTATGCTTTTGGAGGATCAGATACAATTGCAAATATCTTGATACAACTGAATAGAGAACGTTTAGAACAGCCCATAACATTCTTCATTCAAATCCTGGAAGATTACGAAGTAAAGTATTCTTTCATTGAAAAGCATGTCCTTGCTTGTCATCAGGAGTTTGAAGAAGTTCAAACACTTGGTCTCGAACAATAAGATTCAACTGTTGGTGTCTCATGTTGGTGTCAAGGACTTTCTCCTAAACAAGGATTTGAATGAGAAGAGAGTAGGTTGGATCACTCGAGTGATGGAATATAATATTGAAATCAAAGTGACCAAGCTGGTTTGTGGAAAAGGTTTGTGTGAGAAGCTCACTTCCAAACAACTTGATTGGTCAAAAGATGAAGTAGATGTTGTCCTGTTACTCTAGAATGATCAAGAACAACCAGATAATGATGCACCCATCCCATGTTGGACCCTAGACATGGTGCATTATCTCCAAACAGGTTTGTGCCCTCCGTAATGGAACAAAGCTAAGAGGAGATACTTTAGATTACAAGCCATCCTGTATGTACTCATTAATGGCATCTTGTTAAAGAAGGACATCAATGGTGTTATATTAATATGCCTTGGAACAAGTCAAGTTGGGAGGATAGTACATGAGTTCCATGACGGAGAAGTAGGAGGTCACTTTTCTCCATGAGTAATCATTAGGAATATCTATGTTGTAGTGTGAACATAGAATATTATGTAAGTGATTATATTATCTAGGATGATATAATATGTGTTGTAATAATTAATTACATTATTGTAAATGTAATTATGAGTGGGTGAGTAAATATTTTTATGAGTTGTTGAGTAAACAAATCATTAACAATATTAATTTTGTGAGAAAAAAATCTCATGTAAAATAGCATGGAGTTGTTTTAGGAGTTATGTGTGGAGATATTTATGGAGATTATATCTCCTTAAATAGGAACAACATCTCCTATTTAAATAGATGTAATACTTCCTATGAATGTAGCAAGAATAAAGAGTAAGATTTCAAATTTTCTTTATGCAATTATGATATTAATTTTTAATTTGGTAACAGAGCAGGTTTGATGCAAGAAATTTCAGTGCTTTCATGATCAAATCCGTCTCAAAGAATATATCATATTTTTCGTTTCTGGATGTGGGTTTTCCTATAATTTTTCATGCAGAATAACATGCTGGTCAAGAAAATACAAAAGAAATTTCAGAAGAACCCAGAACGCAGTTTGGAAGAAATACGGATTTTACAATGAAGCTATCAAATTAAGCACATCAATTCTTCTATCTTGAAAGTTTTCTCAATTTTCAATAATGTTGAATTGTTAATACAATTTCTTGACTTGCTTGGAGGATTAAAGGTATTCAATATAAAATTTTAAAGTACTTGATTCAATTTTGTATTTTTTTATCAGTATTGTACAAAATAATGGAGAAACTAAATCTGATTGAAAAGTTTGAAGGACAAGATTTCCATACATGGCAACTACAGATGCAATTACATTTAATAGAAAAGGATCTATGGGATGTCGTGAAGTCTAATTCAACTCCACCCACTTTGGAGGAAATGAATTGAAAAAGTGGAATGCAAAAGATTAGAGAGCATTGGGTACCATTGGTCTGGGCTTATCAAAAGCCTATCTACATCATGTGGATTTCACAAAATTTGCAAAAGAAATTTGGGAGTCTCTTAACAAATTGTTTGGTTCTCAAGTTGAAATGGCAAAGACTACACTTTGAAGCAACACTTGTATGGGTTGAAAATGGAAGAGAACTAGAAAATGGCAGATCATATAAGTAAGTTTCGTTCTTTGCTAAATCAACTAGCTGGAATTAAAGAACATGTAAAAGATGATGATGCTAAAGCTATTCTTCTTAATAGCATGCCTAAGAGTTACTCAAATATTGTATTTACTTTGAGTAAAATTACTATTAGTCTAGAAGGAGTGATTTCTACATTGTTAGAACAAAGTAGTCATGAAGAACATGAAGAAGTACTATATGTAGGAAACAAACCTAGCTCCTCATCTAAGAAGGAAAAACATAAACCAAAGAAGGTTCCTTCACATGGAAAAATAAAATGCTTTTATTGTAATGAGATTGGGCATGTAATATTGAACTGTAAAAAGAGAGCTCAGGATCTTCTTGATGATAAGATAGATCAGAAAGCCCTTCTAGCTGAAGTAGAAATTGATTGGGAAGTCTACTCAACTGATGAAGAACTTTCATGTCCTAGTAATGAGGATTTCCTATGGTAGAATCTTTTCTTGTTGGAGGAAGGAGGCAATGGAGGAAGGAGGAAAATCAGCGTCCTCTCGTCATTCACCAACGATGGGGTCATGAGATGATGTGGTGATATTTTATTTCAGTTATGTGGTGTGTTTATACACAAGGGGGTGAAACTAGTTTCATGTTTTGATTTTAATGTGTTCATATAGACTAACAACAGTTCCTGAGTCTCTATTTGGTGTGGAAGAAGAAAACTACTTGACTCAGCTTACAGGGGAAAATCATCTACGTACGGTCTCTCTGATCAGCCGTACGGTCCTTTTAGTTGACGCCATACTTCAGTGAAAGGTACTTCGTTAGAAGGTGATCAGTCTATGAAGATGTTCATACGACAAGGATGATCATTAGCAGCAAGATCCGATAGCAAGATCCAAAGTGAATGGATACTCGACAAGTTTGATGTTTCCAGGAGCTCTTACCCCATGTTCACACTAAGGGGGTGAATGTTAGGAATATCTATGTTGTAGTGTGAACATAGAATATTATGTAAGTGATTATATTATCTAGGATAATATAATATGTGTTGTAATAATTAATTACATTATTGTAAATGTAATTATGAGTGGGTGAGTAAATATTGTTATGAGTTGTTGAGTAAACAAATCATTAACAATATTAGTTTTGTGAGAAAACAAAATCTCACATAAAATAGCATGGAGTTGTTTTAGGAGTTATGTGTGGAGATATTTATGGAGATTATATCTCCTTAAATATAGGAACAACATCTCCTATTTAAATGGATGTAATACTTCCTATGAATGTAGTAAGAATAAAGAGTAAGATTTCAAATTTTCTTTATGCAATTATGATATTAATTTTTCAAGAACAACTCTCAAAATCATGAAGGCTGGTTATTATTGGCCTATGGTGTTCAATGATTTCTACTCATGGGTCACGAAATGCAAGAGATGTGCATTCTTCATAGGGAAAGAAAGGTTAGCAACACTACTCCTTTGTCGATTTCATAAATTAACCATTCATGCGATGGGGATTGACGTCATTGGGGTTATCAATCCAAATTCAAGTCAAGGCCACAAGTGGATACTTAGGGCAACAGACTATTTCACAAAGTGGACTGAAGCAATGGCACTCAAGGCGGAAAATGGATCCAACATCTTGGATTTCTATGAAGGGATAGTCACAAGGTTTGGTGTCCCTGCCACTATCATATGAAACAATACATTGGCATTCCTTGGCACAAAGATCACTAAATCAGCTATTAAGAATGGTGTGTACCTCAGCACTTCATCAATTTATTACCCTTAAGGTAATGGTCAAGTAGAGTCTATGAACAAGAACCTACTAAGAATCATAAGGAGAACTCTTGATGAGAATTAGAGAAATTGGCACACAAAGATCAAATCAGCTCTATGGGATGATAGGATCATGCCCAAGGGGTCTACATGAAGATCTCCATACAAGCTTTTATACGAGAAAGAATTAGTTCTACCTATATCACTTGAGTTTCAAGCATTAGAACTCATGAAATAGTCGAACTAGCTGAGTTTGAGCCTATGGAAATTAGGTATGTAGAGCTGATGGAATTAGAATAAACTAGAGAACATGTAATGTAGACCATGGAAAAGGATCAAGCATTGATCAAGAAGAGTTTTGACAAGAAAGCTAAGGCCGAGGATATTGCAAGTCGGAGATTTGGCTCAAGTGGGATGTTGATCGTGAAAAACTAGGAAAGCATTCCAAGTTTGATACCATATGGAGTGGTCCATACATGATCATTGAATACAAAGGTAAAGCAATGCCTTCAGTTGGCTAAGTTAGATGGTGAAGAGTTGCAGATTCCGGTCAATGGAATCTATCTCAAACATTGCTACTAGAAAGAGAATTTCTCACCCTTGTAAATATTAATTTAGAATTTACATTCCTCTAAGTGATTATGAACATTGTACTACTATTAGAATATTTTTCATTTCCCTACGTGTTGGCACACATGTCTTATTGCTTCTAGTGTATGAATTTTTACAGTTCATCGAGCCCCTAGAGAAGAATTTGTAGCCACAGGAGAATCAAATCACCAAATGTTTCAATGACTTAAGGATGCAGGGGTTTTCAAACTTCAAATCAAATGAGAAATTACAAGATAGACTCAATACCCAATGGATTCCTACAGGAAGATGGCCATACTTCATCTAGTAGGTAGATAACCCGACTAATCCACCTAAATTATTATCTAAAATTCATCCCTCAAGGTAATTTTGATAACATGCATCAGATTCTTTAGTTTCGAGTAAGTAGAATTGATTTAAGGCCCAAAATCATACTTTGGGGGGCTCCTTTGGTTTCTCTCTAACTTCCCCATACAAGGAAAAACCCAAGAAGTTAGAGAAAATTGGAAAAAATCTAGAAAATGGGCTCATTCTAGTGTTTTGCAAAAAAATTAGAAATTTTTGTTCCAGATGGTCCATGGGACAGATTGGGACGCAGGTACACACAGGATGCAAAAAGATGATTTTACCGCAAGTTAGTGCATTGCGGGGGGTGCGGAGAAATGCGTTCGGGATACTTAGGACAAAAGTATGCATAGGACGCGTAAAGGAAAAAAATTCACTAAAGAAACCAAATTTTGTGGATAATGCGAGAGTCAACGGCCCTCATAGCCTGGTCAACGGTAGACACGTAAGGACAAGGAAGCCCGAATCGGGCGATGCAAAAGAATGTGTCCGAGACAACCAGGACAAGGCAAAATAGCCTCGGTGAAGAGAAAAAGTGAATGTTTGACTGCCCAAACTTAAAATAGCCATAAATTTTGACTCTAAGCTCTAATTTTCATAAAATGGACTTTCTTGAATGAGCACGACGTCCACTGGAATAGAAAATGCCCAGTAGACCAAAAATAGCTGCTTACACTCAGAAGGCCATAACCTTTGCATTTTTCAATGAAATCACATGAAATTGGTACCGTTGGAATTTTGGCTCTGAGCCCAACACAAAAAAATCAATAAATTTCTGATTTGATGAAGGATAGATAGATATTTTGCAAAAAATGTGGCCAAGTTTAGAATAGTGTTTTATTTTGTAGTTAGACACATTCAATGAAGCATGGGCTACTATATTTCACTGCTGCAAGTCATGGGACTATATGGGGAGCCTTCTTGCAAGAAAAAGAACATTATTTCACTCCATTTAACATCTCTTACAAGTGGTTGAAGGACAAATTTAAGGATTTACATTTTCCCTTCTCTCTCTCTTCTTTGTTTTTTTATAAATTGGAGTGTTGGGCTCATTTTAAGAGGAGGTAGTTTTATTGTAGCAAAGATCTATCAAAATTTATTTATTAAGAAAACATGTTATAGGCCCTTATAGTGGACTCTTTACATGGTGATCCAGGCCATTATCTTGTAATAAATTGAAATGTGTATATCATGAAGCAATAAAATACAAGTTTTGGATGCATCTTCCCTATTGTGTTTATCTCGCACTCTTCTTTCCCTTTCAACCTTCATCACAATAATATTGTGTCTATATCCATTCTTTTGTAGGGATCCATTATCATTGTGTATGTTTGAGATGTTGTTGTGAATGCATTTTGCTAGATTGTGGAGAATTGTTATCACCCCTTCTAGTGTGCACTTTGCTTCTGTATCTCACACATTGGAAGACTACTCTCACACCCCTCCTTTTCTGGTGTATCACCACTGTAGTGTAGGATTTCATTTTTATGCATTCTCTCTCCTTGGTCCCTTGGAATATTAGATTAGAACAATTAGTTTTCCCGTATTAGAGTAGATTATGGTAGGTAGTTTAGGAGTAAGAACTTGAGCTTGCTCTGGAGGTCTATCTCAAGTAGCAAGTTCCGAACTTGGAGATAGTACCCATGTTATCCAATCACACCGTGAGCTGAAGTATATGCACTTGTGTAAACATAAGGGTGATGTGATTCAAAGTGATAACAGAGCCCCGTAAAGAAAGGACTAAGTTAAACACGAGGAATGGAGGGGCAGCCCATAGATAATGCCACGTATCCCACTCTCAAAATTTAAGGGGCAAGCTATAACGATCCCACCCGTAAAGGTTGTATTCATTTGAGACTTGAATTGGTTAAGTATAAAGGGGCCCATGGAAGGTGCCACGTGCCTCATTGGCGCCAATTTAAAGGATAAATAAAAAGGTGGTTCCCAAGAAAGCGCAAGCTCACCATGTGGCTAGAATTCTAAAAGGGGGTAAAACCAGCCATTGAATCAACTAGATATAGCAGGGTCGGTGGAAGCCTCCACGTGCCTCATCTGCATAATTGAGCCTCCATGTCTCTTGGGTCGAGCACAGTGTCTCTGCCGATAAGAAGGGTTTAGGTAGAATACAAAGGAGATGGAGCAGGCCCTCACGCGATGCCACATGTCTCATCATTTTAACTTCAAGAGTGAAAAGCAACGGGTGAGGTATTGAAAAATTGCAGGGTTGCCACATGGATTTGTGTGAACAGATTCCAAACTTGAAGACCATCGATAACCATATCTTTCGACTTTGGGAACTTAGACTTTTGTGGGAGAGGACATTTTGGAAAGCTCTCAGCACAAGATTTTCACCCACCACCATCATGATCCGGTCTGCCATTTTGGAGGCTATCAAGTCTCACCTATCGCCATAATGAAGAATGGGGCTCCTTCTTGCCCAAAAACGAATAACACATGGGGGCATGGGTCTTGTAGTGCAGCCCATTACAATTTCAGGAGGATTTCAATGCTTTTGGGGTGGTTAGAGTAGGTGGATTCAATACATTATAGGGGTGATTGAAGAAGAATTCAAATTCTTTGCTCTCTCCTTCTCTCTTTCTTCTATATATTATAAAGGAGGGGCATATTACAAAAGGTTGGTCATCTTTTCCCTCCCGTCCCCCTCTCTCTTTATTCCTTAGGGTTGAATATGGATTCTAAGCCTCCTTTCTTGGCTCTGTAATGGCATTTTATTGCTTCTTTCCTAATGATGATGTGCCGTGTGAAATCTTGGAGCAATAAAATTTGTTTCATGATGAATTTTGTTTATCCTTGCTTATTTTATTGGCCCTTCTCACCTCTCATCATTGCATGGTATATTGTGCATAATTTTGATGTCTATTACAGGTTTGAGAGCTAAAATTAAGGGTTTGAAGTGGTGTTCCATGTGAAATGTATCTCTGGTATGTGGTGCATTTTTTCCACCCTCTCCTTTGCTCACCTCTCTCCACTTTAGGCAGCTGAGATTGTGGCCAACAACCTCCTTCTCTAGTGTATCACCGTTTTAGTGTAGGATTTGGTTTTCATGCACTCTCTCTCCCTGGTCCCTTAGAAGGTTAGATTAGGAGTAGATGATTTTCCTGCACTAGAATAGCTTGTGGCAGGTAGTTTAGGAACAAGAACTAGCCTTCTCTAGAGGTCCATCTCAAGTTCGTAAGTCCCGAGCTTGATAGATTGTCTAATGTTGTGCAATCACACCGAATGCCCCACTCACACAAGAGGCCATTTGGGGGTGATGTGATTTTGCACCAACAATTACAATATAAATGCAAAAATAATAAAGTGCATGAGGATAAGCCTTCTTAAAATGGGAACAACATGCCAAATTTTCTAAATTTTTATTCCACATTCCAAGTCTTTTTTTCCCAAGCTTCCACACCACAAGAGACCCTTCAATGCACAAGAGAAAAGAGGTCTGGTTTCTTCCCAACCAAATGGCATCATCACATTCCAACTCAACCAAATGAGAGAATGTATGCCTCAAGTTTTCACAAGTAAGGTGAGACAAAGGTAGAAAGTCACTAACACACAAAATTTAATCACACAACAACCAAAAGAACACCAATGATAAGAGGATAAATCTATGTTTTCCTCAAAGGGGAAGATTGGAAAGGACCCCATAATAAGCCATAATGTGAACCAACCATAGGAACACTATAATAATATCCAAATTAAATTCCTTGTCTCTCCATTAAAAAATACCCTACTTATCACTCTATCCCAAACACAAAGCCTCTTCTTTGAGAGGATTTTTAAAACCAAACATGGTTTCTTAGCCAAGGATGGAGAAGGATCTTAAAACCATATGAACATTCCTTTGACCACATCAAACCATATGATAGAAGGAATAAAATATAAATACTGTCATGGATTTCCCATCAAGCCATGTGGCGTAAGAGGGGTTTTCTCCATCCTCCCCATATAATTCAACAATCCACCATAAAATATGATGGATGAAGAAAATGAAAGGAACAAAAATCACACAATACACCTATTAGTTCAAAATCACAGCACCCTCAAATGTTTGTAACTTGATGGGTTGATATCCTCAATGTGATAGAATAACATGGAACATCTCTCAAAGTGTGGGACTTTGAAATCAAGAGAGCTCTCGGGATGAAGGTCGGTTCCGATTTCTCTGTTTAGGTACACACAAACAAATTTGTAGAGGATCTATTCTAAAACCTACTCTATCTTACCAAGGGGACAAGGTTGAGAGGATATGAGAAAAATAAACCTAAGCTAACAAGGTGATGCACCAAAGGAATTTTAAACACTCGTTTTGAAATTTAACATGGACCATATACATACAATATAATCACCATGCACATATAACCAAACTATAATGAGAGATTGGAAGACAATAGTAAACACATGAGAGGGTTGAGAATCATCCATAGACATATATTATTGCTCCAGAGTTGACACAATACATTACAGTTAGCTAAGAGGAAAATCATTGTATTACAACTTGAATGGGAGGTTTAGAAAACACCATAGATTTACTTGTTGTCAAGGGAAGAAGGGAGGGTAGAAAACAGAAATGTCCAACCCTTTACAATGAGCCAAACTCCTTCCTTTATAGATGTAGTGAAGAGAGAAGAAGAAAAGAGGTGGGAAACTTGATTTGGAGCTCAACTACCGACCATCAATTCCCCTGCAAATACACCCACAACTGGCTGAGTTCACTACTTTATGTCTTCTTGGCATGTCGGAGAAGGAAGAACGATGGATAAAATCAAATCTGATCTAGTTTTTGAAGAAATCAGATCACATATTAATGGCATGAAGACATTTTCCCAATTTTTACCCACCTAACCTTCTCAAAATTATGGTTTTAGGCCTCTATGGTATAGAGGGGGTCAAGATATTTCCAAAAATTCCTCTCCAACCCAAATATTGGATTTAATCAAAATATATGGCCATCTGAAATTCCTCGGGTTGGTAACGTAATGCGGCTTGCAATACGCAAGGGTTTGTCCATACAGAGGCCAAGTGGAAGTCCTATGCTTGTTTGATATTTTACCTCCTTTCCTCACTCTTTCAAATTACGCCGAAGAGAGACGTGGCAGCTTCTGTGGACTCTTCTGCATGCTTTATATTCTATCTGAGTCTTTTCTTCTAGCATAGGTATTGTGCCTGATCTGAGACATGTGAAGGCTTCTCACCCATTTGGACTTTGCTTTTGAATCTGCCCTTTAAAAGAGTGTTTTGCTAATGCGTGGTGTTGGTCCATGACATTTTAATTTTCAATGGTTGGATTACCTTTTAAACCTTGGGACACATGGAAGGCTAGCGTATGCTTTGGACTTGCATCTGCATTCTATCTTTGAAGTTACGCTAGGCCGACACGTGGAGGATTTTGTGGTTCTATCCCTTTTGTTGACTCTAACCACATGGCAGGATGACTCTCATTTCTAAACCGTCCTTGGTCCCATGCCTTTTAAATTACACCGATGAGGCATGTGGCAACCTCTGCGACCCCTTCATACTTAGCTGATTTGGGTTCAATGAATATCACCTTTATGGTGGGACCCTTGTAGTTTTCCCCTTAAATTATGATAGTGGGACACGTGCCATCATCCGGGGATGTTTTTGTTTTCTTTATGTTTGGCTAAGTCTCCTTTCGTTTGGCAGGGCCCTATGTTTGACTTTGGACATGTGGAGGCTCAGCGTTGTTTTGGGAACTACCCCCTAGAGTTGGTCTTTAAAATTGTGCCAAGGTGACACGCGAAACCTTCCACCGGATCTTCTCGATTTGGACTTTTTGACTATAAACTCTTTCTCCTTATTGAACATTTGACATGTGGAAGCTTGATGCTCATTTGAGACTAGCCCTTAGGCCACTCTTTTTGAATTTACGTCGTTGAGGCAAGCGGCACACTCCACGGACTCTTCCCGATCTTGAATTTTCAACTGTCGACTCTATCCCTTTTTAGACCTAGGGCACGTAGAAGGCTAGCACTCATTTGAGTCTTCCTTTTGGGTTTAACCATTGGAGAAGTGCCAATGAGGCATGTGGAAGATTCCACCATCTCTCCCATACTTATCCAATTTGGGCTCCTCTCGAATCGTTTATAAAGACTAAAGACTTTGATCCTTTCCTTCTTCTCTCTCCGAGAGTCTTCGAGTCTCTTTTGACATCGTTTTGACCCTTCACTAACCCTTCTACTCCATTATAGAGCCCGCCTACAACTTTTTTGTTGGATTTGAAATGTTGTCTCATATGACTGAGTCTCCCCTTGGATTTCTTCCTGCATAGGGTCGTGTTTGATCAATTTTTCTGAAGGGGAAATCTAGTTAACAACACCCACAACAAAACATGCAATGTACAAGATTCAAAATAACTATTCTTTGTTTTCCATATCATTCTATAGAAACACAAACAAGAGTTATGAAAGCCTACCTCCAATTAGCAATCCATCTTCAAGCACAACAAGCTCTCCCAAGCTCAAAGCTCCAAGGTCTCTCTAAATCCAATAGGAAAAATGATAAGAAAAATTCGCAACCCCTCTCCATGAGGAAGTATAAAAAGAAGAAAAAAACATAAATTCTTATAAATGAGAGGGTGACATATGTCACCCATCTCATTCTCCAACAAAACATTCCTAAAATCAAGATGAGCATAAAACAAAACACATTTTTGAGGTAATCTCCCAAATTTCATAACAATCCAATAAGGCAACAAACTTCAACTTTTAATAAATCACAAAAATCAACCAAACTTACAAGATGGTGACAAGAGAGTGGTCATATGGTAGGGAAAATCCCATTTGGCCTTGAAAATAGAACGCCCTATCCATATGTAGGGTATAAGGGACTCATTTCCATGTAAGGGAGACCCCAAAGTTAAAAGAGATCCTTACAAATATCACATTTAGCCTAAATTCGAGATTGGGTAAAGTGGCTCAAAAGAAGAGGTGGTGGGGCAAACCTAAATTATAATTAGGTTGTCTTAAACAACTATCAACACAATTAATTAACTTAAAACATCTCTAATGGATGTAGGGACCATTAGGTCCCTAAACTAGCTTATCACAAGGTTTAAAAAACTTAAAATTAACATAGATACATTAGGAATCACCAATGGTGTCCAAACATGAATACACCACATACACACAAGGTTACACAAAAATCATGCATGGCTAAAGGACTTGACACAGTGTCAGCTTGTGCAAATTGTGGTGTAGATAGGAAACACATGTTCTCCTTTATTCCCGTAATCTGCACACTCAATACACACATTAAACATACACGCTTGATATAGTATATTACATAAATAATATTAATAAATCAATCGTGAATAATCATTATATCTATATAACAATCAATGTCGGTATGGAATGGATAAGGAATAACAATATACATCCATAGTAACTCAAGCTATGAGATCCATCTAAGTAATTTTTGATAACATTCAATTTACCATTATAAATCAATGATATCAAATTATATGCCAAACCATACATCCATCCATCATATATGAAATAAAACTAACTGTATCATAACCAACTAGTATCCAAAACCATATAAATCAAGAAACTAAGATAATGATCATAATTCCAGGTTAGTGCTATGCACCCCAATCATCACATGTGTCACCAAATGATCCATAATGAAACCACATAGTATCTAAATAGTACTAAAATCCATATCCATAATCTAGTAAAAGAAATGAGTTAGAAAATGAACTGATGTAAGAAGAGGTGGGAACTATATCCCCCTCTCCTAAAATTAGACTTCCTCCTAGAAGTCACTAGAGGAGATAAGGATATCGAGCTCTCAATGGTGTAACGTCTTAACATGTAGCTGTTATCTCATCATATCGGTCCCATTGTACTCTAACCTGGTCCAAGTCTCATCCCTAAAGGGCCAATCTCCTATGCTCCAAGTTGTGCATGGGCTCCAATATCCAATTTCCTTCATCCTCTAGCTAGTAATGCTTGACCAATCTAATACATGAGAAATATCAAGCACATATCTAGATTAAAAAAATGAAACACATCTTGGGCCTAGGCTAGGAGTGGTGGCAAATATAACCGGTAGGCAACTAGATCTACAACTTCAAAGATCTCAAATGGCCCCAAAAAGTGATTGGAGAGCTTAGAACCATTTCCATAATGGATTGGCCTCTTCTCGTGGCCAAACTCTCAAGAAAACTTTGCCACCTAATGGAAAGTGACGTTTGGTCATCTTGATGTCTTCATATTCCTTCCGGCATGCTATTTCTTGCTAAGTGTTAGGTAATAAGAGATAAAATATGTGGAATAATCCCTTACGAGAATCACAACAAAGTAGAAACTAATATGCGAGAAAATATTACAGATCTCAAATAAAAGTGCGAATAAATAACATAACACATAGAGACAAGATTTAACGCGGTTCACCCAATTTGGGCTATGTCCACCAAGAATCACTTGCTCAAATTTTATTATAAGCCTCCACTTTCTCAATACAATACCCATATCCGCTTGGAGCTATGCTCAACAAACTCTACAAAATTCACACCCGAATTCAAAGCACATCTACAATGCATTTGCTTGTATATGTATCATATGCATAAGATCATATAAATAGACAATTGCTTAAGCAGTTTGATACAAAACCATGGGAAAAACCGTGGGTATCAAAACAATGGGTACCGAAAAACCATGGGCCCAAAAACAACCCATAACGGTTACCCATTACCCATGGGTTAATAAACCACCCATGAAAATTTGCTTCGGGGGCTTTGCCCCGAACCCCCCTGACCCGCTCACCGGCGAGTGGGACCGCCATAAAAATACCCGAGTGTAACACATAGAAGGTGTACCACACTCTAACATGAAAATAGGCTCCATAAACATAACAATCTCCCACTTGGAGACTGATTTTCACTAAGCAAGCTTCTTAACCCTTCAATGTCATCTGCGAAGGCCAACCAAAACTGAACATAGCTTTAGTTTATCCCTTGTGACCACCTTGGTCATCATGTCTGTAGGATTCTGACTATTATGAATCTTCTCAAACTTCAACTTATCTTCTTCCAAAGTTGTCCTGATGAAGTGATATCTCAACTATATATGCTTCGTCATAGAGTGGAAAGTAGGGTTCTTAGCTAGGTGTATAACACTCTGACTATCACTATGCAGCTTACATTCCTCCTGCTTATGCCCCAACTCCTCAAGCAATTGTTGTAACCAAATCATCTCTTTGCTTGCCTGTGGCAGCAACAAACTCACCTCCGTAGTTGATAAAGCCACCAACTTCGTAGTCGTGAAATCTAGTGATTGTTGTCCCACCTACGGTGTTAATATAACATAAAAATACCCGAGTGTAACACATAGAAGGTGTACCACACTCTAACATGAAAATAGGCTCTATAAACATAACACTAAGGACACTACCTAATCAAAATAACCTACTACTTCAATTCCTAAAGATAAGTTGGCCCAAGTACAACCCTTTCGTCTAACCTATCCCAACTCAAATTTGTCTCCTAAGGTGACCCATACAAATCCCGATAAGATTCCATACATTTAGAACTATGATAATTATTGTTGTAGGAAAACTCGACAACGTGTAAGTAATCCTCACACTTCTTTTGTTGGTCCATCACATACATCCTTAAGTACATGATTAACCCTCTCAGTTTTCCCATCTGTCTTTGGGAGGTATGATGAAATGTATAAATCTGTGTTCACAAAGATATGTGAAAATATGTCAAGAACTCTAATGTGTAGATGTTTTCTCTATCATTAATATTTGTCTTCATAATCCCATGCAACTTGACAGTATCCTCCATAAATACTTTCTAAATTGTGGGATCGCATTATATGTGACCTTGGTTGGTGAGAAGTGTGCAACCTTGGTCAATTTGTCCACATCAATCATAATGGCATCAAGTTGATAATAAGACATAGGGAGAATTAAAATGAAGTCCATAGAGATGAAATACCATTTCTACTCGGGAATGTAGTGAGGATATAAAAGTATTGTAGGATGAGAATGCTCAAGCATTGACCCTTTGAAACTCAAGTAAAAAAACTAAAAAATTAGTTATATCTTGTTGATGTGTAATCACAAAGCACTTCGAATGTATGCAACATGATGGGTTGAGACTCCCAATGTGATTGCATAACATGGAGCTTCTCCCAAAGTGTGGGACTTTGCAATCGGGAGAGCTCTCTAGATGAAGGTCGGTTCCTATTCCTCTTTTCGGTGCACACATACAATTTGTAGAGGATATACTCTAAAATATACTCTAACTTGCCAAGGAGACAAGGTTAAGAAGATGCAAAAAAATGAAATCCTAAGCTAAAGAGGTGATAGCACCAAGAAAAGGACTGGAATATCCTACTGAGGGAGAGTAGAGAAGAAAAATGCAGTTGGAAGAGGCCAAATAGCTGTGACATAGTCCCAAATCTACATTCACCAAAAAATCTCCATAAAACACAACATCATAAACCTGTAAATGAAAGGAAATATGCACAAAAATAGAACAACAACAATAGAGAGGCAAGGGAGTACAATAAAATAAATGTAAGGGTTGAGATAACACCACAAACACAAATTTTACTTGTTCCATGAATATACACAGTCCATTACATTTGTAGAATAAAGGAACAATTTCATTTACAGATCCCATGAGAGGGTTTACAGCTCAATGGTGTTGAGAAAAATATTTTACAGAGTTTCCCACATCCCCGAGAATATATCCCCCTCTCAAATGAGAAGTGTTTACAATATATAGAATTGTGGAGGGAAGAGAGAAAGAAGAGAAACTTGGATTTATGCTCCCACCCACCAAAAAAATCATTAAATGATCTAGAAAAGGCATGGGAACCTCTGAAAATCCATTCCCCAATGTACTCTAGCTTGTTGGAGAAGAAATCAGACCATACTGTATTAAAATCGGTGATTGGGATGCTTGGAACTGTACTTTTGGAGTCTATTATGATTTCCTATTTTCCACCCACCTAACCTTTCCATAATTTAAATTTTATGCTTCCATGGCATTGAGGAAGTGGAGACCTTTCCAATGATATAAAGTTTTCTCAATTTTGATTATTAGGTCAAAAGTTATACCCATTTGAAAATTTGTGTTAATCTGCACAAGAGATGGCGAAAATGCAAATTGGCAAAAAAAAATCCCCAAGGACCCCAAGCCCAAAATTGGAAAATTTTCAAAAAAATCCCCTAGGCCCCAAGCCTGAAATTAGAAAATTTGCAAAAAAATCCCCCCAGCCCCCAAGCCTGAAATTGGAAAATTTGCAAAAAAATCCCCAAGCCCCCAAGCCCGAAATTGGAAAATTTGTAAAAAAATCCCCTTAGGCCCGTAACTTGCAAAATATGAAGAGTTAGAAGGACTTCTTTATATTTTCGGAAAGGGGAAGAAATTTCCTATCTGATGAAGATGATTTCAGGAATCTTTAAGTACTTAAAATATGTAAAAAATCAGATTGAAGCAAAAAAGGGGAAATGGTGTTAGTTGACCAAAATTAAGCATGAGCTTATTTTGGACAAAAATTTGGTGACTCATTGGGGTTATATGCATGTCGATGAAATATGGTCAGCTACTGTCTAGCAATCCATTAGGCATGGATTGTTCTTGGTAGTCTCATATCTGATCTGAGATTACCTTCCGCTGCTTGCACTCTCATCCTTTGTAATAAGACCTTGAATTCTAGGTTTTGGAGAATATAAAATTGCACGAAACTCGGAAGGGGTTTCCCTCATTGATCTTCTGCAAATCTGATCTGTTGGAGTGTAATGAAAACATCCAAACCTACTCCAATATGGATACTTTGCTGATTTGATTCTCTTGTGGCTGCAAGTGTCTTCCGGGAGTGAGATGAACTGTATACAAGCATACACCAAAAGCAATAGAGCATGTGCACCAACACTTAGGGAAATGAAACCTATTCTAACAACAACAACAGTGTGCATAAGCACTTGGAGAAATCATAAATCCTAGAATAATATGTAAAAGCGAGAAATTCTACTTTTAGTAGCACTATTTGAGATAGATCCCATTGACTAGAATTTGCAATTCTTGAACATCGAATTTATCCATCCAAAAGGAATTACTACCCTTGCATTCAAAGTGATCATGTATGGACCACTCCATATGACATTGAACTTGGAATTCTTGCCCGGCTTTGCATGATCAACATCCCACTTTAGTACCAAGTCTCCAACTTGGAATGTCTTGCCTTAGCCTTCTTTTCAAATCTCTTTTGATCAATGCTTGATCCTTCTCCATAGTCTCGCATTGCATGTTCTCTCAGTTCTTCTAGTTCCATTAGATCTGAATACTTTATTTTCATTTGTTCAAACTCATCTAGTTCCAACTATTTCATTAGTTTCAATGCTAGCAACTCAAGTGATATAGGAAGGAGTTCTTCTTTCCCGTATATAAGCTTGAATGGAGAGCTACCTGTAGACCTCTTGAATGTGATATTATAAGCCCATAGATCTCATTTGAGCTTTGTGTGCCAAGTTCTCTGATTCTCATCAAGAGTCCTTCGATGATTCTTATTAAGTTTTTGTTTGTGGACTTCTGCTTAGCCATTACCTTGAGGGTAATGGTTAGATGAAGTGCTTGAGGTATACACCATTCTTGACAACCGATGTGGTGATCTTTGTACCATGAAATTGCAATTCATTATCTGATATGATAGTGGTAGGGGCTCCAAACCTAGTGACTATCCCTTCATATAAATCCAAGATATTAGATTCATTTACCTCCTTAAGTGCCACTGCTTCACTCCATATGGTGAAATAATTTTTTGCCATAAGTATCCACTTCTGTCCTTGACTTGAATTTGGGTTGATCAATCCAATGAATTCTAATCCCCATTGCATGAATGGATGATCTACTGAAATTGGATGAAATGGTAGGGATGCTAACCTTTCTTTCCCTGTGAAGAATGCACACTTCTTGCATTTCTTGATCCATGAGTAGAAATCACTAAACACCATAAGCCAATAGTAATGAGTCTTCATGATTATGAGATCTATCACTCAAGGAGAAAAATGGCCTCCTACTGCTCTGTCATGGAACTCATGTAATATCTTTTCAACTTGACATGTTTCAATGCATCTCAATAGAACACTATTGATGTCTTTCTTGAACAAGACACCATCAATAAGCACATATGGGATGGATTGCAATATGAAGTATCTCCTCTTTTCTTTTCTCATTTCTTGAGGGCACAAACCTGTTTGGAGATAATGCACTAAGTCTTGAGTCCAACATGGAATGGGTGCATCATTAGCTAGTTGTTCTTGATCATTCTGCAGTAGTAGGATAACCTCTTCTTCTCCTTTTGATTCATTATGTTGTTTGGAAGCGAGATGCTCACACAAACCTTTTCCATGAACCATCTTGGTCACCTTTATTTCAATATCATACTCCATTACACAGGTGATCTAACTTGCTCTCTTCTCATTCAAGTCCTTGTTTAGGAGAAAGTCCTGAAACTAGCATGAGACACTAGCATTTGAATCTTTTTGTTCAAGAACAAGAGTCTTAACTTCTTTAAACTCCTAATGATAACAAGGACATGCTTTTAATAAAATAACACCTTACTTCATAATCCTCCAAGCTCATCAAGAATGCTATGGGTTGTTCTGATCCCTTTCTATTCAGGTTGTACTAAGATAGTTGAGATTGTGCTCGATCCTCCAAAAGCATACAACATGAAGTCCTTTGAGAATTTTGGGTTGATAAGAGTTGGAGCCTATGATATTGCATGCTTGATAGCCTCAAAAATCTCTTTACTTTATGCTTTGTTGATTTAAATGCAAGACTCTTCTTCAACATCATTGTTAAAGACTTCACAAGAGTGGAAAAATAAGGAACAAATCTATAGACAAAATTTATCCTTCCCAAGAATCTTTGGAGAGATTTCATGTGGTGTGGCAATGGAAGTGTTTGGATGGCTTCACTCTTTCAAGATCAATTTTTAACCCTTCTCTTGAGACAATGTGGCTCAAAAATTTTCCCTCGTGTGCCAAGAATACACACATCTTTGGATTCAATGACACTCTGAATCTTCTACATGTTTGAAATACTTTCCTGAGGTGAAAGAGGTGGTTTGCTACATTCTTTAAGAATACGGTGATATCATCTAGATACACCAGCACTATCTTATTGATTAATTCTTTGAATGCCATATCCATAGCTTGATGAAATTTTTCTCTTGCATTTGATAGGTCCAACGACATCTTCTTGTAAGCATATGTACCCCATTTTGTAGTGAAGGCTATCTTGAACTGATATTTTCTTTCACCATTATCTGTTATAGCCTAGGTAGTTGTCTAGTAATAAAAACCTTTCAGAACTAGCTATAACTAGCAAGATTTGTTGCATTGATAGAAGTGGATAGTGATCCTTGAGTGATGCTCTATTTAGATCACGGAAGCCTACGCACAACCTAATTTCTCCATTTCTCTTCCTCACTGGAACCAAGTTTGCAACCCAACTTGAATGTTTGATAGGGAAGATGATGCTAGCTTCAATCAGTTTTTTTAACTCTTTCCTCATGAGAGGTTCAATGTGAGGATTTACTGGCCTTTGCTTTTGTTCGATAGGTTTAGATCCCGAGATCCATCTCAATAGTATGTTGTGCCAAATTTGGATTTAAACCTCTTAAATCCTTGTGTTGAAAATTTCTACCCTTGTGCAGAAATGGGCAACTAAAAAATTTGTTACGATGGATAGCATTGGTGAAGTATACCTAAGCTAGGGGAATTTATATCAGATTATATTGTTACTACTGATTTGTGATCAGATTAAGTGAAGTATGCAGCTATGTGTGCTGTTACAAAATGTAACAGATCACATAGTCTACAACCTCACTAATATCCTCAAAAAAAAGAACAAAAACCCTCAAGGACAACTATGTTGTCTTGATGAAGACACTAGATTGCAGAATATGTGAAGTGTATGGTTTTGGGACAACAAACATAGTTGTAGTTTTCAAGTAATCAGTTTCACTATTATTATGATTGTGCATCAGATTTATTTTTCCATATTCATCGTAGGTGTTGTGATTAATGAAATTGCATCCATTTATGTTGGCATAAAATGTTACAAGTGACTCCTTTCCTACTACTTACGTCAAGAAAATACCGACAAACAAACGGTGACAATAATGTCTAAATGTAAGTAGTAGGAAGGAGTCAAAATGAAGAGCATATGCTAAGGCAGTCAAACAACATACAAGGAGGCACATCTCATTCAATGGTGGCTTACTAGAGTTACAGGTATTCCTTTTAAGTTCATCTCTTATATTAATTCATTTTATTGAGATATTGAGTTGCATACATCATTGTACAATCAAAGGAAAAACTGAATGCAGAACGAGATAGTCAACTCATTATTTCAATTTAATGCTTTATTCATAAGAGATCATAAGTTTTCCCACACAAGCCGTGGGATGTGACTAAGTAACAACATCATATACATGGAAATGAGAATATTGCATGTGCTAAAGAATAAGAGTAGAGGAGTAAAAGTGAACCCATCATTTCCTTTTCTATCTTCTTTCCCACTCCGCATCATCTCCAGCTTCATCTCGTTCCATCTTTGCTTCCATCTCCATCTTCTTTTCACCTACAAGACAAAGAGCAATACCAGTCGATTGGGCTCTGGGTACATTTTTATTCCTATACACTTGTTCTAAAGAAAATACATATTCTAAGTTCAATGTATCTAATGGTACTTGAAAGAAAGAAATACAGAACATGACATAGGGTAATTCAGGGATACATATGGGCTGGCAGCAAAAGAAGAGCAGAGTACATAAAGAGAAATGAGTGATAGGAAGAAACAAAATAGCTAAGGATTGGAGTAGAAAGGTAGAAACTGGAATAGATTATAAAAGAGACAGATGTGGAGATTGACTTGAAAAAGAAGTTGAAGGCGGTTTACAAAAGAAGAATGAAGAAGAAAATAAAATCACATGGATACAAGAGAGGCCAAAAAGCCTATATATTTCTAACTTATTTCTGAGTTTTGTAGGAACAGTTGTGACATAAGAATGGAAAAATCAGTTTAACTGGTTAAGAAAGAAGCATATCTGTGAATGGAAAACAAACATCATTTCCAGATGGTTTACAGGAGGAAGAAGCATCAAAATAGGTCAAGAAAGGAATATTTTTACAAATCAGGTTGAAAATATGGAAAAGGAGAGAGAAAAATAGGATTTTGGAAAAAAATTCCAGAGTCTCCCCTTGTAAAATTGACTTTTGATTTAAAACAGAATTGAAATACATGCTTTATAAGCTATCTGAACTTCAAAAGGAATAAAAACAGTCAACAAAAGTACATGTTTCATCACTTTTAAGTTGATATCATGATCAAATGAAACATACAGGTATTCCAGAAGTTCATCATGTTGCAGCTATTAAAAGTTCACTTTTATTTCCAAATTCAAGTGTGAATCAAAGGCCAACTACTTCACAATTTTCCAAAGTTTGCAATAGATCAAGCAAAGCTAGCATGAATAGTTTCATTCAAGTGAGTAGACAAGCCGAGAGAAATTTTCATATCTTTTCAGAATGATCAAGTTGCAAAAATCTTGAAAGAGAAGGATTTTGGAAAAAAATTCTAGAGTTTCCCTTTGCAAAATGGGGTTTTCGAAAAGAACTTAATGATTTTCTTTAAAGTTCCCGAGGAAAAGGATCAAGCTCTTCATTATAAAAAGGAATACAACTATCTATCCAAGAAAACTGATCAAATACAGATGTAGTTATAGGATTTATTCAGAAAATTATCAAAAATAATATGTTATTCAGAAATACAAGAGATTTTTCATTCAACAGAGATCAAAATGATAACCTAGTTTTAAGATGTAACTATCTACAGAACCAATACAGGATGAAAATCTCAAAGGGTATACTAGTGAATCCAGTTTCTATTGAAACCCAAGTTACAAATCTACAAAACTCGGCAAATAGTCCTCATTAGAGCTCAAAGAAATGATAACCTTATACTCAGAAGTGGAGTTTTTGCTAGTACAGAAAGAAGAAACGAATCACAAATGCCATGTCTAAAGTTACAGATCTTTAGGCTAAACTGAAACTGTCATCTTCTAGAAAAAATAGAAAAGAACTTCACACTTAAGAACATTTTCCTTTTGAACAGTTGATTTATGCCAAGTATGCATCTACAGTAGAAAAGTAGGCACCCAATATGGTGACAGGTACCATGAAGAGCGTAAACAGTCAAGTTTACAACAAACCGAAACTGCATCTACAGAAAGGAAAGACACAGCTAAAGTATCAACAAAGGATGTTTTCAATCAAGTTCCCATACAAGCCAAGCCAGATCTCAAAGAAGGAAAACACAAGACAGTCCAAAAGTTTCTTTCCATTTCTTTTCACACTTGCAAATAATCAACAGAGTACAAGAACTCACCGTGCTTGAGTAAGGAAGTTGAAATGATAAAAATGGTGACAACTTCCTTTACAGGCTCATCTAAGCTCATTGAAGCCGAATATACAAAGCAAAAAAATAGAAAAGAAATGCAGAGATTTGTCATTTATACAGAGATCAAAAGACTCAGGGGAAAATGACTGAAACCAACTAAGTTTCACAAACAAAACATCTACAGAGGAAAAAAGGCCGAGCTACAGAAAATGAAACAGAACAAATACCTTCGTGTTTCATCGAAAAAATGTAGGCTGAAGTGAAGGTATATGGCATCTAAGGCCGAAAACAAAGTATACAGGCTCGAAGACCTCCAAAACCACCATGATTTCATCAAAATGTAGAGCAAATTTTTTTTTCCAAGGCTTCGCCCGTGGAACGAAAACCGAATGAAATGACAAAGGCAAAGAGCTCAAATGCTTTAACTTCCCATTGAGACCAAGGTTTCAAAACCCTAACCTAGAGTTAAGGATCAATGATAGCATAATCAGATAAGTGAAGATCAAGGGCTCTTAACGTATCCTGAGAATCCAAGTAAACCCAACAGGGGTTAGGTCACCACCAACCAAAGTTCGCAAGGGGTGAGTCACCGTGGGAAGGGGCCAGCCCACGTGGCCCAAAGATTAATCATTGCCATGACTTTTCAAAAGTCTAACCATAGTCCGAGCCAATAATACATGCTTCCAAATAATAAAAAACCATAATATATGCCATGATCACTGAAAAGGTGAAAAATATAATAGACCAAGCAAACCAAGGTGGCGGACCTTATATGGTCATTCAAATACACATGGTGGCCTAATCAAAGGTGGTGCCCCTTTTATTCGAACACATGAATTTGCCTAAGTCCAAAAGGTGGCAGTACCAAATCAAACAATTGGAGGTGGTCCCCACAAGGGGTTTGATGTAAAATTTGCAAAGTGTCACTCATGTGACTATTCAGAAAAGAGTTAAAAATTAGAGCATGTGCACATTGGAGGTGGTCCCCACACATTGTTTTTGCAAATATTGCTAAGGATTGTAGTTTTTGATCACATACAGAGAATGATATTTTTGCATGCCTTCACAATAGGACAGAATAGAGAAGATGATGAATTTGCATGGAGGAAGACTTGCCTAGCAAGCAAATTGTATTTTTAGCAAATTATTCACCCTTTCTTTCTTTAAAATAGAATAGTCAACTTCAGTTTGACTATATTGTATCTAAGGCTGTTAATGCCTATTTTTATTACATGCTTTAGTTTGTATTATTTTATCCCAGGATAAAATTAGGATGCATGGGTGAGTACAACCTTTAGGCTATTTTTAGGAAGGGGGTGAACTTTTGCTATATATTGTGTGCTTTTGCAAAGCACAAGGGGGAATTTTTCAGAGAACTTCCTAGAGAACTTTTGATATGAGTACTGAAGCCATTTATGCCAGTTTTTCCCTCTGAGTGTGAATTATTTTATGCCTTTCCAAGTTATTTTGCAGTCTTGTGTATGTCAACATTAATTTTGTGAATGAAAATTCCCTGATTAAACACTTTACCCTGCTGCAAATTTACCCTTTTCTGCTAAATTTTATTGTGCATGTTAGCTTACTAGTACTGTTGTGAATCTCCCTCAGTACAAATTAAGTGTTTTGCCCTTAGATTTCTGCAAAAAGGTATTAATTGGTTTGTGCATTAAAGAATTCTTCACAAATCAGTTGTGTATTTCACTCAGTCAAAGTTCTCACACAAATTTGGTGTATCACCTTAGTATTATTAATTTTCAGTCATCTTTTTCCCTTAAAACTCCCAAGAAACCAGTTTAGTGTACACCAATAAGGAACCAGCCTTTTAATCCCGTGAGATTCACCTCACAATAGGTATACCCATAGACTTGAGGTGTCTCCATTGTATCTACGAGAGAGAGATCTTTTTGCAGGCTTAGAAAATATGTTGCCATCTCTCTACTAGGGTGCACTTTCGAGAGATAACAGTTTTTGGCATGCCTAGTGGGACCACGAATCAAATCTGAAAAAATTATAGATTCTAGAGCAGATCTAAAGTAGATGTACAGCAAATAAAAGTTACTTTCAGGAGCAAGTTGCAGCAATTTATTCTAAACATTTTATGATCTTTTGGCGACTCCGTAAAGCTAATTTCATACCAGTATTGCAGCATGTTCCATGCCTAAAGTGATTACAAGGTCATCGGTAAGAGGAATTCCTCCTGAGTTTGTTTCTTTACCTTTGAATTCTACCAGAAGGAGAAGAGTTGGTAATACATTACCTTATAATAGACCTAGTTTTGATAACCCTCCTCCTGATATTCCTTCACCACGTATAAATTTTTCAATCCATATCCCAGTTTTTCCAATGGCTATTCAACCACCTAGAAATTTTGTGACCTTTACTAATGGCAGCCCATTAGTAATTCCAGTTTACCATGATATTCCCAATGCTGCCATGAAAATTTTGCCATCATTTACTTGGAGAAAATCAAGTTACACCTGCTGAACATATTAAAGATGTTGCAGCCATATGTGCAGTCCATAATATCACTCATGAAGACGTAGCTTTAAGAATTTTAGCTGCATATTTTAAAGGACAAGCCTTGTAATGGTATAGAAATCTAGAGATTGGAAGCATAAGAACTTGGGATGAATTAGGTGAAAAACTGACTGAAACAGTTCCAAGATAATTCAGACCATTTATCCCTCATAGAACAACTATCTACTATCAAAAGAGCCCCTCATGAGTATATGTCTAGTTTCAACATCTGTTTCACTAGGACTTGGGAAAGAATCCCAGCAAGTGTTAAGCCTCAAGCTGATCACGCTTTCCTTTACTACCTCAGAGCATTGAATAGCGATATTGCAACTATGATCCAATCCATGGGAGCTTTTACTCTTCCAGAGGCCTATGACACTGCTATAAAGCATAAAACAACCTTATTCAGGTTGGAAAATTAGCACCAAGGCCTACAATGCCATTTTTGGTAGATTTAGCCCCTATTCCATAGCCTATTACAATTGTGGAGCCAATTGTTGCAGCCCTATCCCTAGATATGTTTAAAGCCTTGCAAACCATGGGAAATAAGCTGACATCAATTGAAAACAAGCTCACATTGCCTAACAGACCTTATTAGGATCCTTATCAAAGAAAATCAGCAAGGTCAAAAAATAGGCAGCCTTAGCAAAAAAATCAAAATTATAGGCAGCCTTATCAGTAAAGGATGTTTGATCTCAACGTTCTCCTAGTACATCTAATGCTTTGGTTCCTAGTACATCTAATGCTTTGGTTCGAGTCTATTCCTAGAACTGAAAATAAGCATCTTGTGACAGACGTCAACAAATGCCGGTGCTAGTTTTGAAGTGCTAGAACAGATAGAAAATAACAAAATTCAGCCTCATATTAAGTTAATTATCAAGCCTTCTATCCCTGATAATGAATCAAATTGGTAGGTTTTTGAAAGTGATGATCAAATCTGCAGGTTTTTGTAGCAAGAAGCTGAATTTTCTACAGTAAATCAGGATAAATTACAACATTTATATGGTGACCAAATTGTTCAACTAAAGACAAACAAATTGCCTTGAGGACTTGTCACATTGGAAGACATCTTTAGTACTAATGACCAGTTAAGAAAGGACAAAACTAAGATGTCTACTCATGCTGATAATTACGAAGAGATTTCAGTTGATGAAGGAAAGAATTTATTCCTTGGAAAGGTATGTTCCTTATCTAAAAAATAGTCTTTTATTAAGCTTTGCACAGAATTTAAAGATGTTTTCACTTGGAGATACCAAGACTTGAAAGGGTTTGACCCCAGTCTAGCACATCATACCATTGAATTACAGCCAAATTCTAAACCAGTTAGGCAAAAATAGAGGCCTGTAAATCCCAGAATAGAACCTCTTATGAGGAAAGAGTTATGAAAATTGATTGAATCAGAATTATTTTCCCAGTTAAACATTCAAGTTGGGTAGCAAATCTTGTTCGTGTTAGGAAAAAGAATGGATAAATTAGATTATGCATGGATTTCAGGGATCTTGAAAAAGCATCACTAAAAGATCATTATCCACTACTGAATATGGACCAGATTTTGAGGACAGTTTCAGGATCAGATAGATTATCCCTTCTAGATGGTTATAGTGGATATAATCAGATTTTAGTCCGAGAAGAGGATAGATATAAAACAACTTTTACCACCAAGTGGGGTACTTATGCTTACAAAAGAATGCCTTTTGGTCTTTCAAATGCCGGTGCAACGTTTCAACGTGCAATGGACATGGATTTTCGCAGCCTACTAAATAAATGCATACTTGTTTATTTAGATGATGTTACTGTATTTTCAAAAGATTCTGAAGAACATCTAATGCATTTAAGGCAGAATTTTCAGTTATGCAGGCAATTTGGAATATCCTTGAACCCCAAAAAGTCTATCTTTTTAGTACATCAAGGTAAACTACTTGGTCATATTGTTTCTAAGCAAGGTTTAGCAATTGATCCTTTCAGAATCGAAGCTATATCACAACTATCATTGCCTCATCACAAGAAGGCATTACAGAGATTTTGGGAAAATCATCTTTGTTAGGATATTTGTTCCAGATTTTGCAGCATTGGTTAATCCGTTGACAACTAGCTATGTTAAAGAAAGAGAAAACGTTCTCTTGGACCAGCAAAGGGAGAGAAGGTTTTGAGGCTATCAAAACAATTATTTCTTAGGCCCCTACTCTTACAAATCCAAATTTTGATAAATATTTTACAATGTATGCACTTGCAGGAGCTGAGACAGTCTCGACTATTCTAACCCAGGTCAATGATGAAAATATCGAACAGCCAATTGCTTTCTTTGGGCAGAGTTTGCATGATTATGAAACAAGGTACACGTTCCTTGAAAAACAAGTACTTTTAGTAGTTATAGGACTAAAGAATTTTAAGTACATGCTTTCAAACAATAGAATTCATGTTCTTGTTTCTCATCCAAGTGTGAAAGCTTTCTTGCTAAAAAAATAATTGAATGAGAAAAGAGCAGGCTAGATAACGAAGGTTATGGAATATGATGTTGATATCTCGAGTTGCCAAGACAGTTCGAGGTAAAGGTTTATGTGAGCATCTAATTGTTGATATGGAGAAACAGCAGGCTGCAGAACCCGAAGATTCAGAACACCATGCTGAAACCACGTATCAACAATCAAATATCCTCACAGTAAAAAGAAAATCAAAGATCAACCTTCTCAAGAAATTCAGGAATCAAGATGGATGACTGATTTGGTTAACTATTTACAACATGGCACCTATCCAAAAGGTATGGATAAGAATAAACGAAGGTATTTCAGGTTACAAGTTATTCCTTATCTTTTTGTTGATGGTGTATTGTTCAAAAGGGATATAAATGGAATCTTGCTGCGATGTGTCTATTACGATAAAATTAAGAAAATATTATTAGAATTCCATGAAGGACTGTGAAGGTCACTTCTCAACACGTACAATAGCTTTAAAGATCATGAAAGCAGGTTACTACTGGCCTAGCATATTTAAGGACTCTTTTGAATGGATCGAAAGTGCAAAAATTCTCATTTCTTTGTCGAGAAAAGAACATTTAGCTTCGCTGCCCTTACGACCTATTTCAGGTGATAAACACTTTATGCGGTGGGGTCTTGACTTTATTGGAATGATAAACCCACCTTCTTCACAAGGAAATAAATTGATCTTAACTACTACTGATTATTTTACATGATGGACTGAAGCAATAGCCTTGAAAGATGCTAATGAAACATCAATATTATCCTTCTATGAAGGTATAGTCTGCAGATTTAGTGTTCCGAAACTATCATATCGAGATAATGCTCTAGCATTTCTCGCAAGCTAAAAATGATTGGGCTATCGGTTATGGAATCTATTTAAGCTCTTCATCTAATTATTACCCACAAGGTAATGGCTTAAGTGAGACTACCAAAAAAATCTATTAAGGATCATCAAACGAACACTCAAGGATAATCAAAGAGCTTGGCATCTAATGTTGAATTTAGCACTTTGGGTTGTCAGGGTGACCCCTAAGAGATTAGTTGGCAACTCACCATACAAACTTGTGTATGGGAAAGAAGCAAGAATGCAAATTTCAGTTGAGTTACATGCATTAGATCTCGCTACATCAAATGGAACTCCTTGAAAATGAACCATTGCAGTTCAAGTTACGTAAAATTAATGGAATTAGAAGAGCTAAGAGATCAAGCTCATTTAAATAAGGAGAAGAATCGAAACAGATGAAGAAGAATTTCAAAGGAAATTCAAATTTAGAATCTTTAATGGAGATATTGTGTTGAAATGGGATGCTTGATCGTGCAAAGTCAGGAAGACACTCAAAGTTTGATACACTCTGGAGTGGTCCTTACATGATCTTAGCTTGCAAGGAACACAATGCTTTTCAGCTTTCGAAGCTGAATGGAGAGGAACTCCCCATTCCTGTGAATGGTATGTTTCTCAAACACTGTTATTGAAAATATTATAGTGATTGTTAGAGTAGGATTTCCCATTTAATAAGTGTAGTTTCGCACATTGCATCATTCTTTATTTTCAATAAGTGCATGTGTACTTGGTCTGGTTTTCCAGATCTTTTCCCAGCTTTAGTTTGTTTTGGAAGGGTTGGACCTTTCGAAAAAGGGCAGATTTTGGTCACATATTTGGACTCCATACCCAATGGACAAGAGTAAGGCACTAGTCTATAAGCTAGTAGGTAGCTTTTACCCTAGGATTGCTAGAAATGTTGACAATTTCTACACTTGTGTAGAAATGGGATACTCAAAATTTTGTTATGATGGATAACATTGGTGAAGTATACCTAAGCTAGGGGAATTTATATCAGATTTTATTGTTCTTTGCTAATTTGTGATTAGATTAAGTGAAGTCTGCAGCTATGTGTGTTGTTACAAAATGTAACAAATCACATAGTCTGTAATCTCACAAATATCCTCAACAAAAGAACACAAGCCCCGAAGGACAGCTGTGTTATCTTGATGAAGACACTGATTGCAGAATATGTGAAGTGTATGGTTCGAGACAACAAACATAGTTGCAGTTTTCAAGTAATCAGATTCACTATTATTATGATTGTGCTCATCAGATTTATTTCTCTATATTCATCAAAGTTATTTGTGATTAATGAAATTACATCCATCTATGCTGGCATAAAATGTTACAAGTGACTCCTTTCCTACTACTTACATCAAGAAAATAGTGATATAAAATCAAAGACAATCTCTTGTCTAAATGTAAGTAGTAGGAAGGAGTCAAAATGAAGAGCATATGCTAAGGCAATCAAATAACATACAAGGAGGCACATCTCATTCAATGGTGGCTTACTAGAGTTACAGGTATTCATTTTAAGTTTATCTCTTATATTAATTCATTTTATTGAGATATTGAGTTGCATACATCATTGTACAATCAAAGGAAAATTGAATGCAGAAAGAGATAGTCAACTCATTATTTCAATTTAATGCTTTATTCATAAGAGATCATAAGTTTTCCCACACAAGCCATGGGATGTGACTAAGTAACAACATCATATACATGGAAATGAGAATACTGCATGTGCTAAAGAATAAGAGTAGAGGAGTAAAAGTGAACCCATCATTGCCTTTTCTATCTTCTTTCCCACTCCACATCATCTCCAGCTTCATCTTGTTCCATCTTTTCTTCCATCTCCATCTTCTTTTCACCTACAAGAAAAGAGCGATTACATCATCGATTGGGCTCCAGTGTACATTTTTATTCCTATACACCTGTTCTAAAGCAAATACATATTCTAAGTTCAATGTATCTAATGGTACTTGAAAGAAAGAAATACAGGCACATGACACAGGGTAATTCAAGGATACATATGGGCTGGCAGGCAGCAAAGAAGAGTAGAGTACATAAAGAGAAATGAGTGATAGGAACAAACAAAATAGCTAAGGATTGGAGTAGAAAGGAAGAAACTGAATAGATTATAAAAGAGACAGATGTGGAGATTGACTTGAAAAACAAGTTTAAGGCAACAATCTTTCAAAATATTTTCCAAGCAAGAGCTCCAAAACAACAAAGAATTCACCCCAAAGGAGTTTCCAAAAGTGAAGCAACCCAAAACAAGGCAAGCAATTTGAATTTTATAGAAGAGGATGAGGTGGATCCATGTAGGATGCCACATCACACATCCTCAACCCCAACCCAAAAGTCAACTTCATTCTCCAATGCATAATAAATAGGTGGGTGAATAATATGATAGTTTACTTACATACTCAAATCCAACCCACACCCCAAAGGACTGAAATTAAACCATGTAAGAAAAGTGCAATAAAAACTTACAATTTGTCTTCTCAAAAAGCATTATAAAAGTCTAAATTCAACTCTCCAACCATAGGTATGGTTGGTAAATAAATTTAAGAGGTGTGGAACAAGTTTAACTTATCCCAAAAGCTTCCAAAATCAGTGTCCAAGGAAAAATTCGAATTTCCAAGAAGGTGGAGTGTTTCACACTCAAAAGTTAACTTACACATCTCTTACAACACTTTAATTCAAGGCCAACAACTCTATTAATTACTTTATTATGACATATTTTAATTAATTAACTTAACAACATGATTACTCAAAATATTACACATCATTTAATAAATAATGAAAGGGTCAATGCACCACAAAATAAACTCATGCAAACATAAACAAAGGAATCAAATAAATAAATACACATAACCCCTTGGTCACATTTAAAGGTGGTCCCCCCCATGGTAAACCCTAACAAAACAACCACACACAAACAAAACAAGTTGCCATGGTGATCTTGTTGAATTCATCTAGAATTCCAATGCGGTTAGTCTCTAATCCCCCAATGTTTATTGTGATATTTTAACTTTGCAAAACACAAATACCTCCTTCACCTCATGGCCATATCAAAACATCCAAATAATTAAATAAAATTTCAAAATCATCTAGATATATGAATCATAACAACATCCAACCAACCAACAAGATCATTTGCAATTTTCCTCAACAAATATATCATCATCAAATAATTTCCATTTGTAGGTCTACTCATAATATCTAAATATTACATGTCCGAACAACAATGTCAAACAATATATCAACATCAATATCCAAAATGTCTCTAATAATCATCATGCATCATAACTAAATCAAAGTCAACAATAATCTGTGATCTTACATCTAACATCATACTATAATAAAGTCCATAATATAATTAGTTGTATCATGATCGTGATCAAAAGGTGTCAAAGGGAAGTGGGCAATACATCCCCTCCCCTTAGATTCAACTTCCACCCAGAAGTCACCGAAACAAATGTGGAAACTAAACTCGTATTAATGTAGCATCTTCCCATATAGCCGCAGCCTCATCATATCTCTCCCACCGCACTGGACTTGGTCAATATCTCTACCTCGAAGGCCCAGGGTCCTGCGATCTATAATGTGAATGGGCTCCACTGTCACTTGCCCCTGTTCCTCCACCTATAATGAGGTCCAATCCAGCACATGAGAATGATATGTAATATATCTTCTAAGAACCAAACATGAAACACATCATGTACGCAAGACAAGCTAAGTGGCAACGCTAGATGGTAAGCCAAAGGGCCGATACGCTCCAAGATATCAAAAGGTCCAACGAATCTAGGAGCCAACTTAAAACCTTTCCCATAATGGATAGGGCTCTAGTGTGGCTCGACATGAAGGAATACCTTCATGCCCACATCAAAACTACGGTTGGTCCCATGTTGATATACGTACTTCTTCTACATGTCTTGTGCCTCCCGCAGGTCTCTATCCGATCAAAACCACCTACGCTACTCCATGTTCTCGTAACAAAGCTAGTCCAAGAGAAACCCCGTCCTCTAACCTTTCCCAACTAAGAGGTGTCTCTTGCACTCTTTGCCATACAAATCTGAAAAAAGAGCCATGCCTATAAAACTCAAAACTATTTGTTATCACCAAATCACAGCACTCTATGTGCATGTATTTGAACTCACAAAGGTGTGATTGGATAACATGGGTACTATCTCCAAGTTGTGGACTTGCTACTTGAGATGCACCTCCCAGAGAAAGTGGTTCTTGCTCGTAAACTACTGCCTACAATCTACTCTAATGCAGGATAAGCTAACTGTTCTAATCTAAAATTCCAAGGGACCAGGGAGAGAGAATGCATAAAATGAAAGCCTACACTAAAGCGGTGATACACCAGAAAAGGAGGGTGGGAGAGTAGTCTCCAAATGTGTGAAATACAGAGGCAAAGTGCACACTAGAAGAGGTGATGACAGTTCACCATAATCTAGCAAAATGCATTCACAATAATATTCCAAGCATACACAATGATAATGAATCCCTGCAAGAACATAATAGATAGACACAATATTCTCATAGAAAGATCAAAGGGGCAAGAAGAATGCAAGAAAACACAAAGGCGGGGAAGATATATCCACAAACCGGTATTTTATTGCTTCATGATATGCACAGTTCAATCTATTACAAGATAAGGACTGGATCACCATGCAAGGAGTCCACTACAGGGCTCTACAACACATCAAGCTTCACAAAGCAATTTTGACATAGCTTTGTTACCCAAAACTCCCCTACAATGAGCCCAACACTCCAATTTATAGAAAAAATGAGAAGGAGAAGAGAAGGGAAAAATGGAAATCCCGAAATCTGTCCTTCAACCACCTATAAGAAGCATTAAATTGAGTGAAATGATTGTATATTACTTGCAAAAGGCTCCCCATACTGTCCCATGTGCTGCAGCAGAGAAAGAATGATGACCATGCCTCTTAATTGCACTCCCAGCTACCAAATAAAACACTGTTCTAAACCTGGCCACGTTTTCTTAAAAACTCAATTAATTTCTTATCAAATCCAGAATTTCTTGACTGCTGTGCATCGGGCTCGGAACCACGATTCCAACGGTACCAATTTTGTGCAATTTCGTTGAGAAATGCAAAAGTTATGGCCTTCTGAGTGCGGGCAGCTATTTTGGGTCTGGCAGGCGTTTTCTGTCATTTGACGGGAATGAACATTAACTGAATGGAGCCGAATATGTTTCTCCTAATTAAATATATCTACCCTCATTAAAAATAAGAAATCCAGTTTCTGTGGCGTAGAGGACGTCGTGCTCGTTCCAGAAAGTCCAATTTTGTGAAAATCGGAGCTCGAGTCAAAAGTTATGGCCGTTTGAAGTTTCGCAGGTCAAACGTTGACTTTTCCTCTTCTGTCTTCGCCCATTTCACGCTTTTACGCCCTCGCGTACTTTTTTCCCGGCTGGCACAAAGGTGTTGCTTGTGCTGATTTCTGGGCTTTCGAAGGCCGGTTCGCGTCCATTTGTCCCAAATGTCCTGGTTTGCCTTTCAGGATCGCTTTGTTCCCATTTCGCCCGGTTCGCGTCCATTTGTCCCGCTTGTCCTACTTTGTTTCGGACTGCTTGTGCTGATTTCGGCCGAACCGGCCGGTTCGCGTCTTTTTGGCCCGATTGTCCCAAATGCTATTTGGGCCGCCTAGAGGCTTTTCGGCCGATCCGCGCATTTTTGTCCCAAATGTCCCAATTGCTCCTAGGACTAGGACTTAGCCGATTTTCACAATTTTTCCTGGATCAACCTACTTGCCTTCTGCAACCTTTTTCCGCATTTTCTCAGAGCTTGTTCTTTTCAACCTGGACAGGAGAGTTAGAAAAATTCCTGAAGGGACCCTAGAAACCTGATTTTTGCTCTGAATCAATCAATTTGCTTGGGATTTGAATATTCTGATGCATGTTATCAAAATTTACCCTGGGGGGTGAATTTTGGATAACACTATTATTGTAAGAAAACTCCACCAAGTATAGGTACTCCTCCCATCTAAACTGCTGATCCATCACATACATCTTAAGCATATCCTCTAAAATATGATTCACCCACTCAGTCTGTCCATATGTCTCAGGGTGATATGTCATATTGAAATTGATCTTTGTTCCAAGGGCATACTACATGGTAGTCAAAAAATGGGAAGTGTACAAAGTATCGTAGTCACTAATGATCTTCCGTGGAATCCCGTCCAACCTATCAATCTCATCAAGATATACCCATGTGACTGCACTAGCTATATAAGTGGTCTTCATCGGAGAAAACTGAGCCACTTTTGTTAATTTATCAACTGTGACCATGATGGCGTCGTGGTTATATCTTGACATCGGTAGCCCAACAATGAATTCCATGGACCTGGTGTCCCATTTTCACTCTGGTATAACATGAGGAAAGAGAAGGCCAGATGGATGCTAATGCTCAGCCTTCACTTTCTGGCACTCTAAACAGTGTAACACAAACTGAGCCACATCTCTGCGAAGTCCTCTCCACTGATACAAATGTCTCAAAGTAGCATGCATCTTCTTCACCCCAAGATGGGCTGAATAGAGTGCACAATGTGCCTCTTTCAATATGTCCTACCTCAAGCCTCCATCTCTAGGAGCATAAATCATAAATATTTTCCTCGAGGGCCATCTCGCCTCTAGTGAGAAGCCATCAAACTTCCCTTCAAGGGGTCTCTAGGACTCAATCTCTGCTCGAACTGCAACGTAGAAGTTGTCAAGAGGAAGTTACTGAAGAATCCTGCTCCACAAATCTGTGCCCACTAAAGTGGCCATAATCACATGTCTTCGTCTCCTAAGAGCGTCTCGCCACCACATTCTAATTCCTTTCACATGATCTATCTTTATATCATACTCACAAAGAAACTTCATCCAACACTACTTGTGAGAGCATTGAGATTGCCTTTGTGAAGAGGTGACCAAGAATCAAGTGATCTATCCCGATTGTTAATCTCGACCAAGTAGAAAGTGCCTCCATCGAGCCAAAGCATGCACAACTACCGCAAGCTCAAGATCGTGAGTTTGATAATCAAGCTCATAATCTTTTATTTTGTGAGATTCAAAAGCCACTACTCTGCCCTCTCCCGCATCAACACACCTCCAAGCCCTATTAAGGAAGCATCTGTGTAAAAAAACTCACACTGTGGATTCAAGACCTTTGCAAGAATCGGTGTTGTAGTGAGACAATCCTTCGATGTATTGAAGTCCCGCTCGAACCTTTCGACCAAACAAAATTCTTCCTTTATTCTCAAGGGAAGTAATGGGGTGTACAATCCGAGAGAAGTCTTGAACAAATCTCCTATAGTAACCTATTATTCCAATTAAGCTATGCACCTCTCACAGTAGTGGGTGCTAGCCAATCCATGATAGCTCTAATCTTGGAAGGATCGATGGCAATACCTTCCCTAGAAATGATATGACCTAAATACTACACCTTCGTCTCTAAAAAATGCACACTTCTTTAGGTTTCCGTAAAGTTGTTGCTCCCGAAGACACTTGAAGAACCTGGCAAATGTGTCCCTCATTCTCTCATGCGTACGTGAGTAAATCAAAATGTCATCAAGGAAGATGAGACTGAAACGATCCAAAAAGGTCCTGAATACCCCATTCATCAAACTCATAAACACTAAGGGGGCATTAGTTAAACCAAAAGGTACCACTTTGTGAACTCATAGTGGCCATATATCATACGAAGGCGGTCTTATGAATGTCAACCTCGAAACCCTATGCTGATGGTAGCCTTTGACATAAGATCAGTATTAGAGAAAACTATGGCTCCTTCATCTAATCAAACAAATCATCAATACGTGGAAGGGGATAAAGATTCTTGATCGTTACCTTATTCAGCTGGTGGTAATCAATACACAACTGCAAGGATTCATCGTTCTTCTTTACAAAGATCATGGGTACACCCCAAGGGATACGCTATGATGAATTAGACCCTTCTCCTGAAGGCCCTCAAGTAGAACTTGAGCTCGTAGAGTTCGGGGTGGTCATCTACGATAAGGTGCTTTGGAAGGAGATCTATATGAAAATCAATCTCACGTGGGGGTCGTATCCTGATAGATTCCCTGAAACACATCTTAAAACTCTCTTAAAATGGGATGGTCATCTAGCGATGGTCCACTAGACCCATCCTCCGATCTATCACTAGATGACCATCACACAAACTCATCACACATAGTGCTTAAGCTGCTTAGCAGAGATGGTGAGAATAGAAATGCATCTCCCGACCCCTCGCTATCACTACCTCTCTTTGCTAGATCATCTATGCAAGATATGATCCTGTGGTAACAATCCACTCTGGCTCTGTGTGCCGACAACCAATCGATACCAAAGATGACTCCATAAGATCCCAACGAGAGGATAAAAAGATTTGAGGTAGTGGTAAAAGGTTCCAAATCCACTACACAATCCTTAACTAAGGAGTCTATAGAGATATTGGCTCCAAAAGCCATCTCAACATCCTAACTATGACCTTTCCTAATTTCCACCAGCCTGCGTTGCTCTACTAATAATGGTGTAATAAAAGAATCAGAAGAACCAGAATCAAACAAAATGGAGGTAGGAATACCATCAATGTTACTGTAGTATCAATAACTATACTGTGATGCTCTACATGGTGGTTCTCGACCACTGCGTACATCCTATGACTGCATCCCATATCCCTAAAAATAGGCTCTGAGATCGGTACCTTACCCTTGTTATTAGGGTTCTGTGGGTAGTCTCTCCAAAAATTTCTAGTAACACCACACCAAAAATAACCACCTAATCCTCTCCTTTGTGTAGCAGCTCCAGTCAGTGCCCTAAAGGTCTATGGTGTGGATCTTGATGACCCTATTGTGGACTGCTAAGGTCTCTACTGGTAAGCTCCTGCTGAGTGAGCTCTCTCGGCACCCTATGTCCTAATGGGACCCCTAGGAGGAGGCCCCATACTTTGACCTCTTTATGCATCAAACCTCTGTGCAGGTCTATAAGGTGGGTGGAACTACTGCTACTACTGTTTTGTTGTGGTCTAAAAGATGAATGTGCTGAATCCTATCCACCATGAGGAAGAGGTACCGACCCTTGATCTATTTTCCTACATCTCGCAGTATGCGGCTCCGAACTCGATCCTTATCCCGCTGGGTCTTTCCCAAGTCTCCTTTGCTATATAGGCCTTCTCCACGGCCTCAACTAATGTATGTAGACAATGAATTTGTAATACACCTCCAATGTCTAGATTAAGACCCCAGATGAACCTATGGATCCGCACCTACCCATCCTACATGTAATCAACATACTGGAGTAGATCCAGAAATCTACTCTCATACTTTGTTATTGTAAGAGATGCCTACCAAAGGTCATGAAACTCATCTATCTATTTTCTACAAGAACCTTCGTGACAAATATCTGCTCTGAATCACTCCTCAAAGAGCTCCTAGGTAACTATCTCAAAATCAACATGGAGCTTCTACTCCTCTGTCCACCACCAGACACCAGCTCCATCCCTTAGTAGATGGATCACAACATGAGCTTTCGTGTTGTTAGAACAAGGACAAAGCTTGGAACATCCACTCAAGCTCACAAACCATGCCTCTGCCTAACATCCACTTGTGTCACAAGAATAATGTGATGGTTGAAGATTTAGGATCTCCCTGATGTGATCTCGCAGCTATGTTCACGGCGGCCTCTAGGCCTCTCTGCATGCTCATCCTTAAGCCTAGGGCTCTAAGACCTCTCTCTTTTCCCTGAATCTCGGTCTCCTTGTCCCCTCTATGGTGACTCAGCTCTAACTGACTCCTCATGAGACTTCTCTCCTTTATTATCCTCACTTGTGCCAAGGAGATGCATGAGACTCAATGGATGTCACCCTAACATGTCTGACTGAATGGGCCCTTATGGTCTGCATTCCGCGTAGAGCGGCATTAACATCCTAAAGATTCTACAAAATCTATGGTAGGATGACTCTTTGCAACATGATGATCGGAGGTGGTATGCCTAGGTCTATGTTGAAAGGCTCCTCATCTTGTCTCAGTGCCTCTGTACAGAGCAAGACAAGAGTTAGTTCCTTATTCTAGGTTTTACTTAGCTTCGTGTTTACTAAAATATTCAATTTCTAAACTAATTTGTTTTCTCAATTTAAAAGTGTGCTAGGTTTAAAGTTCATCTCTCAAGTTTTTGTGGTGTCTCCAATGGCCCAAGATTTTGAACCAATTCTTTGATACCAAGTGCAACGCCCGTTAAAAAAACCCACTTGAGAGCCAAGAACAACCTACGATTAGTTAGGAAAATTATGGAATAATTTGTTTTGTTCAAAAGAGTCTACAACTAGGTTTCAAGACAACAGTTGTTGCAAACAAGTTTCAAAACCAAATAATATTAATAGTTTATAGTTTAATCAATACGACAATTATAAAAGATCACAAGGTCCAAACCTAGGGTTATATTAATCAATTAGGTTAAGAGGGTAATTTCTCACTATACTACTCTCTAACAGGATTAAAATATTCAACTTGATTTTTCTCAAAATTAACGCACTCAAAACTTCCCAACAACATTCCCATTAGATAAGAAATTTCCTCACCTTTTCAGTGATATAAATAAGTCCTCCTAACTCCTCATATTTCTCAAGATATGGGCCGGTGGACCTTTGGAGGAAATTTTTCTCAACAGCAGGTCTGCGGGCCTAGGAGAGAAATTTTCCCATGCGCGGGCCTGCGGACTTCGGAGATAATTTTCACCCGGAGAGGAGGAATGTGGACCGGCGGGGTGGGGAAGAAAATTTTATTCATGCCCAAGCTTGCGGAGTGGGGAAGGAATTTAGCACTTTTTCCCTTTTTGTGACAAAAGCGCGATTTGCCTTCGTGCGCCCGTGAGCCTGAAAGGACACGTGTCGGCATTTCCCAACTTTCACAAAAAGTTGGACCACCGGAGAATTTTTAGAATTTTATATTTTATTGCTGAAAAGTGCTAAGAGATCAAAATGATCCATGCCTCCACTGATGCTTAAGGCACCATGTGTCAGCCATCCATTGGTTGCAAGTCGGCAAGCCGGTGGGAGAACTTAGAAAAATTTTCCCAAAAATTTTCCGAAGTGCTAAGTATTTTTTTAAGGGATCTGGTCCTCCACCAATGCCTCATGACACAACATACTCAAATTTTATTAGCTGTGGATAGGTGGGGCAATGCGAAAAATTGGGAAACATTTCCTGAAAAAATTTTAAAGGTTAAGTGTTGCGGGCCAGCGCGATACGAAAGACAACCCAAAAGGCAAAAGTGGGATGATGGGTCCACGGGGAAAATTTTTCCAAAAATTTCTTTTCAAACTAAGATGATTTTTGAAAAAAAGGAAGGCTTGCGGGTTAGTGGAGAGGTAGTTGATTTTGTTACTTTGGCATTTTCTACCAAAAAGTGAAAAAGGAAAATTTGGGCTCATAAGTCCGCCAAGGAAATGTTTCTAAAAAGTTTTGACGCTTAAAATGAAGTAAAAATTTAGAAGGCCATAAATTTTTATTGGGAACTTAGTTTTTAGAAAACAAGGATTTTCTGGAAATATATTGACACACACTTTGCACAAAAATCATTAATATTTCATTTTGATAATGTTTAAGGGGTCAATTTCACAAAAACAATCTGTAGGCTTTAAAAAGGCAAACTGACAAATTTTGACTTATAAAATTTTACTCAATTTGATCTTCTTTCTCTCTCAACAAGTCAAATAGGCATGGGGAATTGTTCTTAGATGGATTTAGGATGGATTTGGAAGGTAAGTTTGTTTGATTGAGTTCCAATTTGAAAATTTACAACTTTGACAACAAAACGACAGTGAAAGAGTTTGAGCCCGAGTTTGCTAAGTTTTCTAAGAAATTCCTTAAGTGTTAATGCCTAGATGAGTTCATTTAGATCTTATTATGTCAAATTTAATGTTTCATTTGTTATTTCTTTATTACAGTTCGGTTTGTGCATTTTGGATTAAATAATTGCCAGTTTGAAAATACAAAACAGAGATCAAATTTTAAAGGGTCTATTTGCCATTTTCTACTTCCAAGTATTAGAATACATTCCAATTCCAATCTAATACATTTATTTGATTCAAATCAAACTATTCAAAACCAAAATGCAATTCTGATTTCAAATTTTACACCTTTCAAAAGACAGAGCTCTGTGTTTTCCTCACACGTAATTCTTCCTTTCAAACAGAGATTTCAAATATATTTAAATGATCGATTTCAGTACCACAATGCAATTTGAGAAGGGTAATATAACCATTTATTGATTCCAAAAATTTAACTTACAATTTCTTTCTTTCATTCTTCATATTCATCATACAAAATACAATTCTTTCTTTCAAAAGAACATAAACAGAGTATATCTCTATCACATTTCAATCTTACAAATTTCGTATTCAATACAACATATTTCCATTACAAAACATATACAAGTTCATCCACTTCATGTAGGAAGGTTACAATAATATTTATCTCAACAAGGGACTATCAACTGTTTTATTTTATTTTCCTTTGCTCCAGAACAACAAAATGTAGATTTATCATTCTTCCAATTCTGATCACAACAAGAGTAGAGGAAAGGCAATGCTCTCCACCCAACCAAGACATCCAATGACAAGGAGAAGCCATCCTTCTTCATTGGCCCTTGATCCCCAACCACAAAGCAATGGAAGATGTGATTCAACTCATCGAAACAATAGGATTCCACAAACACATGCAAATTTCACATTTAAAACACAGTCAAAATAGAATGCAATTTACATCTACATTAAAACATGAACAAAAACACTAAGGCTTCATCAAGCAAGCCAAAGGAGCAAGAAACTATGGGGATGTTATTTATTCCTCCCAACGGGAAATGAGTATCGCCACCTGATTTCAAACTACCAAAACATAGTATATCAAAGCCCTGATATGCCCTTATGCCTCCCCAAGTACCCCTTTATTCCTCCCATTTCCTTATGCCTCCCGAACCACTTATGGCACCCCATAACAAGTAAATAAATGCAAGTTATTTATTTATAAGGTGGAACCCAATCCCAACTCCCTCCACACTTATACCTCCCCAAAATACATATGCCTCCCATAAAAATATAACCCCATTGTATTCTCCTATAACATACCTAGGCCATCTACGCAACATCCCACAAACCTACCAAAACATTCACATAAATAACAATTTCATATATAGAAAGAGAAGCATTACAAGAGCCAAGCTCCTACCTCTGCATGATGGAGTTGTTCCAAGTTCTAAAACAACAAGATTTATCCCCATGCAAGCAATCCCAATCATCCAAGTGCAAGCATACAAAAATCTTTCAAAAAATTCTCCAACTAAGAGCTCCAAAATAGCAAAAAATTTACCCCCAAAAGAGTTCCCAAAAGTGAACCAACCCCCAAAAAGGCAAACAATTCAAATTTTATAGAAGAGCATGAGGTGGATCCATGTAGGATGCCACATCACACATCCTCAACCCCAACCCAAGAGTCAACTTCATTCTCCAATGCATAATAAATAGGTGGGTGAATAACATGATAGGTTACTTACATACTCAAATCCAAATCACACCCCAAAGGACTAAAATTAAACCATGTAATAAAAGTGCAATAAAAACTTACAATTTGTCTTCTCAAAAATCATTATAAAAGTCTAAATTCAACTCTCCAACCATAGGTATGGTTGGTAAATAAATTTAAGAGGTATGGGACAAGTTTAACACTCAAAAGTTAACTTACACATCACTTACACATCTCTTACAACACTTTAATTCAAGGCCAACAACTCTATTAATTACTTTCTTATGACATATTTTAATTAATTAACTTAACAACATGATTACTCACAATATTACACATCATTTAATAAATAATGAAAGGGTCAATGCACCACAAAATAAACACATGCAAACATAAACAAAGGAACCAATAAATAAATACACATAACCCCTTGGTCACATTTAAAGGTGATCTACCCCATGGGAACCCCTAACAAAACAACCACACACAAACAATACAAGTTGCCATGGTGACCTTCTTGAATTCATCTAGAATTCTAATGTGTTTGGTCTCAAATACCTTAATGTTTGTTATGATATTTTAACCTGCAAAACACAAATACCTCCTTCGGCCTCATGGCCATATCAGAACATCCAAAATAATATAAATAAAATTACAAAAACATCTAGATATATGAATCAAAACAACATCTAACCAACCAACAAGATCATTTGCAATTTTAATCAACAACTATATCATCATCAAATAATTTCCATTTCTAGGTCTACTCATAATATCCAAATATCACATGTCCGAACAACACCCATAATATAACCATGTCAAACAGTATATCAACATCAATATCCAAAATGTCTCTAATAATCATCATGCATCATAATTGAATCAAAGTCAACAATAATCCATGATCTAACATCTAACATCATACTATAATAAAGTCCATAATCATGCCCATAATATATTCAACAGTATCAAAAGGTGTCAAAGGGAAGTGGGTACTATACCTTCTATTAGTTATGCCACTAAATAGCTTATTTAATTTAGAAATTAAAGTTAATTAATTGTTACAATAATTGCACAATTATCGGCTTCATACATTGATAACCATAAACTAAATGTATTCAACAATTTGTGAAAAGTAAGATTTCACAACTCAAGTATTCATCATTTACTCATATTGAGATATTATTAGACACAAAGTAATCATCTCTTTATTAAAATCATATATTGCATATGTCGTTAAGGTGAAATATATAACCGGTATAATAATTCTCACATAGTGAGGTTTGAATATTTACAATGGGTCCAAGATCCCAATCATTCAACCAAAAATTCAAGAATATCATCCTTTCACCAATTGAAATCTAAGTATCTCATTTAGATCCATGCTATAATAAAACTTCACAAGACACGAGTTTCCGCACATCCGAATGTAACAGTTAATGGTCTTGCAAGACTGAGTAGTGGTATGATGTTAGTTCGTAATGAAGTGGTATGATTATTAAATCCATTTTTGATGCAATTAATTAATAAAATACGAAAGGATATACATATTGTTTTATCAACAAGCACATGGTAATACAAACTGAAAATGTATTACTACCTGGGTTTCTATAAAGATATAACTATGGATGCACACAAATAGAACAAACAATTTCTATTTCATTGATCATGTTTCCTCTAATCACAAAGGACAATACATCTATATTCCAGCTTCAATCAATAAACATTTGACATTTAAAATTTCTACATAACCTTGTAAAAACAATATGATTAAGAAGATTATTTTTTCAGTCAAAGAGCAGCTCTACAAATTAGCACAAATATAACCATATTTATATCACTTTAACATGTTCTATCCGGTAAACAAACAACCGGACCAAAAATATAAAGCAACACCATGGTTACATCATTTAAACATACTCTTTTTAGTAAAAGAACAACTAATAATTTCTTTCATAAGATATCATTATTTTAAACCCAATCATGCCTTCAATTACTCCTTGGTGCATCTTGGTCAAGTTGTCCTAGCTTTCATGCCCTTACCAAAACAAGAAATTTATTTTTAGTCTTACAAGAATCCAAGTCATATTGCCAGGTTGGAAGTTACATGCTAAATGTCATTTTTTTTTTAATTATTCACACATAACAAGACACCCTCATTTATACATGAACCGATTTAGTGGTCCATAATAATAAAATTTCTAGAAAATGTAGCCCCATGCAAGAGCTTTGACACCCACAAATTATCATTCAAAATATCTCAATAAATTAAAAATCAGACCTGCATATAACAACCAAGAAGAAAAATACAAAACCCCAACCGGTTGCATACCCATATTGATTGGGTTACCCAAATAGATTCCTTTCTGAAAATCGATTTGCATACCCAAATCAATTTTTTTACAAAAACACACAACTAAATTTCAGTTTGACAAAATGAAAACCCACAAGCACAAATTGATTTTAACACACAAATTCACAAAACATTTTCCTTCTTCCTGCACGGAAAAACACAACTCTTTTCCTTTTGGGTATAATTTTATATAATGCAGAGAAGGAATTTTTAAACTTTCTTTTACTTTATTTTTTCCGATCAAAACCCAAAACCCCAACTGCATATTTTTATGTCTTAGGTTAAAACCACACATAGAAAACTAAAAAAATACGAGAATCCATCAATTTCCTTTTCATACTTCATCTCCAAACAATTAAATCAAAATTTGTCCACAATTTCATTGATTGCCATTAAAAATAGAATGTGTATTTCTTAACTTTTTTACAAATAATGTAGCAGAGAAAGGAGAAGATATTCATGCCTGAAGTAAACCTAGAATCAATGAACCTTCTACTCTTCCCACTCCAACAAGTTGAATCCTTCTTTCCTCCAAAACTCACGCAGGTATTCCAGAAGGGGAGAATGAAAATAGACGAAGGAAAAATAACAAAAAAATATAATGAAAGAACTATAGTTGGGCAGCATATTGAAGAATTTTTAGGCTTCCCAATGCTTTGGTACGTGTTTTAGTGCATGCCGCACACTTGAACCATGTGAAGGCGTTTCACTTTATAAAACCCATAAATTTCAATAAGTAAATAAATTTTTTTCTTACATGTCAAATCCCTCTAATATATATATATATACACACACACACACACACTAATTAATATTTCATATATATTTTTACTTTAGTTATTACCTGACTTAATGGTAAAGTTAAAATTAACCTTCATTATACAAGTCCACATATTTCCAACAATATATTATCATAAAAGTTAGTTGAATTTCCAGGTTTATATAAAACATTCCAATACTAAAATCACCAAGTCCGTAAATAATAATTTGAATATTCTCTTAAAAACTGGCTTCATATAGCAATGTCAAATAAAATAGAGACAATTATCATTGAGGTCATGTAAAAGTCAAACAAAACAAAAGATGACCAAACCAATTAAAATAAAGTAACAGGAATACAAATAACCGAAAGATTCACTATCATTTCGAACCGTTTACCTATGATTAAGGCCTAATCATGTTTTAGGAAGGATCATTAAGGTGGGTGTGGGTTTATTCATTCCGTAGTGTCATGCCCCGCAATAGAAGCTATGTGTCATGATATGACGAACCAAATGAATTTTACACCCAATGATGATCTTATCTACTCCTGTTTAGACTTAACTGTAGATAATTTAACCTACAAGAAATTTTGGGATGTTACATACTCCACCCCTTAGAATAATCATCATCTCGATGATTTCAAGATAAATAGATAAACTAACCCATTATTCATTTACTGAATAAATATATTTGAAATCAGCTTAGAATTTGTAGCAATATTATTTCAGCTGAATCATAAAGGTCATAACAACCCTTGTACATATAGAAAATCATTCATATAATTTGTAGACATAATACATTACTTCCTAAATGACATATTTTCTAGGTTCATTAACAAAATCTTCAACAATAACTACTAATCAAAAAGTATCTTAGTCCTAATATTCAGTTGTAGGCTTATCTACAGAATTTTCTTATCTACCACTTTTATAGAAAAAATTAATTTAGCACTTTAACAAAACATGTTCATAAAAAATCAGTCAAACAGATGTGGAAAAGTAGTCTGGATATCTTCTAGATTCTCCCAAGTGGCACTTTCTTCAGAATATTGGTCCCACTGGACCCTACATTGTGAAAAAATCACGGCTTCTCAAGTGTAACTTCTTGGTTTCTAGTATCCTTATAGGATCAACCGTGATTACCCCTAGATCCAGAACCTGTAATGAATCCCAATTAAGTACATGTGTTAAATCAGGTACATATTTCTTAAGCAAGGATACATGAAATACATTGTGCAACTTGGCTAGAGTGGGAGGTAGTGCTAGCTTGTAGGCTACTGGTCTAATGACCTCTAGGACTTCAAATGGTCCTACAAACCTAGGAGATAGTTTGGCTGACTTGTTAAATGAAATGGAACTCTTTCTAGGTTTGACCCTAAGAAAAACTTTATCTCCCACGTTAAACTTTTTGTCATATCTTTTTAAATTTACATAACTTTTTTACCTATTTGTTGCTTCTTTCAATCTTTCTTGGATTAATTTAACTGTGTGTTTCTATTTCCAAAAGTATTTTTGGTCCAATCATTACTCTATCTTGAGGATTATCCCAATTTATAGGTTTTTACACCTACGACCATATAAGGCCTCAAAAAGAGCCATCCGAGTGGAAGAATGGTAAGTGTTATTATTGGCAAATTCAACCAAGGAAGATACTCTTCCCATTTGTATTGCTGATCCATGCAATACATTCTTAGTAAATCTTCTAAAACTTGATTTACTCTTTCAGTTTGACCATCAATTTCAAGATGGTAGGTAGAACTTATGTTCGATTTTGTCCTTAAGGACATTGAAAGTATGCCAAAATATGGAAGTTATCCTTGAGTCCCCGCTTTAAATTATTACTCCTAGAAAAATTCTTCTACAAACCTCTTTGCTAGTATGGGTGAATTATCCATTAAATTACCTTGTTATAAAATGTGCCACTTTAGTTAACTTATGTACAACTACAACTATAACATCATGTTTATTTTGGGACATAGGCGGACCTTGGATAAAATCCATGCTTATAAATTTCCACTTATATTCTATCACGTTACTCGGATATAATAGTCCTCTTGGATGTAAGCATTTCAACCTTTACTTGCTAACATTCCGGGCATTGTGAGATGTAAAGAATCACATTATTTTCATCTTTTTCTAGAAGTATTTCTTTTTTATGTCTGCCATCATCTTTTTTACTCCTAGATGTCCCAAATAGGGAGCATCATGAAATTATCTCATGACTTTATTTCTAATTTCTTTACCTTCTGGTACATATATTCTGCTATTATAACGTAGAATCCCATCTGTTTCTGCCTTGAAACCATAATAAATTTTGTCCCTTGGATATTTTTCTAGAGTTATTTTAACATGATTGTAGTAGGCGTCATTGGTTAACTTATTTTTAACTTCATCTTTGAACTGGGTTCTTAATGTAATTATAGCAACAATCTTCTTTCTGCGACTTAAGGCATCAACCACCCTATTCTCTTTTCCCTTAATGTAATTTATATCAAAGTCATAATTTGCTAGGAACTCTAGCCATCTTCACTACCTTGCATTTAGATTCGGTTGCATAAAAATGTACTTGAGCCCAAGATGATCTGTTTTGAGTTCAAAAGATTTTCCAACAGCAAACAAGTGCCTCCATTACTACAGCTCATGAACAATCACAACAAGCTCAAGATCATGTGGTGCATAATTTACTTCATGCACCTCAACTTCCTAATTTTAAAAGATACGACATGCCCATCTTGTAGTAGTACTCCACGCAAACCTTACCCTCAAGCATCGATTACCACTAAGAAGTTCTCACTTGGATTCGAAATCTTCAACACCGAGCACTTATGAGTCTACCTTTTAACTCATTAAAGGCTTCTTCACACTTATTTTCCCAAACAAATTTCTTACCCTTATTTTGCAAATAAGTGATAGGTCCTGCTAACCTAGAGAAGTCCTTTATAAACTTTCAATAGTAGCCTGTTAGACCCATAAAACTTCTCACTTCATGCACATCCTTTGGTGTTGGCCATTCCATTATGGCACTGATCTTCAAACGGTCCACCAAGATTCCTTCTTTACTGAATAAGTGGCCTAAGTATTATACTTCGTATTGATAGAAAGCACACTTAGATAATTTTCCATATAATTTATGTTTTCTAAGAATTCCCAACACAATCCTTAAATGTTCATCATGTTCTTCCTCATTCTTGGAGTATATTAATATATCATTGAGAAAGATAAGTAAAAATTGGTCTAAGCATTCCCTAAACACATTGTTCATCAAGTTCATGAAAGCGGTAGGTGCATTTGTTAGACCAAAGGGCAAAACTATAAAATCATAATGCCCATACCTTGTTCTAAAAGCCGTTTTATGGATATCTTCATCCTTGATTCGCAGATTGATGTTAACCGGATCTAATAGATCATCGATTCGAGGGTAGCGGATACGATTGTTCACTTTGTTACCTTGTTGAGCATTCTAATCAATACAAAGTCCGAGGGCCCATCCTTATTTTTTTATGAAGATAACCGTGAACCCCATGGTTATATACTTGGTCTACTCATACTCAAGGACAAAAATTCATGTAATTGAGATTTCAACCCAACTAATTCAGTTGTTGTCATTTTGTATGGTGCTTTGGAGATTGGTTCCGTTGTTGGTTTGACCTCTATTGTGAAGTTAAATTCACGCTTAGGTGGAAGTCTCGAAACTCGTTTGGAAACACATCTATAAATTCCCTCGGGATGGGAAATGCTTCAATTTCTCAAGCTCAATTTCCCCGTCCTAAATTTGTTATTTTTATAGCATATAGATGGCAGCCCTTCTTCTTTGACTTTTTAACCTACATGGCAGAAATCTGCCTAGTGACAAACTTTCTTTGAACACCCTGGACACTTTTTCTTTTCTATTGATCATCGTAGTAGGTTACACTTTTCCCTAAGAAATCCAATGTTGCATTATGTTGACTTAACCAATTTATACCTATGACAACATCATAGGATCCAAGAGGTGCCACATATAGGTTTAATCTTGTCAAGAACTCAGGTAATTCTAGAGGTGCCTCAAACAAACACTGATTCACTCTGTGTAAAACATTATTTCCATAATATACAGTTCAAGTGTGTTCCATGTACCTAGCTCTTATTTTGATTTTATCAACAACTTTAGATGAAACAAAACATTTTGTTGAACCGGAATCAAATAAAACAGAAATAGGTTCTCCAAAAAGTTTACCTGAAGTTTTTAGTGGAGTCACTTGCTTATTGTAGACTACAGCATAAATCTTATGTTGTTGCCCCTCTTTATTTCCTGCAGTAAATCCCTTCTGCTGATTATTCCATTGTCCTCTTTGCAGATAGTTGTTAGCAAAATGATCACCACCACACTTAAAACATCCTCCCAATGGTCCTTTTCTCTCAATCTTATTCTGGCTGAAACTTGTTCCTTGTTGCCCATTTTTATTATTATTCACAATAGTTCTACCCGTTATTCCTCTTTTATTGACATGCTTGAACTTGTTGTTTCCCTTTTTCCATGCTAGTTTACTTGTAGTTGATGTTTGGAAATTGCTATTTTTCCTTCTATTTTCCTCTTTAGAGGCATAAATACTTCATGTACTTTAGTTCTTGCTTGATAGCTTTTTCAAACACTATTTCCATCGAGGTAGGTCCATGAACATCTACCTCACCACCAATACTAGGATTCAATCCCATTATAAATTTTCTCACTCTAAACTTCTCATCCTTTTGATACAAAGGAACATATTTCAGAAATAGAGTGAAACATTCCCAATATTTTGTAACAGAGTACTTTCCTTAAGTCATATTTTAGAATTCTACCATCTTTTGGTCGAAGTATAGATGAGGTAGCCATCTTTGATGGAAGTAGGCCTTGAAATTCTCCCAAGTGATCATACCATAATCAATTCCTAGTTCCATTTTCTAGTTATCCCACTAGGAAGATGCTTCACAAGAAAATTGGTAGGCTCCCCATACTGCTTTTGTCTCCCCTGAAAAATCCCTAATCTCAAAATAATTTTCCATTCCGAAACCAAATTTTTAAACACCATCCCCAAGAGTTGTACCATAAAATTTAGGTGGGGATATTCTTTTAAAGTCCCTTGCTAACTCATCACCTAGCCTTGCTTTCTAATTTTCCCTTTCATTCAGGTTCTCGAGTTGATCATCATATTTCCCATCACCCCGATTCTCATCCCTACGATCCTCATTCTCTTCACCACTCGGACCTTTTTGTTCCAAGGAAATAACTCGGTTTGGGTGTCATTCAAAAGGTTGAGGATTTCTTCTAACTTAGTAGTATTATCCGGCATGCCATCAATATTTACCCCACTCTCACTTTCTATACTCGCTCTTGTTGCTATCCTAGCCATAGTTTCCTATTTTGTAAATGAGGATACTTTTATTATAATGTGTATCCCATTAATGTCCAAGTGTCCGAGCCTCTTGATCGATACCAAACTATAATGCTCAAAATTACAAGAGCTGAAAAATGAGGATTTTTTTAACACATAAACATAATAAGAAATTACATAGCTGCAATCATACAAATTTATTTAATCAAATACATTAATCAATTTTTCTCTTTTGATCTATCCGATAACATCCATGTAAGCCATGTGTAGCTGAGAAGGGTGTATCCAGATCTCCACGATCTCCCTTCATCACTACTTTGAGTGATAATGCTTACTATCATTTCAGCTCAACCTTTTAAAGGTCATGGGAACTATGCGAAAGTCCTTGGGTCTACCACAAAGCTAGTTTCCTGACTTTGTATTCTTCAGTATCGACCATTTTCTACCTCATGTTCGTATTTCAACTTCCCATGATCGTTACCTAAGATGAGCTTTGTACACGATGAGTGCGGTGGAAAAGTTTAAACAAAAAAAATATCTTAAGAAAACTGATGGAACCAAGAAGGGGAAATTAATTGATGTTCCCAAACCTGATGAAGCAAATCAAGCAGGGGGGAAGAATTCTGATCAATGTACTTTAATATTAACGGAGGGTGACTCAGCCAATGCTCTTGCAGTCACTGTAAGTGTTTGTGCCTTGAATCGGGAAATGTGAATACTTTGAATTTTGTAGTATTGTGACATGTTTCGACATCATTTTCCAGTTTATTTTTTTGTTATTTTAGTTATCTTTATCCTATCAGGTGGCAGGAATATCTACTTTTTGGGAAGCTACCACTCACCAACAAATGGAGAATAAAGAGATAGTAAATAGAAAGAAAATCCTTGGTCTACAGGAAGATATAATATATGACATCATTAAATCTTTAACCTATGGCCATCTGATGATAATGACAGACCAGGTACATGATCTTTGTATAGCGTTGTTTAGTTTCTGTAAATGTTCCCCCTGTATATTTGGTTGTGTTTCGAGACTATTTATATTTGTTTTCTAAGCCACCATATGTTATGTATCTCCATGTCTAATGTCGGCACATGTTGATGTAGGCAACTCATAAAAATGGAAATGTGTTATCTTTCTACACAATTCCTGAGTATGAAGCTTGGAGAGAATCATTGAGTGGATCGATAACCGGCTGGACCATATAGTGCAAAAAAGTAATGCTAGTTTGTTTTCTCTTTATATGTTTTCAAGTTCTGGTTTTGTTCACTTGCTGATTAGGTATCACCTGTTGCTTGGACCATACAGGGTTCCCGGTTTGGGCACAAGTACTTCTAAAGAGGGCAAGGAGTATTTCATAGATCTGGACAAGCACAAAAAAGATTTTGTGTGGGTTGATGAGAAAGATGGAGATGCTTCCTCATATCAATCAGCTTATAGAATGGGACAGAAGGGCTAAGGTTCTTATCAATGAGATTATTAGTCGTTACGAAAATTATTGGCAAGATAGTTTATCTACTGCAATTGATCCAAATTTGCTTTGTCACGCAGGAGATTTCTAGTGTTTGGGAAAGAGGTACAGCCACACTGGAAGAAGCCGTTGGGGAATAGTGCAGAGGAGTAGAATTGGATAAAGAAAAAGAGGGTTTTGAAAACTAGAAACTTTTATTATTGTGGAAACATTAAATAATGAATTTGAAAACTTCTACTATTGTCTATTGTGTATGTACTATGGTATTTGAATTTAATTATATGGATTTACATACAATCTTTAATTTTAATTGCATTAGATGTTGATTATCATGAATTATATGTATGTTTCTTGTTCCACATATAAAAAATAAATTAAATATAATTCTAAGAAATCAAGAAAGAATCATCACTGGTAAGAAATTAAACATAATTGCAAATATGCTAGGGTTTAGCTTACCTCTTGCGTATTGCAATCATCAAGGGTAACATGACATTGTAGATGGAGGGGTGAGTTGCCTGACATTGTCAGTCCTGAGAAGTGCCAGCAACATCTTTAAATATATAGACCAACAATATCTTTAAATAAATGTAAATATAAAGAATTAGACCTGTAACGTCTTTAATGATAACAAGAGCTGAAAAAATGTAAAGTAACAAACAATAAGATTATGTTGAAGAAGATACCTATTTAAAATTGAAATCATCACCGGTAATGTGCTATATCTTTGTCTTAAAAAATTCAACACAAAAAATTGATTAGTAGATAGATGGGTGAGTTGCCTGACATTGTCAGTCCCGAGAAGTAACAGCTTCCTCGGACGGATGTCAACCCACGTTTTCAAAAAATAAAAAGATTGTATTTAACTAAATGTAAATACATACACCTGTAACATCTTTAATTATAACCATAGCTGAAAAAATGAATAGTAACAAACAATAAGATTAAGGGGAAAAAGATACCTGCTTAAAGTTGAAATCATCACTGCCACTGGTAATGAGCTAGATCTTTGTTTTAAAAAAATCCAACATGAGAAATGGATTAGTAGATAGATGGGTTAATTGCCTGACATTTTTAGTATATAGACCTGTAACATCTTTAATGATAAAGATAAAAGATAGATAAAGAAGATACCTACTTAAAGTTGAAACAATCCATTATCAATAGCTTCATCGAAGTCGATGTTGTCTTCTGTAGAATGTGACGAAGAGCCAATTACACACTCAAGGTTGGGAATATTTGTGCTTGTAGCTGTATTATTTACACCTCTTCTTTCGCAAAGGAATTCCAGTGAGCAATTTCTCTCACAAAAATGAATAGAAACAAACAATAAGATTAAGGGGAAAAGATACCGCTTAAAGTTGAAATCATCACTGCCACTGGTAATGAGCTAGATCTGTGTTTTAAAAAATTCCAACACGAGAAATGGATTAGTAGATAGATGGGTGAATTGCCTGAAATTTTTAGTATATAGACCTATAACATCTTTAATGATAAAAATAAAAGATAGATAAAGAAGATACCTACTTAAAGTTGAAACAATCCATTATCAATAAACATCAAAGTCGATGTTGTCTTCGTAGAATGTGACGAAGAGCCAATTACAATATCAAGGTTGGGAATATTTGTACTTGTAGCTGTATTATTTACACCTCTTCTTTCACAAAGGGAATTCAGTGTGTAATTTCTCCTCAAAACGGAAAGGTTTCGAGGGAGTATAGAGAAACGTAACACCTCATGCAACTTTCCAGATTTTTATCCAACCTGTTTCTCGCTTTTATTTTATAAATGAAAATGCACCAAAACCCTTTCATCCTCCATAGACCCCAAAATCATTGTCGGCATAACTCATATAGTCCAAATATTCACTGATATCTTCTTGTAAGATAGAACTTTGATAGATTCCTTGCCACAGCCTTGTAATAGCACCACTTTCAGAAGGTTGATCTAAATTCCTATATTGGTTCCTCATTGTTGTTGCAAAATTTGTTGACTGAAACTTTAATAAATCGACATTCAGTATACCTTTGATTTCCGTACCCTTGAGCTCTGACGTCTTTGTAAATTGTTCCATTATTGTACCCATTGATTTATGGAAATGCTTACTGACAAAGTCTGCACGGCCACCTTCTGTATTCCAAAAATTCGGATTCATCACACCCATGGCTTCCAGAATTTTATCTTTACAGAAACGTTCCCTAATTTCTGATGACAAGGTTTCTGAAATTTTTTTAAGCTTTATTCTGGTTTCAACTATCACAGACTCAAACAAATTACGTGTCACGGGAACATCTTCTCGTTCCGATCCTGTAATATCTTGACGTTTTTGCAAAATGTGCATTGGTATTTCCCTCCCATTAACAGAGATGCATAGGTGATCGTGGATATTAAATCTCAAAAAGGTGTTAGGATTTTTAAGATCTAATAAATCTCTCCAATTTTCAAAAACAGGTGCATCAAAACTATCTTGGGAACAGTACAATATATCAAGACTTTGACGTACCATTTTCCTCATCCGTATAAAATCCACAATATAGATTAATCTACCTATGCATGCTTCATCGTGTATTGATCTCCTTTAACATTGGAAGAATACCAACCAATGTAAGCAATGTCTCCAAATCGCTTAAGTGGAACAACAGGGTCCCTTGCCTCTATCAACTTCATGATGGTATTTGTGCATGAAACCAACCAATGAAGGATACTCCTCCACGAACTCTGCGTGCAGGTTTCATACAAAGATATCCATCTAGTCTCCACATCCTTGAAGTTTTTGCCATCTGTAAATCCAATTGCAAATTTTGGAACTCGAGAAAATGCTTTGGGCTGCTTGACATATAGGCATGAAGTTCTCTTATGATGTCTTCTAATTTAGCAACATTTTCGTGTTGCTTACCATTTTATATGCTAAATTCATTACGTGAGCCATACAAAGTGAATTGGTAGCATATATGGGGCCAATTGTTGTTTGTAATCTAACACATACCCTGTTGGTGACCCCGCATGACGTATGCACCATCTGCTCCAACGCATACCAACTTCGTAGCAATTTCATAATCATCATACCAAAGCAACATCTTTCAAATGAGAAACAACTATTTTATATAGGTTTTCAGCATTGCGCTTTTCAACCATTTTCATAACACCCAATGAGATGAGTGTCCTTATATGATTTTCTAATGTATAGATGTGGATACATACCCATGCGGTGTTGTCAACTTTTGTGACTTCATCAATTGAAAGAGAGATAAAGTTTTCTTTTTTACATTCTCTTTCAAATCTTCCTTCTCTATCATTGAGAGGCATTTTTCCATTTCCCATCCACTACTCTTAGACCAATGAGACTGAGGTACATTCAGCATTCCATTAAATTGATACAAAACTTTGAAATCGAGGAAATCCGACATCGCTCTTCCTTTTTTAAGTATTTGAAAAAGAGTAGAGAATTGTATGAATTTTGCATGTAGATTTGTTTCTTTCATCTTACCAATATGCGATGTGATCATTCCTCCCTTTTCCAACAGATGTCTGTGTTTTTTCTGCTCTACCTCATATTCTGCTGCGTATCTAACATGCATGCACTCCTTTTCAGTTTTCCACCTATGTGTTTTGATTTTCCCGGCCATCTCCCCTTCACTGATTTAAATATTGTTTTCCACAATGTTTTTCTATAGTGTCCACTTGATTGCATTTTTTTGCTTTCCCAATTTCCACGTACATATTGTACATGTACATTCACATGGGATTTCTTCAGAATTAGATGATTGTATAGGCTCAATAAATGGAAATTTAGCTACCCAATCAAACTTGTATGTCCTGCCAATGGTCCACATATTCTTATTCGTTTTCAATGCTTTACTTTTTTTGAGTAGAATTTTGAGCAATATCACAATCACCTAGTTTCCTCTTTCTTGGACCAGGAGTTTGATTTTGATTTCTCCTTCCATTTTGCTTTGAGTGTTTGTATCTGTGATATCTAGCTGCACTTCTGGTTGCACCCCAACAGGAACAATATCTTCAAGATCTGGCATATTATCGTAGGTTTCATTTGTTTGACTGTGATACTGTGTAGAATGCATGTCCACCTCAATAATACCTTCCACACAGTCAGTATTCTGATTCTTTTTGGTGGCATCTATATGATTGGTATTTACAATATCTGTATCCGCAGAGTTTCCAAAATACTTGAAGAGTGATTTCTGAGATTTCTTCGTATTCTTTGAGCTGGCACCTTCCATTATTCTGAAAAGAGTCCTGCGTCAGCAAAAGAACCAAGAAGCGACTCTGTCCAGTCTCTGAGGTGTTGTCGCGCGTGAACTGTCTGAGGTCACGCGTCAACTCTACCCAAGTCGCGCGTCAACACTTCTTTCTGTCGCGCGTCAACCCTTTCTCTGTCGCGCGTCACTTCCTAGCCCAAGTCACGCGTCAGTAAAGCTCTTGTCGCGCGTCAATACAGCTCTTGTCGCGCGTCAGTACAGCTCTTGTCGCGCGTCAGTACAGCTCTTGTCGCACGTCGATACATGACTCTTGTCGCATGTCGCATGACTCTTGTCACGCGTCGGTAAGATAGCTCTCTCGCGTGTCAATAATTCCTTGTCACGCGTCAACACTTCATTTGTCACACGTCAACAATCACAGGCTAACAGTAATATGAATCTCTGGTGCTCAAGGGTATGCGAGTTCAAATTTCACAGTATTGGTAATTTGGTAAGCTACTTGAGGTATACTACCCAGTGAATCACATAGGTTTTTATAGGAGATGTTTTCAAATGAAGGCGAAGCCGACCCCCCAAAAAAAATATACTATATATTTTAGGTGAACAGGACATCGACCCACTCCAAATAATTCACCTTTTCAAATTTTCCTAAAATGAAATTTTCACCATATTACGAATATTCGCATTAAAATTATCCCCGTATGGAATTTATCTTTGGTACGTGATGCATATGTACATCCTCTCCATTTCTCACCTCTCTCCATTTCGGTAGTTGGATTTGTGATCAGCCACTTCCTTTTCTAGTGTATCACCACTTAGTGTAGGCTCCATTTTCTTGCATTCTCTCTCTCCTTGTCTCCTTGGAATGGTTAGATTAGGATAGATTAGTTTTCCTACACTGTTAGCTTGTCTATTTAGGAAGAAGAAGTTGGCCATCTCAGGGCCATCTCAAGTCCACAAGTCCCACGAGGTTGAGAGATGGTCCAATGTTGTGCAATCACATTGAATTCCCCACTCAAATCTAAGGCCACTCAGGTGTGCTATGATTTTGTAACAATAATAACATGGGCATCATTTAGAAGGTTCTTGAGATCTAACTTTCTTTTTTATAGCCTTCTGTTCAACTTGTAGACACCATTGTTGAGAGTTTTTTGAGAGCTGATTCATTTTAGATTGTAATACATTGATGCTTTTTTAAAAAACCTTTTGAAGATACCCGGATTTGGGGTCTTATTTTATACTAATTATTTGGCCATGGAAGATATGGTTATGCCCATTTCCTTATGTTCTTCTAAGTATATAGAATCTTGTATACTGGAGCATTCCATATTCTCATAGAAAATGTCAAAATATAGTTTTCCTACCAAAATATTACATACTGTAATGAACTCTGATTTTCTTTGATGACTAGGCTTGATGCTGGAAATTGTATTTCTAAATATGAACCCCTGTATTGGTGACTAAACTTTTTTGTAACATTTGACTTTTGAAATGTGACTAACTTGTATAGTGGATCAATTGTTTCTTATAATTTACTATGGATAAAGCTTTAATTGATACTTGAATCCTTCATTCTATGTTTATAGAATTCATATTCATATGCTTATACCCTTTTATATTGGAAACATGGGCCTTTACTATAGAGGAAACAAATATATCTATGTAATTTTGAATCATTCTTCTTTGAATAGTTTGGACCACCACATATATTGCAATCTTCATGAAGATGTCTTTCTTTTGGGAACTTGACTTATTGAATTCTCTTGATAGGGTATGTGCTTCCTATGCTAGTAGTAAGGACAACTCTTTATATGGTTATCATTTGCATTAGTTGAATCTCTGTCCAGCTAGTTGTATAGAAACTTGAATTCCATATAACTTAAATTTGTTTTAAGAAAGTTTCCTCCTTTGCAAGATGTCTATTGTTGGAAAATATGGATCACTTATCTCATATTCAACCATACAAAGAGATGTTCATATGAATCTTGTTTATAGCCTTTAATACTCTTCTTTTTTATGTAACTATTGATGCGTAATCACATCACCCTAAATTTCTACAAATCTCAATGTGATTACATAACATGGAGCTTTCCCAAAGTGTGGGACTTTGCAATTGAGAAAGCTCTTTAGATGAAGGTTGGTTCCTATTCCTCTATTAAGATGCACACATTCATATTGTAGAGGATCTATTCTAAAATCTACTCTAACTTTCCAAGGATACATTGTTCATAAGATGCAAGAAAGTAAACCTAAACTGATAGAGGTGATGCACCAAGGAATGTTGAACACTTGCTTTGCAATTAAACACAAACCATTAAAATATTAATACAACCACCATGCATAGATAACCAAGATTTCAATGAGAGATCAGGAAGATGTAATGAACATAAGAGAGGGTTGAAATAATCCACAAACATATTTTATTGCTAAAAAAATTTGATACAGTCCATTATAATGGCCAAGAGGCAAGATTGCATTTACAATTTAGATGGGAGGTTTGAACTCCACAAGATCACTTATAGAAAAAGAAGGGAGGGTGTAAAGAAAAATCGTCCAACCTTTATAAAAATGCCCCTCCTTGCAATATATAAGAAGAATGAGAGAAGGAGATAGAATAATTTTGAAATCCTACTCCAACCACCCAAGAAATGCATTGATTTTTCCTGCAACAATGATGGGTTCTACTACAAAACCCATGCCTCCATGTGTTGTTCCTTGTTGGGCAAGAAAGGAAGCCCATACCTTCATTATTGGGGTAGGTGAGAAGTCTGACACCCTAAAAATGGTGGATTGTATTTCTTCATTTTGAATAACTTAGTCTCACTAATTTTAAGATTTCCAAAAATTCCTTTCTTGTGTATATCCAAGCTCCCAGTTCAAAGTTATGGCCATCTGAAGGTCGAGGTGTCATTCTACAAAAATGGTGGGTTGTTGGCTATGTCTTTCTTTGGAGTCTGAAATGCATGAAACCTCTAAAAACCTAAAATTCAAAATTTTAGACATTTGTGTTTTAGAGATTGTAACATTGTTCATCATTTCAATTGTCTGAGAGTTTCAAAGTTTAAAACCTGAAATCTTGAAAGTCTAAAATTTCAATACTTTTAATTAAAATTTTAGACATTTTGTTATGATTTTTGTGTTTTGGTTATAGAGGACTCGAAGTTTGAAAACCCAAACCTCGAAGTCTAAAAATGTCTCTACATTGACCCCAGAAACTCGTTGACTTTCAAATTATGAACCCTTTCAGGATTTCTTTCACATTTTCAAAAATTTCAATCACTTTTCCATATTTTATCACCGAGACTTTTGAAACCCCAAAATCTATACCTCTAAAATTCCAAAACCCAAAACCCAAAAGTCAAAACTTTAAGAATTTTGTAGTTTCAAGTTTTGAAACTTTTCTCCATTTTTTTCAACCTCGCGTGCCGAGATCTGGAAATGGCAAAACCTGAAAGTCTGAAATTTTTGGACTTTCAGACATTTTTATTTTCAGGATTTTTAGAACTACTCACCTGCATTTTCTCCAAAATATCGAATGCCAAAAACTCTAAATTTTTGGGCCTAGAACTCCATCCTTCCGCTTGAGCTCTGATCTCCTTCATCGTTCCCTTGGCCACCCTTGATTTTCCAACCTTGCATTGCCATTTTCGAGCCTTCCTGCGACTTGATTTTTGGGAATCGAATGTGAGCTTGCATGACTAACTCAACCTCTCCCTTTTCCCCCGTCTAAGGTCATGTTTGTTCAATTTTTCTTAAGTGGAAAAATTGGATAATAATAACTTAAGGTGGTTGTCTTGGATGATTGTATTAATTCACCGTAGTTTTCACTTTTTTCTTGCATTAACTACATCTTTTGTATTTATACTTTCTTGTTAGTTGGTAGCCATTTACTAAAATCTTTGATTTATTTTTGTACTCCTCATACATCCTGTAGCAGCTACAAAATCTTTCTTTATGAATAAGAAGCATGTTACCTTTGAAAAAAATTTTCTCTGTAAATTAATTCATTGTTGTCATATTAAAAGAATACTTTATTGTTGTTTCTATTCTACAACTCCTATTCCTTAATAGGCTATTGAAAGTGGCCATCTTGATCTGTGACCATAAATTCATAATCCCTTCTTAATTACAAATCTCTATCTTCATTTTTCACATCTTTTGTAACCTTTTCATGACTGTCTAAGTCATTGATGTTTGATGAATTTGTCTAAGTATTGAGCTTCTTGATTCAATTATGTACTTGTTGTTCTTGATTATCTTGAAATGATTGCATTACTTTGACTTATATTTATAGAATGTGGAACCTTATGATCTAAATGTTTCAAAGTAAGCAGTGTTTGGAACTCTTTTCTTGAGACTATGGAAGTATGTTCCTTGTGATGTCATGATTCTCTGAAGTTGATCCTATAGTTATACATTGAGTTGGTTGCATTGTGTACTATATCTCTTCATCATGAATTACCCTCTACATATTTAGTTGTTACTATAACTAAAGTTGTTCATTTATCATGAAGTAACCTATATTTATCTAAATCTTTAGCATGGACTATACAATGTATTCTCTACTTTCTTTCATATTTTATGTTTTGAACAATATTGTATCTTTTGTCACAACTTATTGATGGAAAGATGTAAAATTTCCATTTGACATGGCGAAGCCCTCTCAAATTTTTCTCATATTTCCTTTTCCATTTTTTTTTAGCTGGAATTTTATCTCATTCCATTTGTTAGAAAATGCAACACTAAATAGTTAGTGTTTATTTCTTTCTTCTTACCTATACCTACACATTTAGACAAAATAGTTAGAAAACATTAGGATTTTTTCCTCTCTTATATTCCATAGTTTTTCTCTTTATGTTTTCTCTCTGATAAATGATTGTGAAAATCATATGTACTTGATGTAAAATATTGTTGTTTGTCTACTATGCATTTATATTTTCTATAATCATACCTCTTGATATCAGAAGATTCATTTACATGAAGATAGACAATACAAGAACATGATTTAATCCTAAGCTCGTGATTGACAGTCTCTTTTATGTTTTTTTCAAGTACAGTGTAGTGTTGAATAACATGGATGAAGGTGGAGCAAAGTTGGAGTGGAGATGGAGTAGCAGGACAAGAAAATTAGGCAATGATGAATTTCTTCATATTATTTTTCTTTTATTTTCATGCACATGCACCTTCTTTTTCAGTATTTATGATGTTTACTTGAGATACATCCCACGGCTTGTGTGGGAAACATTTTAAATTCCTTATGAATAAAACATTAAATTTTAAAACCGAGTTATGTACTTCCTACGCATTTCAGATTTGTATATTGATTGTATAATGAATTAAAATAATCAATAACATAATTGAATGTATTTAATAATGAAGGAAAGAAATGTAAAGTACATGTAACCTTAGTAAAGAACCTTAATATTGTTGTAATCTACAACTCTAATTGTTGTTCTAAAACTCAACACATCTCTATTCTCTATTTTCTACCTTCATCGAGATTACACATCTTTCCTTTTGGGCCTTTGTGTTCTTTAGTTGAAGAAAATCATGAAATTGTAGACTATGTGATATATTACATTTTGTAAACACACATAGCTACAAATTACATGTAGTCATTAATTAATCCAATACAAATATTACAAAAGAATATCATTTTTGTTCAACAATGCCATCTATAAAAGTTTTGAGTTGCCCATTTTTGAATGAGTGCAAAAATTGTCAACATTTCTAATGATCCTGTGGATTTCTTATAAACTTCCTTGCTCTAGTCCATTGGGCATTGATCAAAGCATGTAACTCTGCCTTCTGAAGGTCTATTTCAAAAATGAACTAAAACTTAGAAATGATAAACTAGACCATGTGCAAAAATTCACTTTATTGAATTTGAAAAACATTGCAATGTGCAAGAAGCTAACTTATTGAAAAATAAATCTTATCTAACTAAACACTTTGTATGATTTTCAATAATAGTGTTTTACCATTCTTTTCTTCTCCATTATCTTAAAGATGAAAAGCATTATGTTCTTGTAGCTAAAATCATATGAGGACCAATCGTGTCAAATTTCATGTGATTTCTTGTAATTCCATCAATTTTCAATAATATCTCCTTCATTGAAGACTTTGAACTTATCCTCCTTATCAAAATTTGTCTTCATCTATTTTTATTCTTTTCCATTTTCAATGAGCTAGATCTCTCGGCTCTTGTAATTCCATCAATTTTGAATAAACAACTTGTAATGGTTCATTTTCAAGTAGCTCCATCTGATACAAAGTAAATCTAATGTAGGAAACTCAATTGAAATAGGAATTGTTTCCTCTCTTTCCTAAACATACTTGTATGGTGAATTTCAACCGATCTTTTAGGGGTAACTCTTGTCATCCCAAAGTGTTGAATTCAACATGAGATGCCAAGCTCGTTGATTATCCTTGAGTGTTCTTCTAATGATTCTTAATAGATTTTTCTTAGTGCTTTCAGCTAGCCATTACCTTGTGGGTAATAATTAGATGACGTACTTAAATAAATATGTTACCTTCGCACCAAGAAATGTCAAGGTATTATCTAAATGATAGTTCTTGGAACACCAAATCTATAAATTATACCTTTATAAAAGGATAGTATCAAAGTTTCATTAACATATTTCAAAGCTATTACTTGATCAACCATGTAAAGTAATCTGTAGCAATCAAAATCCACTTGTGTCCTTGTGACGAAGGTGGGTTTATCATACCAATAAAATCAAGACCCCACTGCATGAAAGGTTGATCCACTAAAATAGGTTGTAAGGGAAGCGAGTCTAAATGTTCTTTTCCAACAAAGAAAGCACATGTATTACATTTCTTGATCCATTCAAAGCAATATTTGAATATGTTCGGCCAATAGTAACCATCTTTCATAATTTTTAAAGTTGTAGTACATGCTAAGAAAAATGAACTCTTGTAGGTCATTCATGGAATTCAGATAATAATTACTGAATTCTATCATAATCAACACATCACAACAAGATTCTATTTATATCTATTTTAAATAACACACCATCAATAAAAACATAAGATACAACTTGTAACCTGAAATACCTTCATTTATTCTTATCCATAATTTTTGGATAAATACCATGTCATAGGTAGCTAACGAAATCAGTCATCCATCTTGATTCCTGAACTTCTTGAATAAGCTCATTTTTCTAATTTTCTTGTTACACCATGATATCTTATTGCTGATACATAACTTCAACATGTTGTTTTGGATCTTCTCGATTCTCGTAGCAACTGTTGTTTTTCCATATCAACAATTAAATGTTCGCATAAGCCTTTTTCTTGAACTATTTTTACAACATGGATGTCGACATCATACTCCATAACTTTAGTAATCCAACCTTCTCTTTCCTCGTTCAGTTATTTATTCAGAAAGAATGCTTTGACACTTGGTTGAGAGACTAAGACATGTATCTTGTTATTGAAAAGCATGTACTTGAAGTTTTTAATCCCTTAACTACTTGAAAGTACCTGTTTTTCATGAAATTTGTACCTTGTCAGTAGTCATGCAAACTTTGTCCAAAAAAGCAATGGGTTGCTTGATATTTTTGTATTAATCTGAGTTAAGATGACTGAAATAGTATCAGCTCCTACAAGTGCATAAATTATAAAATCTTTATCAAATTTTGGATTTTCAATAGTAGGAGCTTGTGAAATAGGTGTTTTAATTCCTTCAAAACCTTTCCTCCCTTCTCTAGTCCAAGAGAAAGTCTTCTCTTTCTTTAACATGGTTGTCAAAGGTTTAACCAATGCTATAAATTCTGGAACAAATATTATAAAAAAGTTATTTTTTCCCAGAAAACTCTGTAATGCCTTCTTGTGATAAGACAATGATAGTTGTGATATGAATTCAATTACGAAAGGGTCAATTTATAAACCTTTTTAAGAAACAATATGACCAAGCAATTTACCTTGATGTACTGAAAAGATAGACTTTTTGGGATTCAATGATATTCTAAGCTATTTGCATAACTGAAAAATCTTCCTTAAATGTATTAGATGTTCATCAATTTTTTTAAAAATATAGTAACATCTTCCGAATAAACCAATATGCATTTATTTAATAAACTATGAAAATCCATGTATATTACACGTTGAAACATTGCACTAGCCTTTGAAAGGCCAAAAGGCATTATTTTGTAAGCGTAAGTACTCCACTTGGTGGTAAAAGTTTGTATCTATCTTCTTCTCGGAATAGAATATGATTGTATCTCTTATAACCATCCAAAAGAGATAGTCTATCGTAACCAAAAATTGTTCTCAAAATATGATCCATGTTAGGTAGTGGATAATTTTATTTCAATAAAGCCTTGTTAAGATCTCTAAAAATCTACACATAGTCTTATTTATCCATTCTTTTTCCAAACAGGAACAAGGTTAGCTACCCAATTTGAATGCTTGACTAGAAAAATAATGACTGATTCGATTAACTTAGATAACTCTCTTCTCATTAATTGCTCAGTTTTTGGATTTGCTGGCCATTATTTCTACCTAACTGAATTAGAATTTAGCTGCAACTCTATTGTATATTGAGCTCAAATTGGATCAAAACCTCTAAAATATTGGTACTTACAGGAAAAAACATCTCTGAATTCTTTACATAATTTGATAAATGACTATTTTTTAGCTAAAGAACACACCTTTCCTAAACGAAGTTTCTTGTAATCATCTAGCAAGATTTCTTCATAATTATCTACATGAGTTGAAATATTGATTTTGTCCTTTCTTAACTGATCGTTAGAACTGAAAAATGTCATCTAGAGTGACCAATCCTTGAGGCAACCTATTTTTTTAACTAAACAATCTGATCACCATAGAAGTGTTGTAGTTTTTCCTGATTTACTACAAAAATTCAGCCTCTTGCTGCAAAAATCTGCAAATTTGTTTATCATCTTTGAAAACCTACCAATTCTCTCCATTGTTAGGCACTGAAGGTATGATAATTAATTTAATATGTGGTTGTACCTTTTTTCTTTCAATATGTTCTAGTACATCAAAACTAGCACCAACTTCTACAAGTCTAACTACATGCTTATTTCCATCTCTTGGGACATATTGAATGTTAATAGCATCAAAATCATCCATTAAGTCTGAAACTCTATGTTTGTAAGACTTCAAATGAATTCTTACATGCATTAAAGTATTTTACTTGATTAATAACTAATTCTGAATCTACAAAAATTTGTAAAGTGTTGATACCTCTCTTTCTAGCCCATTGCAAGCTATGTATTAATGCTTCATATTCAACTACATTACAAGTACAAGAAAACTGTAAGCTCAAAGGTGAAAAGTACCTTTCATTTGAAGTGGAAGTAAGAATGAAACCTACACCTTGTCCTTTCCTATTTTTGGCTCCATCGAAGTGAAGCTTCCATAGCCCTTCTACTGATTTTTCTATTATGGATAGCAAGGGAATTGGTGCATTTTCTTAATGCAAGCAATAAAAACTAAACAAATATTCTTCCACTTCCTTAAAATGGTCATAGGCATGTTCTTCTTGAGTATTTTCATCCATAAACATATTAGAAACACCATCAAGTGTGGAAACATGAGTTGTAACATCGAAATTAGACTGATCTATAATAGAATAATTTGTTGTAACACTTGAAACATGAGGCTCAATATGAAATCTAGCTAGAGGCTCTGAATTTATGGTAACCTTAGTTCCATATTGTGTAGTAAAGAAAAAAAAAGACTATTCTGAAGAAAGATAACCTACTATTTTTGCTGTGAAATCTCGTGATAAACATAAGGAAAAATAAGGAGGAAAATATACAACAGTTACATCTTGTAGAATTGTAACATTGGGACAAGCATGTAAAGTTACCTCCAGGTTTTTGATAACACCAACCGTATTAGTTATTGTCCTATCTAGCTGCAACACACTTTTCTCTATAGGCTCATACTAAGCCCAACTTTTCTCAATCACTTTTGGCATAACTGTGCTACTTGCACCATTTTCAACCATGCAACTATGAATTAAATGATCTCCAATAATCAAGAGATAAATAAAATTGTGGTGGATTCTTGATATCATGAGCATTTAAAAACTTTTGAACCATCTATTTAACTTCTTTAATGCGGTCTTGTTTCATTTTTCTAAGGACCATGTCCTTTTTATAAACTTCCTTTGGAAGAAATCTGCAGCTTAGCAAGTTCATGAGAAAGCAACTCATGTTGTCCTAGAATACTTAGAGCATCGCGCATTGAGATATTCACATTATGCTTTTTATTCCATCAAAATTTGAAAGATGTAACAATTTTAGAAACAGATTCTACTATTTTAGCATAGGCTTTGGTGAAAACTACTCTTCTTGAAATTGCTTTTGATATACGGGGTATAAAAATATTCTTGGATCGGGTTGTAATCGGTATTTTTGTGTTTTTACTAGCTGAAACACCTGCTTTTTTCTGAGGAACATCAAAACTATTAGTTGATTTTTGGCTTGTAGTTGTCACTTTATCTATGACTATGGGCAGAACATGTCTATTTTGTAACTTTTGACTTTCTTGGGCCTTTTCTTGGGCCACAGTAGTAACTGCATTAAAACCATCTTCACTAAAATTGACCAAGTTCTTTTTAGGTACTTTTTGAACATGAGTTTGTGGCTTCCCACCCTTTATTTGAGGCATAAACAATTTCTCATGTTGAGGTTGTGCAACAAGGCTTATATTCGGAATGCATTTAGGAAAATTGTAGATGAATGACGCGTTGATTACAAGGTTGACACCATTCTTCTATAGCCGTATTAAGTGTGAAGAAATAGTCATATGAACTAGGAGCCTTTGGGTCAAACTTCCTTTGTTGATATGACTATCTATAATTTTGATTTTGTTGATAAGGTTGTCTATTTTGTTGGTTTTGCTGATAAGGAGCTTGATAAGGCATGCTAGGTAATGCAAGTCTATTTTCAATCGAAGTTAGCTTATTTCCCATAGTCTTCAAAGATTTAAACACATCATCTGATAAGGCTGAAATAGCAGGTTCTATAATGGTGACAGGTTGTGGGATAGGTGTAAAATATGATAAAAAGGCATTGAAGGCCTTGGTGCTAATTTTTTGCTTAAATAAGACTATTTTCAGCTCAGATAACAATATCATAAGCTGGGAGAGTTTATCCTCACAAAGGCTAAATCATAGTTGATATATCACTATTCAGGATCTAAGATTATAAAGAAAAACATGGTTAACTTGAGGCTTGACACTTACTTGAATTATTTCCCAAGTTCTAGCAAAACAAACATTAAAACTAGCCATACATTCATGAGGGGCTCTTTAAATTGTAGATAACTACTCTATGAGAGATAAATGATTTGAATTATCTTGAAATTGTTTCAGCAATTTACCACCTAATCCATCCCAAGTTCTTATGCTTCCAATATCTAAGTTTCTATACCATTGCAAGGATTTCCCTTTGAAGGATGCAAATAAAAGTCTTAAAGCTACATCTTCATGAGTAATATTATGGACTACACATAGGGCTGCAACACCTTTGATGTGCTTTGTAGGTGTAACCTGACTTTCACCAGTGAATGAAGGTAAAATTTTCATGGCAGCATTAGGAATATCATGATAAACTGAAATTACTAATGGGCTGCCATTAGTAAAGATCACAAAATTCTTAGGTGGTTGAATAGCCATTGGAAAAATTGGGATCTTAACAAATAAATTGATACGTAGTGAAGGAGGATTATGAGGAGGAGGGTTGTTAAAACCAAGCCTATTATAAGGTAGGGTATTACCAAATCTTCTTCTTCTTGCATATTTCAAGGGTAAAGAAATAAACTCGGAAGGAATTCATCTTACCAATGATCTTGTAGTCACTTTAGGCATGGAACATGCTACAAAATCTGGTCTGAAATCAGCCTTATTGAGTTGCTAAATAAATATTTTAATCTTTAGAATAATTTGTTGCGGTTGTAGCTCAAAAATTAAATTTTCTTTGTTGTTAATATGTTGTAAATTGTTGTAATCTGCTCGCAGATCTGATTCATGGTCCCACCGAGCATGCCAAAAAAATTTATCTCTCGAAAGTGCACCCTGTAGAGATATGACTGGAAGGGTTCTAATCTTGCTATGGATGTCTCTCTTTCATAGATATAATGGAAACACCTCTGGTCTATGGGTATACCTATTTCTAAGGTGATTCTCTGGTATCAATTTCAGTTCCTTCTTGATGTATCCTAAACTAATTTTTTTGGGGTTTTGAGGGTAAAACGATGACTATAAATGAAATGAAAAACTAGGGTGATACACCAAACTTGTTGAGGGATTTGACTGAGTACATGCACAAGTATTTGAGAATAAATTCGAGTGCACAAACCAATAGTTTTCAGTAGAATATTAAGGCAAAACACTACATGTATTGAGGGAATGATTCACAACAATACTATTCAAGATAAGCATGCACACTAATATTATGTAGAATTTACTAAATTTTGCAGCAGGGTAAGATGATAAATTAGGGAATTTTTACATTCACAAGAAATATTAAAGTATACACGAAGCTGAAAATAATTAGAAATGTGGAAATACATTCTCATTCAAAGGAAAAACTAGCAAAAAATCTTTCAAAGCATTCCTGTATCCAAAAGTCCTCTTTTGTGCTTTGTTAATGCATGTAATATATAGCAAAATTATTCGTCCCTCCATTCCTAAAAATAGACTAAAATTGTACTTGCCCATGCATCCTATTTTCATCCTTTATCATAAATAAATAAATGAAAAAAAAAGCATGATACTACAATGAGGCATTAATAGTCTTTGGTTACAAAAATAAAACTTAGTCAAACTATAGTTGACTATTCTAATTTTAATAAATTTGGATGAATAACTTGGTTTAAAATAATCTTTGCTTCATGAACAATTTTCTCCAATACATGCAAACTCACGTCTTTTAGTTGATGATGTGACATCTACAACTTTGATCCACTTGTAATTTACAAAACTAGCATTTTAAACTACCACTTGGATGCATATGCAAAATTAATCTCCTTACAAGAAGTAAAATAATTCCTACACAAGCAAAAATAATGTCTTATCCTTTACACTTAGCAAAATTTTATTCAATTGCATATCACCCATTATGGGGACCACTGAGAGCATATGTGTGATAGAATAATACCCCTATTTTGAAAAAAGAATAAGGTAATAGGCCTTAAAAGGCTCTTTGTACTTTGATGTTGACCTCTACTTATCTACATGTAGAATACTTCTTTGTAAGTAAATTATTGAATCTCCAATTTCCCTTTTGTGGGGACCACCTTTATGCAAAAGATAGCTCCATATCCTCCTTGGCACGAGCTTTTGACTAGATTAAGGTTCTTTTGCAATTTTTAAGGTAAGAAAAACTCTTAACCTTAGGATATATATGTCATTGGTTATAATGTGGGGCTTTTGATTTACATGGCACATGATTTTTTTGCCCCCCTTTTACAAATATTAAGGCTTGACATCCTTATTCTTTGACATCTTTTGATTATATGTTTTGACACTCCTTTTGGGATTATTATTGCAAAATCATAATGTTGTCGGCATTTTGAGATATTTCTGAGGCATCATGGTTTAGACCTTAGAAGGTCAAAGAAAAAAATTACTAAATTATTGGGGTGGTTGGCCCCCTCAGACGATGACTTACCCCATGGAATTTTGGTGGAATTCGCTAACCTTGGGTAAGATTGGGGTCATGGTCGAGTTATCTCTTTTTGATGAAGGTCATCAATCTATTCTGATTGATCCTTGGCCTTTGATCTTTTGTACCCTCAGTTAGGGTTTCAACCTTGCATTTAATATGGTCATTGACTTGGGTATGGTTTGCACTTTCATCAAATCTGGTGAACATTTTTCGACCATTGATCTTATGCAACTTTTGATCTCATACCATCGATCTCTGAGCATCTGAATTTTCATTACTTGTGGGCTTTAAATGATCCTATAATTACTCTATGGTCATTGATCTCATGTACCCTGATCATCTAGATCGTTGATGATTCAAACCCTGGTTAGAATGATAATTTGTATTCTGATCGTTTGATCTATACTTGGAACTCTTGAGCCATTGATTCTTTGAATCACCTATAACTCTGTGAAAGTAAGGTTTTGAAAAAGCTTACTGAGTTCATCGTGTGGTCATTTCTCTTACTTGTTCTGAGTGGTGAAGCCATGGAAAAATTATTCCATGAAGTCATTGTTGAATTTTAATGAGCTCGGTTCCTTTGTATAATTGGTTATTTGAGGTTGTGGATATCTGCATTTGCTTTATTTTTCTCTATTTAGAGCTTTTGAGCATTATCTAATCATGTTGGCTACTTCATTGTTGCATTTTCAAGAGCTCAAAACTCTATATTTCTTTTCCTCCACTAGTTTTGTGATGTTGGTTAGCTTTTTGCAGAGGCTCTTAATGAATGATCTTTCCATGGAAGTTTGGATAAAAAAATTCCCCACTTTGAGAGGTCACTATTTTTTCCCCGAGGAGATCGGTCGTGCCTTCTAAACTTGACATTTAGCTCGATAACGAGCATGCATGGATTATTCTTGGTTATAAAGTCATCATTTTTACTGAGTAAGTGATTTCCTCTATATTTTCCCTTCATTGTTACTAAAAATGCTAGAACATTACATGGTTTGCTTTGTGGTTTAGTTCTCTCAATCTTTTGAGTTTTATATTAACGGTACTATATATGTTTAGCCTATTCTCATTTCAAAATCCATTATTTGATGAATTTAAAGATTTTGATAGATTGAGTCTCCTGTTTCTTTTCAAAACTACACTGATTTTGTTTATACTTGCAATACCTAACTAAAATGTGGGTTTTGTCTTTTTTTGCTTACTTATTTGCTAAGTTAACCTTGGGCATGTGAAGTTTTGAACTAGAAATATCCAAAAATTATGTATTGGGCTTTGTTATTCTTTTGATTGAAGACTCTTTTGTTCAAAATGTATAGGATTTGGTTCGATTGTTATCGGTATGTTCACATTTGAGCTCTATTTTTCCTTGGCTTAATGCATCCCTTTTATGAACCGAGGTTTTGATAACTCTATCTTGATTGAATGTCGTCTCTAGTGCTATGAAATCTGAGTTGTGCTTTCTACTTTGACTGAAATTATTTCATTAATTTTAAGATCTAGGTTTTCTTGGATCTTGTATAAGAGCTCAATCTGAAAACTTCATCATTTAGAAGGTTCACGAGCTCTAAAATTTCTTTTTGCATCCTTCTTTCAACTTGTAAACACCATTTTTGAGATTTTTGAGCTCGATTCATTTTAGATTGTAATAATTTGATGCTTTATTTTTAAAAAAAACTTTGAAGTGGCACGTTGCTCGAGATACACAAATTTGGTGTCTTATTTATACTGAGTATTTGGCCATGGAAGATATGGTTCTGCCCATTTCCTTACGTTCTTATGAGTATATAGAATCTTGTATACTTTGGAGCATTCCATATTCTCATAGAAAATGTCAAAATTTGTAGTTTTCCTACCAAAATATTACATACTATTATGAACTCGATTTTCTATGATGACTTGGTTTAATGCTAGAAATTGTATTTCGAATATGCACCCCTAATATTGATGACTTAAATTTTGAAATGTGACTAACTTGTTAAGTGGATCAGTTGTTTCTTACAATTTAATGTGGATAGAGCTTCAACCGATACTTGTAGCCTACATTCGATGTTTTTGGAATTCATATTCATATGCTTATACCCTTTTAATTGGAAGTATGGACCTTTAATGTTATATTAATTTTTCCCTCGAAAAATTTATCAAACATGACCCTGTGCGAGGAAGAAATCTAAGGGTTAGTTTCATCGCACAAGCACACGTTTCAAATCTAACGATCGGGTTGCGGGTGGGCTCGAAAATGGAGGAGCGGGGTCGGCTAAGGGAGGAAAACAATGTCAAAGAAGCCGAGAGGATCTTAGGAGAGAAACAAGGAGAGGCTCAAAGTATTTGAGCTTCACAAATGATTGATTTGGCACAAATTGACTAAATATGGAAGAGATGGAAAAAGCTTCCATGTGCCTCATCGTTGCAATGCCAAAGGTTAAACCCAAAAGGCACACTCAAATGAGCACGAAGCTTCCATGTGTCCCAGGTATAAAAAGGGAAAAATTCAACCGTTTAAAATTCCAAACAAGTGGAAAGAACCATGTGTCATCTTGACATAATTTCAAAAGGAAGATCCTAGGGTGAAGACTCAAATTAGCGCTAGCCCTCCGGTGGTCAAGGTCAGGTAGAAGTCAAAGAGTGGCGGGCCCAAATCAATTAAGTATAAGAGTGTTGGTGAAGGATGCAAAGTGTCTCAATAGCACACATTCAAAGGTGCGGCCCAAAGCGAAGACTCAAATGAGTGTGGGGCTTCCATGTGTCTAGGGTTCAAGAAATGCATTAGCCCGAATCGACTAAGTATCGCAGACTCGCGAAAGGAGCCATGTGTCAACTTGGTACATCTTTAAAGATAAATCTAAAAGTGGGTTCACCAAACAAGTGCTAGCCTCTCACATGTCCCATGTTTGAAAAAGGGATAGAGTTGATAGTTGAAAAGTCGAGATAGGAAGAGTTCGTGGAGGGTGCCACGTGCCTCAATGCACAAATTCAAGAGGGGTGGCTCAAGGTCCAGGACTATGAAACGCGCCAAGTCCCCACTTATCTTGGGTCGACATATGGCCTAGCCAAATAAAAAAACTTATCCGAAACATAAGGAAATAGAGAAAAGCCACGAGAAGGAGCCACGTGTCTTTCCAGGTGCAACTTTAAAATCAAAATCTAAAAGTTGTCACTAAAGGCACGCCAACTCTACATGTGGCCATGCTTCAGTGTTAAGGTGGGAAGGTGGATGGGTAATTTGAACTTTTTGGCTCAAAAGAAGCTAAGTATAAAATGAGCTATGCCTCTTGTTGATGCTCGGAGCCACATGTAAGGCCTAAGTTACATGTGCGTTAGTGGGCCTGGGGTGCACTTTTCACCCAAATGAAAGATGCGGACCGGTGGGCTGAAGATGGTTTTTGGCAAAGTGAATTTCAGGGGCTGTGGGGTGTTTTTGCATTTTTGTATTTTTATGAAAAGGTGCAAAGTAAATTTCAGGCCTGCGGACCCGTCCTGCTAACTAGTTTTCACCATTTTTGTATGGACTGACTCAAACATTCAAATAGACATATCTTTTGATCCAAGATTACCTGAACTTCAACAAATTTGGCACAATTGGAAAGGCCTCGACCTCGTCTATGCCATGGAAACATGAAAATTTAAGTTTGACGAGATTAGGTGGGTGAAAAATGGGAAAACGTCTTCATGTCATTAATATGTGATCTGATTGATCCAACAACAAGACCAGATTTGATTTTATTTTCCATTCTTCTTTCTTCAACATGCTAAGTAGACACAAATTGGCGAACTTGAAAAATTGTGGTCGGATTTGCGGTGGCATTGATGATTGGTACACGGGGGCTACAAAATCAAGTTTGCTTGCCTCTTTTCTTCTTCTCCATTCGCTTGCATCTATAAAATAAGAAACATAACTCCTTGTAGAGGGTTGGACATTTTTTTTTTGCACCCTCCCTTCTTCCTTTGTCTGCAAGTGAATTTGTGGAATTTTCCAAACCCCCATTCAAATTGTAATACAAATTTTTTCCTCTTCGATAATGTAATATACTATATCAAGCTGTGGAGCAATAATATATGTTTGTGCATGATTCTCAACCCTCTCATGTGTTCATTGTTGTCTTGATCTCTCATTGTAGTTTGGTTATTAGTGTATGGTGGTTGTATTGCACTTATATGGTCTCATGTTTAAATTTCGAAAAGGGTGTTTAACATTACTTTAGTGCATCACCTTGTTAGCTTAGGTTTATTTTTCTCGTATCTTCTCAACCTCTGTCTCCTTGGTAAGATAGAGTAGGTTTTAGAGTAGATCCTCTGCAATTTATTTATGTGCACAGAATAGAGGAATAGGAACCGGCCTTCATCTAGAGAGCTCTCTCAATTTCAAAGTCCCACACTTTAAGAGATGCTCCATGTTATGCTATCACACTGAGAGTCTCAACCCATCAAGTTGTAGACATTCAAGGGTTTGTGATTTTGCACTAATAGTTTTGGCATGCTTTGTGGGACCAAGAGGTCTCCATATTTATTACACCAAGATTGATGTGTAATTGGTGTAAGTTTTCATCTTTTAAGGAGCTCTTAAATTTCACATCTAGTGACTCCAAAGGGATCAAAGCCCACTCGTTTCAAGTAGTCTAGGGTTGGCGATTCATGAGAAGAATCCAAACTAGATCGATAACTAGAGAGGAAGCATTATTTTCTATCTACACTTATCCCCAGATAGAGGGAGGAGGGGAGACAAGTCCGAGAGGTCTCCATATCCACCAAATAGAACCTTGTCAATACCTCCTCCTGGTAGGCCATTCATTCAATCAACAAGGGTTCTCAGGCCAATCATAATGGCACAACCACGCAACCCCTATGTCAACTTCACTGGAAGGATCCGACTCCCCGCAATGTAAAAAATACGGTCCCAGTCACGGCATTAAAGAGTGTCCCATATTTCACGGAGAGAAAGAAGACTTCTCCTAGTGACCACATTCAAAACATTGAAAATGTCTGCATGCAATTCATGATATCACTTTGACATGGACATTGCGGTCAAGTTGTCAGCCTCTTCACTCAAGGATAAAGCTTCACAATGGTTGAGAGTCTAAAAATAGGCTCTATTCGAACTTAGACCATCATGCGAGCTCTTCATAACCAATTTGGAGAGAAGGGAGATAATCTATCATTTTTGGAGCATTTAACAACCATCAAGAGGGATCCTAATGAGCAAGTGATAGATTTCAATTTCAGATTTCGAAGGACATGGGATCGGATTCCATTGGCCATGAGGCGCATAGATTAAGGTGTTTTCTTTTATTTTCTTAGAGCTCTAAATTCTTATATTGCCTTAATGGTTGAATCAATGGAGGTGTAACCTTTCTGAAGCCTATAACATTTCTATTAGAGATGAATTTTTTTAATTTAGGTTGGTAAGCTTACACCTAGGCCACCTATGCCTTTGTATCTAGAACTAGGAGCTCTAAGCACTAGTCAATCACCCACATTAGCTCCCATACCCACTACAGGAATCGAGTTCTGAAGCTTCCACCTCATCTTCTAGTACTTCAAAAGAGCTACAAGAGGTTATGAAACAACTGCGAACCTAGGGAATGAGCTAGTGACTATAAAAAGGCTTAAAGTTCGAGTTCTAGGCCATATTAACCTGAAAGTTAGTACTAGGCTAGACCCCATATCAACAAAATAGACCACCGGCTCAGGCTGCAAATCAAAACCATAACCAAGGAAAACCTCAAGCTGCTAAGCCCTTCGACAATATGACCCAAGCATAGCTTCAACATCTACGGCCTTGGCTCCACACAAAAACAACATGGCACAATAATATGATTGGTGTTTCCCATACATTCAGCCACATGACCAATCAATGTGCTTCATGGTGCACTAAACCAGGCCTTAATAGTACAAACCATTGGTGCGTCCCAAGATCCCAGTCAAGAGTAAAATCGGTAGTAAGGAGCTTAGCAAGAGGCACCTCTAAGTGAGACTATGCTTGTCAATTGGAAAGATGAAGACTTATGTGGAGTTAACCAAGCCCCTTCTCAAAGTGTAGCTGCCAATACACGGTCCAAGAAAAGGAATATTGGAGAGGGACAGTCATCAAACTCAGGTAATCCTCAACCCTCTATTATTCCACAAGGTATTGGCACTCAAAGTGCAACTCCAAATCCATAGATTTATCCCAAGTCACCTTCCAGACCCACTCAAACACTGGTTGTAACGATCCATGTGTAAGAGAATAATGTACCAGGAAGGGGCAACAAAAAGATAGCTCATCCCCATTTAACATCATTAAACAAATGAAGAAAACAAATGAAAATATTTCAATGTGGGAGTCATTGGCTATCCAGGAAAGATAGACCTATTACAGGCTGCTATGGCCAATTGGTCAACCTCAAATCAGCCCCCTAACCAGCAAGAGAAATTGCTTACCAATGTGGCTCAGACAAAAGAAACCATGGAGGAAAACAAGGTAAGAATATGAAGCCCCCTCCATTATATGTTTCATTGATCATTGGAGACAAATTGGTACATAATTACATGATTGATTCGGGAGCAAGTACCTCATTCATGCCAAAGAAAATAACTAATCAGTTGGGTCTTCAATACGAAGTCATCTCCAAAGATAGTGTGTAATTAGATGGGACAATGGTAAAAACGGTTGCATTCATCAAGGATTTGAGCCTCACACTGCACACATGCCCCAATGTGACCGTATTGCAAAATTTATCAGTCATAGACTTGCCACCACATTTTGCATTGTGTTAGTCAAGAGACTTCACTAATAAAATTGCAGGTTATTTGTCTGTTGATTGATCGTCGCATATGATTTTTAGAATGAGGTATGGGGCCAAGGCTACGATCAGATCTGATCCCATTTTAGATAACCATATTGAACCTCATGTACCCAACCCAATCAATGTGAATTGTTCATCCTTTGATCAGGAAGAGCTCCTTATCACTTATGAAGCGGATACCAAGGTTAGATGTATTCCAAACTTGACCCTTGACGAATGGGTGAAAAAATGCATGATTTTGACCCCTATAAGGAGATGGGGGAATGTGATCTAGGATTCTACTATTTCCATGAGGAGAACCATCCTCTTCCTATCATCATTAAGCTAGACCACAAAGATGATAATGAGGTATGGTAGTTGTTCTTTGATTGCTCAAGAAGTAGACAAGGATCCGGAGGAGGAGCTATGCTTGTTTCACCTCAAGGCATGAAATATTACTCATCCTTTTGTTTCCAATTTTCTTTCTCAAACAACACAACATAATATGAATCCTTGATCCATGGACTACATTGGGAAAGAAAAGAGGGATAAAAACTTGCAAGTGTTTGGCGATAGTGAGCTAGTTGCGAATCAAGTCCAACGACAAAATTCTTCCAAGAGCAATTTGTTAAAGAACTACAAGAACCAGGTATGGGAAATCATAAAGGATTTTAAAGCATTTGACATCAATTCCATCCCAAGGAAGAAGAATGAAGCAACAAATAGACTGGAAGTGATTGGGGCAACATTTGATGTTGTAGAGAGTATCAAAAGTGATAACTATGAGCCCCATATCAAGGTGGTTGTGAGGCCAGCTATCCTGGATAATTACACAAGTTGGTAGGTCTTTGAGAATGATCAACAAATTGTCAATTTTCTACAAGAAGAAGATGAGTTCTCCTCCAAAAACAAAGAAAAATTGGAACAAGAGTATGGCAACCAAGTGGTGTAACGAGAAACCATCAAACTACCAAAGGGTCTTGTAACTTTGGAGTCAATCTTCAATAGAAATGATCAATTCTGAAAGGAGAAAGAAAATATTCTGGTAACGGGTGAAGATTTAGAGACCATTTCCATAGAAGAAGGAAAAAGGTTATGAATTGGAAAAGTGAGTACCCAACAAGAAAAATATGACTTTGTCCAACTTTTTCAAGAATTCCCAGATGTCTTTTCCTAGAATTACAAAGATTTAAGAGGTTTCAACCCAAAGTTGGCACAACATAATATTGAGATGGATCCAAGATCCAAACCTTTTAGACAGAAGCAAAGGCCAGTAAACCCTTACATTGAGCCTCTCATGAGAAAAGAGTTGAACAAGATAATTAAGGCTAGCATCATCTTCCCTTTCAAGCACTCAAGTTGGGTTACAAACTTGGTACCTGTGAGGAAAATAAATGGAGAAATCAGACTATGTGTGGACTTTCATGATCTAAACATAACATCACTCAAGGATCACTTTCCACTTTCATCAATGGAACAGATCTTACATGTTGTAGTTGGATCGAGAGGTTTTCATTGTTGGATGAATACTCAAGCTATAATCGAGATAATGTTGAAAGAGGAAGATCAATTCAAGAAAACCTTCACCACCAAATGGGGTACATATGCCTATAAGAAGATGCCATTTGGACTATCAATTTCCAAAGAAACATTTTAGCAAGCTATAGACATGGCATTCAAAGGCTTAATCAACAATATAGTTATGGTATATCTAGATAATATCACCTTCTTCTCAAAGAATGATACGAGACCATCTCTTGACCTCGACAGCTATTTCGGAGGTGTAGAAGGTTCAAAGTGTCGATAAACCCAAATAAGTTTGTATTCTTGGCACATAAGGGAAAACGTTTGGGCCATATTGTCTCAAGAGAAGGGTTAACAATTGATCTTGAAAGGGTTGAGGCCATCCAAACACTTCCATTGCGACAACACAAAAATTATCTCCAAAGCTTCTTGGGAGAATAAATTTTGTTCATAGGTTTGTACCTAATGTTTCCACCCTTGTGAAGCCTTTAACAATGATATTAAAGAAGATTCTTGCATTTAAATGGACTACGAGAAGGAAAAGAGATTTTGAGGCCATCAAGCTCGCAATGTCACGAGGCCCAATACTTATTAACCTAGACTTCTCAAAGGAATTCATGTTGTATACTTTTGGAGGGTCGACACAATCTAAGCTATCTTGGTTCATCCTAACAAGGAAGGTTCAGAATAGACCATAACCTTCTTCAGTCAGATCTTGGAATATTACGAGGTAAATTATTCTTTCATTAAGAAACATGTCTTTGTTGTCACTAGGAGTTTAAAGAAGTTCAAAAATTTAGTCTCAAATAAAAGATTCAACTTCTAGTGTCTCATCTTTGTGTCAAGTATTTTCTCCTGAAAAGGACTTTAATGAGAAGAGAGCTGGTTGGATCACTCGGTAATGGAGTATGACATTGAAATCAAAGTGACCAAAATGGTTTGAGGCAAGGGTTTGTGTGAGAAGCTCGCTTCTAAGCAATAAGCCAAGTTATTGGATGAAAAAGAGGTTGTCTTATTACTATAGAATGATCAAGAGCAACCGGCTAATGATGTGTGTATTCCATGTTGGACTCAAGCCTTGGTGAATTATCTCCAAACAAGTTTGTGCCCCCCATAATGGAACAAAGAAAAGAGGAGATACTTTAGGCTACAAGCCATCCCCTATGTGCTTTTTGATGGTGTCTTGTTTAAGATGGATATCAATAATGTCCTATTGAGGTGCACTTGCGATAGGCCAAATTGAGAGGGTATTGCATGAGTTCCATGATGGAGAAGAAGGAGGCCACTTTTCCCCTCAAGTAACAGACTCTCAAAATCATGAAAGTTGGTTATTATTGGCCTACAATGTTTAGGGATTGTTATTCATGGATCAAAAAATGCAAGAAGTGTGCATTTTTCATAGGGAAGGAAAAGTTAGGAGCCCTAACCCTTCATCCCATTTCAGTGGATTATTCATTCATGCGAGGGGGACTAGACTTCATTGGGGTATTCAACCCAAATTCAAGCCGGCCACAAGCGGATACTTACAACAATGCACTATTTCACCAAGTGAACTGAAGCAAAGTGGTACTTAAGGAAGCAAAATGAATCCAACATATTGGATTTCTATGAAGGAATAGCCACTTAGATTTGGAGTCCCTTCCACTATTATATCGAGATAATGCATTAACATTCCTTAGTACAAGGATCACTTGAATGGGTCACAAAATGGTGTATACCTTAGCACTTCATCGAACTACTACCCTTAAGGTAATGGCCAAGAAGATTCTACTAACAATAACCTACTAAGGATTATCAAAAGGACTCTTGATGAAAATAAGAGAACTTGGCATATAAAGCTCAAATTAGCTCTATGAGCTGATAGGATCACATCTAAAAGTTCTATAGGCAGCTCCCCATACAAGCTTGTATACGGAAAACAGCAAGATGTGCCCATATCATTGGAATTGACCACTTTGGAGCTCATGAAATAGTTGGAATAGCCGAGTTTGAACCTATGACAATCAGGTATCTATAGCTAATGGAAGTAGGAGAGGCAAGAGAACATGCGATGTGGATCTGGAGAAAGATCGAGCAATGATCAAGAACACGCAAAACCAGGGAAGGCATTTTAAGTTCGATGCCATTTGGAGTAGCCCCTACATGATCACAAGGTACAAAAGTAACAATGACTTCTAATCTGGATAAATTGGATAGTGAAGAATTGTAGATTCTAGTGAACAGGATCCATCTCAAACATTTTTAATGAAAAGGGAGGTTTCACCCTTGTAAATATTAGCATAGGATTTTAATTTCCCTAAGTGGGTATGCACATTATAATGTTGTAGCATAGGTTTTATTTCCCTATGTGTTGTGGCATAGGTTTTTGTTGCTCCAGGTTACGTCGTTATATAGTTTGATGTGCCTCCAGGTGAATGTGCCACACCCTTCAACATTTACAACAGGGAGACCAATGGTCTCCATGATAGTTGCTCATTTTAAAGTAGAACAAATATAAAGCAACTAAAATCTAGTCTCAAAGGGTCCATTTCCGGAAAGAGTGGGGCAAGTTCCGGTTACGCTAAGTGCAAACGTTGGTTTCAAGCTTCAAGAACATGACCAGATCGGGCACCATGCATGACTCTATGCCCAATGGATACAAAAAGGCAACTGATCTCTTCATCTAGCAGGTAGACGTCCCCGTGAGTTGCCAAATTGTTATCTCAATTTTTCCGTGGCAAAATTGATCAAACATGACCTGTTGAGGAAGAAATCTAAGGGTTGGTTCTATCACACAAGCCCACATTTCAAATCTAACGATCAGGTTGCACATGGGATTGAAAATGGAGGAGTAGGGTTAGCTAAGGAGGAAAATAGTGTCAAGGAAACCAGAGGCTCTTAGGATAGAAACAAGTAGAGACTCAAAGTCTTCGAGCTTCACAAACGATTCAAAATGATCCCAAATTGACTAAGTATGGAAGAGATGGCAGAAGCTTCCACATGCCTCATCGGTGCAACCCCAAAGGTGAAACCCAAAAGGAAAACTCAAATGAGTGTGAAGTTTCCACTTGTCCCAATTCCGAAAAGGGATAGAGCCGGCCATTGAAAATTCCAAATGAGAAAAATGAACCACGTGTTAGCTTGACACAATTTCAAAAGGAAGAGCCCATGGCAGAGACTCAAATTAGCGCTAGCCCAACACATGATCGGGGTCAGCAAAGTCAAAGAGTAGCGGGCCCAAATCAGTTAAGTATAAGAGTGTCGGCAGAGGGCGCCAAGTGTCTCAATAGCACACATTCAAAGGCATGGCCCAAAGTGGAGACTTAAAGGAGTGCGGGGCTTCCATGTGTCTAGGGTTTGAGAAAGGCATCAACAACTTTGAATCGGCTAAGTATCCAAGACTTGCGAAAGGAGCCATGTGTGAGCTTGGCGCATCTCAGTAAAGATAAATCTAAAAGTTGATTCCCCAAACAAGCATTGGCCTCCCACGTGTCCCAGGTGTGAAAAATGGATAGAGTCGATAGTTGAAAATTCAAGATGGGCAGAGTCGGGGAAGGTGCCACGTGCCTCAACGACACAAATTCATGAGGGGTGGCTCAAGGGCCGAGACTCCCCATGTGTCTCGACTCGAGATGTATGGCCTCGCCAAATAAAAATACTTAGCCAAAACATAAGGAAATAGAGAAAATTCATGGAAGGAGCCATGTGTCTTCGTGGCACAACTTCAAAAGAAAAATCCAAAAACGGTCCCCAAACACGCGCCAAATCTACATGTGGCCATGCTTCAAGTCGAGGTGCGAAGATGGGTCATGGGGAAATTCAAACTTTTTGGCTTGAAAAGGGGTAAAGTATAAAATGAGCCACACCTCCGGTGATGCTCAAAGAGCCACGTGTAAGACCTAAATTACACGCGGACCGGTGAGCTTGGGGAGGACTTTTCGTCCCAAATGAAAATGCGGACCGGCGGGCCTAAAGATGGTTTTGGAAAAGTAAATTGCGGGGCTACGGTGTATTTTTTGCATTTTTGTATTTTTATGAAAAGGTGCAAAGTAAATTTTTGGCCCACGGACCGTCCCCGCTAATTGGTTTTTCCCATTTTTGTACGAACCCGACTCAAACATTCAAATGGACATATCTTTCAATCCAGTGCCCGAAATTCAACAAATTTTTCACCATTGGAAAGGTCTTGACCTTGTCTACGCCATGGAAACCTGAAACATTAATTTTAACGAGGTTAGGTTGGTGAAAAATGGGAAAATGTACTCATGTCATTAATATGTGATCTGATTGCTCCAACAATAAGATCAGATTTGATTTGATTCGTCGTTCTTCTTTCTTCAACACGCAAAGTAGACATAGAGCGGCGGAATCGACCAGTTGTGGTTGGATTTATAGGGTCATTGATGACTTGTAGCTAGGCTCCAAAATAAGGTTTTCCACCTCTTTTCTTCTTCTCCCTTCACTACATCTATAAAATAAGAAACTTAGCTCCTTGTAGAGGGTTGGACATTTCTGTTTTGCACCCTCCCTTATTCCCTTGTCTGTAAGTGAATTTGTGGAGTTTTCCTAACCCCCATTCAAATTGTAATACAATTTTTTTGCCTCTTGGCTACTGTAATGTATTGTATCAACTTTGGAGCAATAATATATGTCTATGGATGATTCTCAACCCTCTCATGTGTTCATTGTTGTCTTCTGATCTCTCATTGCAGTTTGGTTATCTATGCATGGTGGTTGTATTACATTTCTATGGTCTGTGTTAAATTGAAAAATAGGTGTTTAACATTCCTTTGGTGCATCACCTTGTTATCTTAGGTTTATTTTTCTCGCATCTTCTCAACCCTATCTCCTTGGTAAGATAGAGTAGGTTTTAGAGTAGATCCTCTGCAATTTATTTGTGTGCACCTGAATAGAGGAATAGGAACTAGCCTTCATCCGGAGAGATCTCTTGATTTCAAAGTACCACACTTTGAGAGATGCTCCATGTTATGCTATCATACTGAGAGTCTCAACCCATCAAGTTTTAGACAGTCGGGGTCCTGTGATTTTGAACTAACAAATGTAGAGGAAACAAATATATCTATCTAATTTTTAATCATTCTTCTTTGAATAGTTTCTTTCAAAGACATATATTGCATTCTTCTAAAGATGGATTTATTTTGGGAACCTAACTATATTGAAATCTATTGATAAGATATGTGCTTCCTATGATTAGTAGTAAGGACAACTCCTCATGCGGTTATCATTTGCATTAGTTGAATCTTTTTCTAGTTAGTTGTATAGAAACTTGAATTCCATCTTGCATTTGTTTAAGCAAGTGTCATCTTTTGCAAGATGTCTATTGCTGGAAAACATGGATCACTTATCTCTAATTACATTGTACCAAGAGATGTTCATAGGAATCTTGTTTAAGTCTTTAATATACTCTCGCTTGCTAATGTAACTTGAGGTCATTTTCTTTGATGATAGTATTACTTCACTATAGTTTTCACTTTTTCCTTGCATTAACCGCATCTGGTGTATTTATACTTTTATGTTAGTTGGTAACTATTTACTAGCATCTTTGATTTATTTATGTACTCCTTATACATCCTATAGCAGCTCCAAAATATTGCTTTATGAAATAGAACATGTTACCTTTGAAAACTTTGCTCAAGTAAATTAATTTATTGTTGTCATATTAAAAGAAGACTTTATTGCCATTTCTATTCTACAACTCCAATTCCCGAATAAGCTAATGGAAGTGGCCATCTTGATTTGCAACCCTAAGTTTGAACTCCTTTTGAATTACAAAGCTCTATCTTCATTTCTTCACTTCTTTTGTAACCTTTTCATGAGTTTCTAAGTCATTGATGTTTGATAAATTTTTCTAAGTATTGAGCTTCTTGATTCAATTCTTTACTTTTTTTCTTGATTATCTTGAAATGATTGTATTACTTTCATTTATCTTTACTGAAATGTGGAACCTTCTCATCTGAATGTTTCAAAGTAAGTAGTGTTTGGAACCCTTTTCTTGAGACTATGGAAGTTTGTTCCTTGTGATCTCATGATTCTCTGAAGTTGATCCTATAGCTATACATTGATTTGTTTTCATTGTGTCTTGTATCTCTTCATCATTAATTACCCTCTGCATTCTTAGTTGTAATATAATCAAGTTTTTTTATCATGAAGTAACCCGTATTTATCTTAATCGTAGCTTGGACTATACAATGTATTCTCTCGTTTCTTGCATATTTTCTATTTTGAACAATATTCTATCTTTTATCATAACTTTTAAGCATGTATTAGTTGTGAAATAGCATGATGGAAAGATGTAAAATGTCCATTTTACATGGCGAAGCCCTCTCAAATTTTTCTTAGATTTCCTTTCCCATTCTGTTTCAGCTGCAATTTTATCTCATTCCATTTGTTAGAAACTACAACACTAAACAATTAGTGTTTATTTCTTTCTTCTTACCTATACCTGCACATTTAGACAAAATAGTTAGAAAACATTAGACTTTTTGCCTCTCTTCTGTTCCATAGTTTTTCTCTTTATCTTTTCTCTTTGAAATGATTGTGAGAATCATATGTATTGATGTAGAATACTATTATTTCTCTACTACGCATTTATATTTTCTATAATCATACCTTCTGATATAAGGAGATTCATTTGCACGAAGATAGACAGTACAAGAACATGATTTAATCCTGAGATTGTGACTGACAGTGTTTTTTATGTTTTTCTCAAGTACAATGCAATGCTGAATAACAAGGATGAAGATGGAGCAAGCAGGACAAGAAAATAAGACAATGATGAATTTCTTCATATTCTTTTGCGTTTATTTTCGTGCACATGCACCTTCTTTTCGATAGTTATGATGTTTACTTGACTTACATTATGTGGCTTGTGTGGGAAACATTTGAAATTCCTTATGAATAAAACATTAAATTTTGAAACCGAGTTGTGTACTTTCTTACGCATTTCAAGGTTTTGTATATGGATTATATAATGAATTAAACAACTCAATAACATAATTGAATGTATTTAATCATGAAGAAACTAAATTTAATGTACTTATAACCTTAGTAAAGAACCTTAATACTCTTGTGTAATCTGCAACTTTGATTTTTATTCTAAAACTCAACACATCATCTATTCTCTATTTTTGTCTTCATCAAGATTACACATCTATCCTTTGGGGCCTTTGTGTGCTTTTTGTTGAAGACAATCATGAAATTGCGAGACTATGTGATATGTTATGTTTTGTAATAGCACACATAGTTGCAAATTACATGTAGTCATTAATTAATCGAATCGAAACAAATATTAAACTGAAAGAATCTCCCTAGCTTGGGTTGATTCACCAATGCCATCCATTGTAATTAAGTTTCAAGTTTCCCATTTTTGCACGAGTTATTATTATTATAAAAGTTACTATTTTTCCATTTGTCAACATTATTATTATTATAAAAGTCAAAATTAATATAAATATTTTATTTTATAAATAATGATAAAACTAGATAGATTTATATTGTATTATAAAAATATGATATTATACCTCATAAAAATACTACTTGTGATATAATATTAACACATTACGAGCTTATTATCGCCTCTCATAATAACATTATAATCCTTATAAAAGATACACATATTGGGCTTCCTAAACATTATAACATTCAAACAATATTAAAATTTATAATAACAAATTTATATAAATAAATTAACACTATTTAAATGTTATATCATTGTATATATACTATAATATATAGTATTTTATTCACCTATAACATACACGCAAGTACATTCTATTAATACCTTATAATATACCTAATATTATAATATAAATTATAAAATATTATGATATAGGATATAGGATATGAAATTATATATTTAAAATATTGAATCTTTCCCCACCGCACTCCCCCACCCACCACACACGACACGTTGAAACTACTTAATATAATAAGTCATATGCTTATTTGGTTTCTAACTATGTTGATGATCATATACCCTTCTTACGAGACATTTCCTCATTATATCATCGGTCTTCATGGATATGTTGATACACTCTCACAGGCGATGACTCAACGTATCGCATATAGCATCGGAGGCTATGCATAAGGAGAACCTCTTTCTTTGGAACTTGAGTTCTGGATCTCTAGCCTATCATTTGTAGAAAACCTTAGTTTGCTAACATGGCATTGTTGTATTAGTAAGTCTTAGAGATGTTTGCATAACTTTCCTCTTGTGAGTAATTGATCTCAAGTAACAAAATCTCCTTATGGTTTCTTGCCATATGCAAGTGTTTTATTCCTTGTATGAGATTGGGTGTTGAATTATCCACCTACATGATGTTTGTTGTGATTAGTATATTTTTAGGCATCATAGAAATCATTGTTATGAGAACCTTACACTCAAAGATTATCACGATGAATTTTTATTTAAAACTCATGTTCGTTATTGGGCTCATCACCTATTCACAGTGTTATCTAGGAAAGCATAGTGCCATATTTTACCAGTCTATTGCCCTTTCGCACTTGTTTTGAAGCCGCTATGTTTCTAAACTTGTGCGTTAGGCGTCTGGTGTTATCTAATTCTTCGAGTCCACACTATTTCCAAGGATGAAGTACTTGGAGATATTATTCTATTGAGTTTGAATGATATTTTGGATCACAAATTTAAAGAGAATAGTGCTCTCAAGAAGGAATTCATCACTCTGAGTTGAGCTTGAATTGTTTTGTTAGAAATGAAATGTGTGTGTAAGCCTATTTAGGTTAAACCATCTGGGTTGAAGCTATTAACTACGTAAATACAATACTCATTTATATTCATTTTCGTAATCCACCTGAGTACTTTTTAGTACTTTTTATAATTGTATTAAATATTCAAGGTTTGAACACTTTCACTCAATTGTATCTAGAGAAATATCTTCTGAAATGACTATTTCTTATAATTTTTTCTATTCTTCATTATTTCTTCTATTTTCTTTGAATTTTTAGGCTTTGAATTCCATGAAATCTGCACTCTACCAATGTTTGTTGTCTAGGATATGTTGAGGTTGAAGATGTAGTGGGTATGTCTACATGTGTGAAGGACTTATTTGTGTCACATAATTTCTTTACTAAATAAACGATTTATAGAAATGAAGTTTATTATAGTTATTCATCACATTCGAGGATAAGAAAAAAAGTTGATTTGATCTAACACATATCTTACATACATGCATTATCATATGTCTTTAGGAATTACGAAGAAGGTTGTGTTTGGATTGTGATCTTATCTAAAATTATGAATTGCATACATTACATCACTATGGACACCCATTCGAAAATCTTCGAAGGAAAAATTTATCCTGGTATAACATATGAATCTACGACTTTTTCTGACCATGCCCCACCTTGACAAACATTGAATTTACATGCTTATAATGATGTAGTTGATAGGTTGACCCATGGGTGGCCACTAAGCCATTGTAGTGTACTCTTCCTAATGGCTAAACGGTACACAATTTGAATTGAATATGAGAAAAGAAAGGTCACCATTAAATTGACAAATCGATACTTCGAGATGATTAATATGCATATTTTCATATTTGTGTAGTTCTCCATATTACAATTTTTATTCCGAATGTTTGTTATTTGGGAGTTTTCCTTTTTCCCTTAGCAGTCATCGTGCCAGATAACTCCACAAAACCAAAGTGGAGAGGATAAAAATTAATGCACATTCGGGGTCTTGGGATATGCTATTGATTTAATCCCACCCTTTTTAACCCACTCACAAGTAAATTACACATACTTGAGAGAAAGTTGAAGCTAAGCCATATTTTATCGAAGAATGTTTAACTAAATCAAATCTTCAAGTAACCTCTCCTCAAATATCTCAAACATAGCCGTAATAAATGTATGAGGTAAGCTTAAAATAATGTACGTAGACTCAGAAACACAAGGCTCACCAAAATTGATCTTGTTTAAACACCATCCTTTTTACCATCTTTTTGAAACTTATATTAAAACTCAAAAATAATTGGATTAGTCAAAACTCGGAACAAGGGAGTGAAGGTGTGATCAAACTCAATCGAAAAAAGATGTAGATTCGGGAATGTTTAGTAAGAATTATGAATCCTTTCATTGCTGCTGGTTGATCTCTTATCTCATTAAGTGAATTTTAGGTACTTTTCCTTTCACACGGGAAATTCTAGTTCATTGTGCATTTGTTTAATAGATTCACTCACCCAGGAAACTTTAAAAGGTAATAACCATGTTAGTGAAAAATCTTGAAGGACATTGATGGATATCTTAACCAAGATTGATATTATGGTAATCATAGAAGAAAGGAAATTCATAGTATTTGACATTATTGTGTCATGTGTTTTATGTCCTGAGAAACTAATGAGTAATGCCGAATTAAGTTACCTCTATTTTGGCAGCAAATGAAGGAAGAAATTACTAAAATATATTTACATAAGAAAATCATTTTGATAAATAAAATCTAGAATTCATTAGCAAAAAGAAAAAAGTTAAAATGGCATAAGATTAATTATCCACATGTCCCGAAGGAATGATTTACTTTCATGACAGAGCAAGCTTTACCAGACATTAGAAATCTTGTGAGAAAGGTGAAGTCGGCCTCTGGCAACTTTCTCTAGAGTTCCCCTCACTTGACAATCTTGTGCATTTCCCCATCATTTTTCATTCAAAAGTGTACTAAAAAATGTAGTCACGTCAGTGAAATGCAACACTTGCACATGGAATACTATGACATATCTCATCACTTGGGTGTCTGAGTCATCCACTTTGTAATGTGGCAAATTATGAACAAACTTGAGATATCACTGCAACTAATATGAACTCCAAAGAAAATAGATCTCCTTCTTTGTTATTGAATAATGACTTACTGATGTTTCCTAAATAGGAAAACAACTCCCAACTCGAGTTTCCAAGTAAACTCTAACTAACTACGACTAAATCTACTCTGGGTGGCGAAAAATTACTATTTTTAGCGGTAGTTCTTTTTAGAACTTGCTATTCTTAGTAAGTTCGCATGCTTATTCTACGGGAAAATAAATTGCCACACATCTTCTACATCCATAAATTAGAGGAATTTCAAATTTCTAACTCATAATGCAATTAATAGACTCTAATTAACTAATGCTCAAAAATAGGAAAAGCCAACTATAACTTAAATCCTAATTTTACGACCTCAGATGGCGGATTTAGGGCCCAAAAATGTGTCAAAACTTCTAACTAGTAGGGAAGGGAGTTTCCTTGTGTTAAGCGGTCTCATCAAACACATGGTTTCAAAAACAAACGGACTGAAATGGACACTTTGTAGCTCAGGGTTATGACCTTGTTAAGTTCTACTAATTTTGTACATCATTCTCCCCTGGCTTGAAAAAAAACGCAGCTCCTGAGTTGTCTTTTTCAAACTTCTTCCATTGCTCTGCATCTAACTCATTCAGTGACCCAAGTATTTTCCTCTTGTTCCGAGTCCTTTCTAATGTACCAATATTTGTTGTATTTCCCATGTCGCATGAGTCCATTGTTTTCTTATCTAGAATCTGATCCACTTCTTCTTTCTTCTTGACTTGAACTTGCTGCCTCTGATCTCACTACTTCATCAATAACATCCATACCTTTCACCATCCCCATGAAATGCATACAAATCTAAAACATTAAATACTGAAGAAATATTAAAATTCCACGGTAATTCTACCTCATAAGCATTATCATTTATTTTTCCATGATTTTGCAGGGACAAATCTTCTTATACTTTAGCTTGTTATAGGTTCCTCTTGAAACCTTTCCTTCCATAGATGACATACCATAACAACTCATGACTATCAAATACCTTTCTCCAAATGCAGTGCACATCTGCTATTTCCTTATACTTATCATTACTATTCTATGACTTCTTCCACACTTCTTCTGTAATTGTTGTATATGTTCATGATAATACATGTCATCATGACTCTTGCCATCGATTGGTAGCTTTACCAAATCTAACACTCCCATTTGGATTACTCGCATACAAATTGAAAATGGAACTTTCCTGTGGATCTGTTTTATGGAATTGTTATATGCAAACTCAGCTTGTGGTAATGTCTTAAGTCCCATTGTTTGAATTTTCCCCAGTGATGCATGTTAATAGGTTTCCCCACCTCCCAGATTTACACTTTATGTTTTCCCATCGGTCTACGGATGATAAGCACTCTTGTTGTATTTGAGTTCCCGAATTTCTTCCATAAAGTCAATAGAAGTGACTTAAGAACCTTGTGTCCCTATCTGCCAGTAATGATATTTGGAACACCATCTAGCAAACAACAACTTCTACGAAAAACAAATACATTTATGCCTATTTCATCTCTTGTTTTCTTGCGAGAAATAAAATGAACCATCTTAGAAAATCTATCAACAACCACAAAAATTGAGTCATTACCTGGTTGTGTTTTGGTAATCCCAAAACAAAGTCCATACTCGAGATCTATCCACAACCCTTTAGTAATAGGCAAACAGCAACATATACACCTTGTTATTCTCTGCATGGCCTTCAGACTTGAAAATTTGACATCTCTCCACATATCTTACCACATCTCTTTTCAGCTTTGGCTAATAGTATTTTTCTACTACCAGGCTATCTTCTTATCTTTATCAAAATTCCCGACTTGACCCTCCACTATTTCTGACTCTTTGCACTATATTCTCTATCTCATGAGCCCAATTGGAATACATAGTTGGCATCCCTTGAATAGGTAGCGATCCCCTGCATAAAATATACTCATCTAGGACATCTCCTACATTATCTAACGATATGGACTAAGTTAACCTTTCAAAAATATCCTTGAAGAGTCAATATCGAGAAGAAGGTCTAAACCAACTTTATCGCTTCAAACTCACTACACCTCATTTTCCTATAGTGGTAAAAAAGTCACTCGCCTACTCAACGATTCGCATTTACTGATTCTGACTTTGTCCGATTTATGTTTTAGAGAAAAGTATATCCACTACGAAAATGATACCCTTCCGCTCTTATTCGGCTTCTTTTGGGTATTCACATGCCGGGAGGCTATGTAATTCCTCATCTTTAAACTCATGCA